>VZRW01001798.1:801260-864109 GCA_013398125.1 Aegotheles bennettii
ATGCAGGGGATGGGGTTGCTGGGGATGGGGATTGGGATGCAGGGAATGGGGACTGTCTCACATTTCTCCAGAGCCAGGCTGAGCTGCCTGGGGGAAGGGTGGGGAATGTATGCAGTGGGGGTGAGGGACAAGAGAGGAGAAAGATATTAAAATGTTCAATCTGAAGTTACTGACAAGCCATCAGGCTTACAGACTGCAAGCAGAACAAAGGTTTGCATTTGCAAATCAATAAAAATAAACATGGAGCAAAGATGTAGGAATAATTTAACGTAAATCTACATAAACCTGCACCTCAGAAATGCCTGTGAATGTGCTGGCTGCTGCTGGGCCCCACTCCCAATGCTGGGCTGAGGTGGGTGATCCCCCCAGAGACCCCCCCAGCCCAGGGAGGGGTGTGGGGGTGGGGGGAGGACCACTCTGTCCTGGTCCAGAGGCATTGCCAGGCTGGGCATCTTCCTCCTCGCTGGGCTCAGCACCTTCACTGCATGCAATGCTCTGAGCACCAGTGAGGGATGTTAGCCCAGAAACAGGGTTTTTCCATGCTGGGAAATTCCAACATTTCCCATTTTCTTTGTTCTGTTTGGGTTTGGTTTGTTTTTTAATCCCACATGAGGATAAAAAAACCCCTTGAAATTGTTCGGAAAATAAAATATTTGGAAAATAAAATGAAAATAAAAAATCAAAGGTCTCTGCTGCTCCCCTTGGAAAAGGTGAGACACCAGCAGAGAAAGTTGGGAAGGTGGAAGCAACATCTGCTATTTCCACTCTAAACAGCTCTGAATATTTTCTGCTAAAATGACAGCTATCAGCATTCTCCCAGAAAACATCCCTGTTTCACATCCAATGCTTTCTGCCAAACATTAACTTTATAGATTACATTATCTGAACACCAGGTTGTTATCACCTGCAGTTCACAGCTGGGGAAACTGAGGCATGGCAGCACCATCTCCTGCTGCTGCAACAGGTCCCATCCCTGGAGCTGGGGGATGCAGGGGAGCACCCAGGCCCAAGCAGAGGTGTTGGTACCCACTTTGGAGGAGAAGGGGTGACTTGAGCCCCCAGGACGGTCCCCAGGGCTGCACTGTGGCACGTTCTGACCCCACAAGCACTCCCTGGCATGCAGGGATGTGGGGATGCTCATCACAGCCGCACCTCCTGCGCTCCCAGCTAATTAATTGCCTGTTCTCCCCCTCTTCTTCCACCTTAATTGGGACAAAGACATCTGGCAGAGATTTGCTTGTGCACGGCCCCATCTTTAACTTTCTGCTTATTAGGGGATTTAATAGCAAAACTCCCCCAAGCCAGGCATCCTCCGCCAGGCCAGCTGATGTCCCTGCAGGTGGGATCTTTGCTGGGTTTCACTGGACACCCCACACTGTCCAGACCTGCTGTGGAGGCACGGGGAGATCCGGGCTCTGCCGCCTCCATGGAGGTTTGTAGTGGGGTGGGCTGGGGCAGAGCTCACCCCTTCCCGCACCCCGTGAGGCTGGGACACCACCCGCCCTCAGGAAGGGAGACTCAAACTCCCTGGAAAAAGCACGGGGCGAGAGCACCGAGCCTTCTCATCAGGCTGTGAGCTCGCTGGTCCTCCACGTTTTAGCTAGAAATGACCCAAAAGGGAATTGAAACATTTTGTTTCATTTTGAGCAAAGCATTTTGTTTGATCCGAGAAGAACATTGAGGGGGGGGAGAGGGAGAACGGGTCATTTCAGCAGCCAGGAAACAGTTCATTTCAGCTCAAATAAAACTTAATGCTGTTATTGTTGTTGCAGTGTTTGCTGTCCTGGGGCCTGGGGAGGCAGCGGGAGAGCCGGCGAGGCGTGGAATGCCCGGCTGGAGCAGCCCAGGAGGAGGTGAGGACCAGAATGCCACGGCCAGATCACTGCCCCAGGGCTGCTGCACAGCTCTTCTTCCAGCGGGCACCCACGCTGGGTTCTGGGGCACCCCAGTCTGGGTGAGACGTGTCCTTTGGTGGAAGAAGGACCCGACCAGGCTCCTCCAGGCGGCTTCAAGCATCCGTACCACCAGTGATGCTGTGTGCCCCCAGGGCCCTGCTGCTCGCTGAAGCTGTGTTTGGCAGCCTCACAAACAGTTCCAGGACAGCCAAAGCCCCATGTCCCAGCCCGTTCAGCAGCTCTCCCTCTCCCAGGAGGTCTCTGTGCCTGCTGCTGTGTGCCCTCAGGAGTGGGCAGCATCGGGGGCTGCCGGGGCACAGGCGCAGCCATCCCTGCTCGGGCCAGCACAGCTCAGGGCCAGAGGCTGTGACTGATGGGCAGCAAAGCACTTATCAGGCCAACTTTAGCCTTTCTTCCGGTTCATGAATTGCTCATGAGCTATTTATGAATTTTTTGACTTTAATTGTTATCCTAAATTATTCATCAAATAATTTCAATAACCAGCTCTGGGGCCAGGTTACATTTCAAATGAGCTGTTTCCGGGTGCTCTCCTGCCAGGGAGCTCGCTGCCGGGTGGCCTCGGGAAGCAAATGCTGACAGGGACACGAAACCCGGGCAAACTGACTGCAGGAAACACCAGGGGGACTTCTCACCCTGAGCTGCTCGGTGTTTGCCTGCAAGCAGCACGTAGTTGAGGTGCCCACCTCAGGGCTGATGGATGAGGGCATCTCCCTGCCCGGGTCACCACACAATGGACTCCAGCACCACTGGTTCCCAGCAAAGGCTCTGGCTGTTGGACTGCACCTCCCACCCAGAGCTGGCGTCCCCAGACAGAAAGGAAAAGTGTCTCTCCCTCCCAGTGCTCCTCCTGGACACAAGGACACCCCCCTAACCCTCCCCCTGAGCTGCCCCCGGCCCCACACAGCTCCAGAATCATCTCTGCTGGGGCCGGGAGCTGGAGGAGATGGGAGCACCCGGCCACAGGGAACGGCTCCAACCACTCCTGAGCAAAACATCCTGGAGAGGCTTTGCAACCAGGGGGATGGAGGAGCCGTGTGGAGCTTTGTCCAGCCCAGCCCACAACCCCTGGCCACATCCCTGGCACAGGGAGCCCTGGCTGGAGGGAGTGGTGTTCCTGCCCGCCAAGCTGAGATGGAGAGGGGCCAGGGATGTGTTCCCCCGGTGCCATTACCGAGCAGCCAAATAGAGCCACATCACCAGCTGATGCTTATTTGTCCTGCTGACCCAGCCGGGTGTGAGCACCCCGTCCTGCCCCAGTGCTGCCCAGCACTGCACACTGCTGTCCCTCAGCTTGTCACCCAGAGAGCCTTCTGGGCAAGGCTGTGCCTGGTTGTAGTGGGGAAAGCACTGGGATGGGCTCAGCCATCACCTTCCTATTGCAGGGTCCCAACACAGCTTTGCTGCTGCAGCCTCAGCCTGGCCACCTCTTCCCACTGACATCCCAGTACACCCCAGTTCAAAGGTCTCAGGCGAGATTTAAGGGCTCATTTTGTGCATTGGATGATCACAGCTACCTCTTCTGGTTTAAAAAACAGGAAAGAACTCCTCCGGTTTCAAACCCTCTGCTCCGAGAGGCAGAGGCTGTACAGACTTTGAGGGAGAGCATCCTTCTCCCTCCCCAGCCTGAGCCAGGCGCCTGGAGCCGCATCCCAAACCCCTCTGGGCCCCCCGGCACAGGCGTACGCTCCAGCGTGTGCACGAGCAGACCATGGCCGTAACAAAGACAAGGTGGGAATCAGGGAGGAGGCCAAGAACTGACCCTGTCTGCTCCTGAGATAATATATCTCCGAGAGTCAGCTCAGGTTTCCTGGCTTCAGCACTGCTATTGAAAATTTACGGTATGAGAAAGTTCTTGGAGCCCAAATCCCTCGACCTCCCACCTTTTCAACCTTGTGTTTATCGAGACGCCAGTTCCTCTTCCTCCCACCCTTTGTTCTCAGCTCTTGGAGCCCAAGAGGCTCAGCCCGGGCGCTGCCCAAGCCACGCCAAGGTGTGATAAATCCTCTCGGTCCTCTCCTCGCCCCCGCTCCTCTCTTTCTGCCCCCATTCTCCTTTTCTGGGGTGGAGAGCTGTGCTGATGTTTTCTCTTTGCCAGCTTCACATGTTCTCTGCTGCTCTCCTGCTCCTGGCTTTGCTCCCTTCATCTCTGCACAACGGGCATCAAGCGCCGCGAGTTGCCACGGTGACAGGAAAAGCACGGTGGCTCTGGGGATGGGCGCTGGCCCAGCATCCCATGGCACTGGGCTGGAGAACACATGGCCAACCCATCCCCGAGACCTTCCCAGGACACAGAGACAGGGCATGGCGAGGGAGAAAGCCACAGCACGCCCCATGGCTGTGAGAGCAGCCTGGTTCTGTCACACTTGTTATCTTTGGGGGAAAAAAAGGTACACGCGGGTTTATTTCCAAAGCGTTTCCCTCTCATGGATTTTTGGTCTCCTGTGGAATAAAAGACCATTTCGTGGTATCAGCAGGGGACTTTCCAGGCCTGTATATGCAGGAAACAGAGGAGGGCAAGAAGGTCCCTGCTGGGAAAGGAGATGGTTTCTGGGCTTGGATGCGGATTGCAGGGAAAGTCCGGCCACAAGTGGGGGGGACAGCAGGAGCCCAGGTGAGGGGGTGGAAGACACTTGAGTGCCAGGGATTTGTGAAGAAGGCTTGTAAAATTGCTGGAAGTAATGAAAGGAGAGAAGGATAACCAGGAGAACAGAGCAGTTTATTCCGGGAGGAGCGAGAGGGCTGGAGAGGAAAGAGAGAAGGAAATATGAGAGAGTTCAATAAAACCGTGGATAACTGAGACGAGGTGGATAAGAAACAATTATTCCCATTTTCTCAGAAGACAAAACCCCCAGGACATCCAATAAAGTTATACAGCAGCAGATTTAAAACAAATCATAGGAAGCCTTTTATCGGAGGGAGCCCAGATGCACTGTGGAGCACTCTGCCTCAGGATGCTGCCGAGGACAAAGCCAAAGCCAAGGGACAGAGGCGTGTGAAGGGCTCTTATAAACCACGACCCAGCAGCTCAGCACTCTCAGCAACCCCAGAGCAGATTAAACCATGACCTGTCAGCTCAGCTTCCCGCCCACCCTTGCCATCATGCTGGGCTTCCTATGGCACAGAAAGAACCAGCAAATCACCAAAAAAAGATAAAAGATAGGCAATCCCTAACCCCCAGAATGCTGATGGCTTGAGCAAGCTATGGCAGAGCTGGGCAATGCACGAGAGACCAGTTCCCAAATGGGGCTGAGCGAATGCATCCTGGGACATCTCCCACCGCTGGACTGGGGATGATGGGGCAGAAGAGCCAGGCAGGGCAGAGGGCCCAGGATTGTCCCTTTGCAGAGAAGGAAAAAGCAACAAGGTCTGCAGAGGGGAAGATACATCTGCCTTGGCTATTTATTCTCCAGCTGGTCTCACAACCGCCTTCCGCAGGGGACACGCAGGCAGCTCTCACCAGTTATTAAAATCTGATACAATTCCACTCCAGTTAATTCTGCCAGCAGAAAGCTCCAGATTGATGCACAAAAGCCCATCCCTCCTGACTTGCCTGTGTGGCTTATTTATTTATTTATCCATCCTAATGTGCATCTCGGCTGCACAGCAATGGAAACGGGGGGCTGCCAGTGGAGGGCAGGCTTCTCAGAGGGAAGGAGGTGGCTCGGGATGTGGAGCCAGGGGCTGGGATACCTGTGGTGACACAGGACATTGACCACCCCCTTACCAGGGCTCCGTTTTCCCTCGAGGGACCAACCAGTGACCGGTTTGTTGCTCCTGTGGCCCCGATGGTATTTTTGCTAGGGAGGACATGGGACACTTCACCACCCTGACTGGTTTCCCAACCTCACCTTGCTCCTGTGCTGCCTGCACCCACCCACAGCCACGGCCACGCTTCCCAGACGGATGCACGCAGTCAGCCACGCTCATCCCTCCTCCCCACGCAGTTTAATAGCTGCTTTGCTGGTGTTCCCTGAGTTTTATATAGCTTTTACAGTCTGCTTTTATGATGTTTGAGTAATTGCTGTTTGTTTATCACGGATTGTGTGTCAATGGCTGGGTCACACCCGTGTGCTTCAGCTTGAAAGGAGCCATTTGATATATTCAATTAAAATTTCCTCTCCTTACGCTATGTATTACATCCTCAGGAGTGCAGCTGGCAAACCTGGGGAGGAGGTGGATGGTGCCACCGAGAGCAGCAAACCTCAGTCCTGCACCCCCATCCTTCTGCATGGTCCCATCCAGCCCAGCTGGAAGCTCCTGCTTCAGCACAGACAGGAGTTGGAGATGAAAACCCCCTTTCCCCAGAGCCCTCCGACACCATGCCGGGCACCACCAGCCACACAGTGGGAGCCAACAATAACTCCCTGGCAGAAACCCCAGCTGCACACTCACACATTTGCTGGCCACGCTCTCCCTCCGGTCTCTAGAGCAGCATCCGAGCAGGGCGCTTCGTGGGAAGTGGCAACGTGGGAGATGAGTCCATCGAGGACCAGGTTTGGAAAAAAAGATAGAGCAAACTCATTCTCGAGCCATTGGGCTGAGGGAGCAGCTGTCCCCCCGCTCCGGGGAAGCCAGGCACCAGCATCCATTCGCTGGCACATCCCGCCTGCTCCAGTCACTCATCTCAGCATCACCCACTGACAAGCACTGTGCAGCACCAGCGAAACAGATTGCTGTCACCATTTTGGAGCTGAAGCAGGGGGGCAGCCATGTGGGGAGCGTGTTGGGAAAGAAAAAGCAGTAAAAAATTCTGCATACCACCAAAAAAAGCTTCCCCCTCCGCCAGGGCCCTGCATATGGGCTGTGGCTGCTGGCGAGCAGGGGGACGGGGAACAGATGGGTGCTGAGCAGAGGCTTGGGTGGAGGTGATGGGCAGATGGGTGCCTGTGCACAGCCACCCAGCAGGGAACAGCCTGGGCGAGCAGGAGCCAAAGCTTTTGCAGCTCAGGTCCCTTTGGGGTGCTGACTGACCTCACCTCACACCCAGGCAGGGAGACCAGCTCCCAGTGGTGATGTGGCAGGCAGGGTGAGGGCAGGAACCACCTCTCACCCATGCTCAGACCAAGGAGACCACAGTGAGAACCACCACCACTTCCTGAGCCCCCCAAGCACTGCTCACCCACCGCTTCACACCCCTCCTGGGTGCTGAGGTTTTTATTGCCTCCCTCAGAGAGCCTGGCTGCCCCGAGATCCAGCTCCTTGCCAGCCGGGGACTTCATTAGGTCAATTAATTAAGATCATTATGTCACTTCCTGATCGTGATTCCCTGCATGGGAAATGCTGGGGATGAGCTTGGGTCAGGGACCCTGCCCCTCTGCTCCTGTGGGTGCTGGGGATCATCCCCTGCAGCCCCGGTGCTCCATCACTTGCTCCTGCAGCTGCAGCACCCAAAGTCCCACAGGGACACGGGAGAGGCAGTGCCCAGCCCCCAGCTCCAGCCAGGACCTACACCCTGCACCACAGCCACACGCTGGGCTTCTCCAGCAGCTCTGTGGACACTCAAATGGGTGCAAACCACCGGGGTGCAAAAGGGGGCATGTTCGCCCTTTTGCAGCCAGAAGGGCAAAAGTGCAGCAAAAAGCTGTCCCAGAAAATAAAAGGCAGCTTTTCTTAGGAGCTTAGAGGGACAGGGGACCCTGTGCCCAGGGCAGGAACCCACCCTTTGCAAAGGAGAGGATGGAGGAGCTGTGAGCCTGCTGCTATGGGTTAGAGCAGGCGGGAGGTGCAGGCGGGCACGGTACCCACTGCATCCCGCGGGGAGCGATGGCCAGGTGCTGGCACAGCACGTGTCCCCTTAGCAGGGCAGCTCCTGGGGCACTGGGGACAAGGACTGTGCCATGACTGGGCAGTGAGGAGCACAGCCTGTCCTAGACTGGAGACATTCAAACCCCGCCTGGATGCGTTCCTGTGTGATGGACTCTAGGTGACCCTGCTCTGGCAGGGGGGTTGCACTGGATGATCCTTCGAGGTCCCTTCCAACCCCTAGGATTCTGTAAACATCTCTGGGAACTTCCAACCCTGCTTCCCTCGTGTTTCAGGTTCCCAACGGGCAGGGAGATGTTGGAGAGCAGAGCGCGTCTCCTACCAAAGCTCAGGGCAGAGCGCCAGGGCAGCCAGGCCCCCTCCTGGGGTCATGGGCAGATGTGAGCTCTGCTCAGTCCCCGGCAGCTCATCCAGGCATTTCTTTTATCTATTTATCACAGGAAAGCAAAGACCAGCACCTCCACCCCCCCGCACGCCGTGTTTGTACATGACAGCAGAGGGTTTGTTTACTGCTCAGATCACTTCACCCTTTTTTTCTCTCTAAAATCTGGGCCATTTACTTGAAATAAAACCAGTGATTTAACATGGGGGAAAAAACCCACCCTTATGGTATTGCATTTCAAAACATTTTGATTATCTGAGCATTTCTGTCACTTCCAGTGGGGTGAGAACTGCTGGGATTTAACTCGCACTCATGGGTGGTTCCGTGTCTCTCCTCACATCCCAGCTGTATTCCTTAGCAAACTGGGGATCGGGGAAGACAAACCTGTCAAGCTCTATCTCCCAGTCCCCAATCCTGAAAATCCTCCCCAGGGTGAGGATGCCCTCTGCTCCCCCCAGCTCAGCTCAGCCTCCTCTGGGATAGGTGACCCCACCAGCCCCTGCTGTGCCCGTGGCAGCGAGCATTTCTCTCCCCCCAGACCTCCCCTCACAGGTGGCTCAGTGCAAAGCAGCATCCCGATTTGGGATTAAGGAAGGGACGGAAAGGCCAGCCTGGATCAGTGGTGATCAGTCAAAGGGGACCTAAGGAGCCTGCTGTTTGCTCTGATGCTGCCGCCCAGCCGAGATCCCCCCCAGCCACTTGAGAGACGAAAGGACAAGTGTGGTGCTGGAGAGGAGAGCCCTGATCCTGCCCGTGCGCAGGGCAGTGGTGCTGTGCCAGCCTGGTGGCAGCACCGGCAGGGCCACGGGCTCTGGCTGCCACCAGGAAAAGGGAGAACGGAGAGGGAAGCGGGATTGACCGCAGGAAGGAAAACTGAGAGTGAAGTCTGACAAAAATGTGCTGACGGAGGGAAGGCAGGGATGGCAGCAGGGGTGCTGACATCTCCTCTAGGAAAATGAAAACACACATGGAGGTTGCTTTAACGCAGAGCATCTGAGGAGCATCTTGAATCCCTGACGGAGCAAGCCTGGCTGACACCCGGCCCCAGAGCCGGACCTGCCGGAGCACGCGGGGATGGAGGTGGGGGAGACCCACGGGGCTGAGCCCACAGGGCTCCCCAGCCTCACTTTGTGACTCCACAGGGGCTGCCGGGGCTGCGTGGCCAGTTCTGGTGTGCTGTGCTGCTGGGAACAATCCCCAGCCAGCACCATTTTTCCTGGAGCTGTATCGACACGAGCTCCAAGACCTGCCCTGAGCACAGGGTGGGGGATTCCTTCAAACACATCATTTTGGCCTCAGCTCATCATCCCAGCCTCACTTGCTTGCATCTTCCCACCTCTCTTTCCAATATCCCCTAAAAACTTCATTTAGATTGAAAATGATATTTTCAGCACATTAATTAAGTACTAATTGCTGATTAGAAACATATTTACCAAGGTCTAACAGCTATGTAACAAGTGATGTCTTACTACAGCACCGTTCCTGGGGATTCAGACCTGCACAAAGATTGTTCCCATAAGTGATTGGCATCTGGGTAATGTGCAGCTCGCCAGCCACGGAGCCTCTCTCCCAAATGGGAGCAGACAGCTATTTATGTTAATGAGATGCCAGCTGATTATTAGAAACACATTGATACAGGTTTGGGCTGTGGTGTAACTGATACATATCTACTGTGTTCAGTAGCTGTGAAACCTCAATCAATATGTTTCTCATAATCAGCCTGCATCTCGTGCACATAAATAATATCCTTGACGCAGAGAAGAGCTCCAGTTCCCAGAAGTTAATAAGAAATCCCCACTTCCCACCCCCCGCTCCCCTCCTCACCGCAGATGTAACGCTGGGATGGGGCTTTGCAGTAGCTCCAGGGCCCCATGGAGACCCGTGGCCATGTCCAGTGTCCTCCAGAGGAGAGGTCTGGACTGCTCAGGCTTCCCGGGTTCGGTGAACCCCCTGCATTTTCATTGCTCTCGCGTCTGAGAGCCAAAGGGGTCTCAGGACAGTCCAGCTGGAGGATGTCCATCTCTCCTGACCTTCAGCAATGCCTATCAGAGGTTCCTGTGCTGCAGAAGGCAGGGACGTGCCCAGTGGCTTGGTGACAGAGGGCTGGGGAGCTGATGGCTGTCAGGAGGGCTGGGGACAGCCCGGGCTGGGACACGGCTGAGCCTCGTGGAGATGTCACAGCATGTCCCTTGGCCACAGCTCTCCTGCTCTCCTGGCCAGGACTGTACTGCCACATCCCTGTGTCCCTGCACAGCCCCCCGAGCCCTCCCTCTGCCTCGTGGTGTTCACCCTGCCCACAGCCCGCCCAGCCACAGATTTCTCCCTGATGCCTTCACCTTCCCTCACCAATTTTCTAAACTTCACAGTTCCATCCATCCCCGTTCCAGCCGATGCCCTGGCAGCTGTTCCTGTTTCCTGGGGTTTGTGCTCAGTTACAATCCCCATTTCAAAAACAAAAACGATGGCCGTTTGACCAAAATTATCGACTTCAGAAACTGCAGCTTTTCAGCCAATTCATAAATTCTGATTAAAGAATTTCCTCTCTCCATTCTCACTTTTCTGCCTCTGGTTTTTCCTCCACTGTGATTCTCGGCAGCCTCGGGGCCACCAGCCTGTCCAAAGCACCACGAATCCATCTTGGTTAGTGACACACCTTGCTCAGCCTCACTGAACACCACCCAGTCCCAGCAGCCAGATCTTCAGCCAACGCAAGACTTCTCTGCTGGAACTGAATTCTCATTTAAAAAGTTGAGAAGAAAATAACTCTGCCATGGGCAATGGCACCTCTGCTCGCCCCAACAGGGATGTGCAGAGGCAGGAGGGCTTGTGGGGACAGGACAGGGACAAGGAGAGGACACCTGGTGCAGTGGTGAGGCCAAGCTGTGAGCAGCCTTCTCCAGAGCTCAGTGTCCATCATTAGCCCTGTCAATTAGCTAATGAGGACTGGAGCAGGAACACCAGGCTGGGCTCTGCACCAGCCCCTTCTCCTGGGCAGCCCCCACTGCGCCCCAGCAAGGGACGATGCCAAAGGGACACAGGATGGAGAGATGGAGGAGAAGCAGATGAGGATGAGATCAAGTGGAAAGGGGAGACAAAAAAGACTTTTGTGGGGAAGAAAAAAAATCAAACGGTAGGAGAGCAAAGCAGGGGGATGGCGCAGGGTGCTCAGCCCACACCTCGTGAATGCCAGAGAGGGACAGGGAGGCAATTGGGTTATTATTTTTTTTTTTCTTTCAGCTTTCTTCCTTTCCTTTAATCTTTGATCGGGAAACAAGCTGATTTTAATTAAAAAGCCCTCCAATTAATGCTGCCATGGAGTTTTCATTTCCTGGGCTTCAGTACTTTGCCAGCCCAGGTTACGGCGGCTTCGCGTCCCCTCTTGTTCAATAAATAACAACAAGCAGAACAAATCGTGAAGAAGAGTGGGGCTGGGGGCACCCTCGGCCCTGTGCTGGGGACAGGCGCTGCCAGGGGATGGCTCTCAGCTTGGTTTTGGGATTCCATGCAGGAGAGCCACACACCTTCCACCTGCCACTCACGGGAGGGCACTCGGACACTCGGTCCAGGCAGAGGTTTCCCAGCAGCTCCACGGGAAGGTTCCCACCACTCTTTAATTTCTTAATTAATTCCTCTTCACTGACCTCTTCACTGACTGCTCAGATGGCAAAGCTCAACCTTGCTATTTCTGGCCCATCACAGGCACAGTGCAGGACTCCAGGGTGCAGTGACCCCCGGGCAGGAGCCTGGGTGAGTTCTGCTTTTCCCTGGGATGCTCAGAGGTGCAGGAGGAGCCAGGAAGGGCACAGGACACCCAGCCACCCCCTCCGCAGCACAGTGTCCCTGCACACCCCTGGGCATGCTCCCTATCTCTCTCACACACACAGCTGCACGGGTATACAAGCCCCAGGAAAAAAAAAAAAAGAGGAAAAAAAAGATTGTGAAAAGCCTTTCTTATCCCCAATCCCATCTATTGTTAATGTGATTGTGAGTGGGGAGTGTTTGGAGAATTCATTTGTGATAAATATTTATACCCCGTGTTTTTGGGCTGTTATCTGCAAAGTGTGGCTGTTTGATCTGCTGTAGTGCTTTTTTTAGGTCATTTACATTCCCTTTCGTAGGAGCCCTTGTCCGATAGCAGCTATCACATAATTATGTTTCTTTTGCTTATCCCTAATCCTGTCAAACCACCTACTTATCTCTAATATCCTGTCCATTACCCTTATTGTTTGAGCTCAGATCCCTAAGGCAGCTCGGTGGGGTGCTGGGGCATCTCAGCATCACCAGCTGCACCCGTGCAGTGCTTGGCCCTGCATCCACCCCGGGGCACCCCAGGAGCAGAACCCCAGTGTGGGGGCTGGCAGGGGCTACCGGTGCAGGGTTGACACTTGCCACAATGCACGGTGTGGCCCTGTGCTGTCCTGGACATCCACACACCACGGGGGGCTGCAGGGAGGTGACACCCGTGCCCTGGAGGCAGCACCTGGCACAGAGCAGGATGGTCCATGGCTGGGTGGTGGGACCCAAGGGGCACAGCTCCCCGGGCTCAGCAGCACACAGGGTGGCATCAAGGACACCCTGCACAGCTGCCAGGGATGGAGGCGAGAGCTTGCGTTGTCCTCGGAGCCATCAGAGCCACCAGGACTGATCATGTCGCAGTGTCTCCAAGGCAACCTCGCATTCGGATGAGAGGCAGGAGGGTGTCACCTCGCACAGCCTGGCCAGCCCCTGCGCCTTGCCCAGCCCCTGCCGAGACCAGAACGTTGGAGGGACCCTCCACTGCAGTGGCACTGGGGTGGGCTGCTCTTCAGCGGTGCCTCCACGTACATCACCAGGTGGGTCTGATACATATTAAACACTCCAACTCCCACCGTGCTGATCGTGTGTCCTTCATCCCCCAGAAAAGGGAGACTGCTTGGAAGCATGCTTCCCATATTTATTGCTCCAGGAAGAGCTGCTCAGATGGCCCAGCATCCGTATGGATCTGCGGCAGCCACAGCTGGAGGACCAGCACTGCTCCTCTGTGACATTGGGACAATGTCCCCTGCAAGTGCAACAAGGCAGAAGTAGTCAGGATGATAAAGCGCTGGCTCCAGATTTCCAAGTCACTGCATCTTTGCACAGAGCATCAGGAGGTGAGACACGGTCAGACAAACTCAACGGCTCCCTGGGATGTGACCTGGACTCAGCGCGGCTCTGTCAGCCCCGCATTGCTGGGAGCAGGGAGCTCACTGCTCTGCAGTGACTGCTGCCACCACCTCCTTAGCATTTGGAGCACATCCTCCCCCCATTAGTGCTGCCACCCAGGGCACAGCCATTTGTCTCCCCCATCCTCTTCTGCCCTTTGCCATCACTTCCCTCTGCTCCATGAGCTGGGATGTAATGGTCCCACCTGCTGGAGCAGTCACTGGTGGGAGATGTCACTGTCCCAGCTGGTCACCCCACCCACTGCCACAGGTGGCTCAGAGGGCCAAAGGAGAAGCCATTCGGGAGGGAGGGAGGCAAATTCCCACAGCACGGGGCCCTTGGCAAGCTCATCCCAGCACAGTTCAGATGTGAGGACGTTCTCAGCCCCAGGGGGCTGCAAGCTGCAAGTGCATCTCTGCACAGGAGCTGCTACCATCCACACCACAGTGGGACAGAAGGACACATCCTCTGAGGGACACCCCGTGCCCTGAGACAGCACACACGGGACTCAGGCTGGGCAGGAGTGCAACAGGGGCTGCACTGACACTTCCAGTTGTTGCTTCTCTCAGAACCCCAAAACTGAACACTGGAACCCCAGAGCTGGCTGAGGTTTGCGCTTTGGTCCCTGGGCTCAGGGTCACCTCTGGCCCAGAGGGAGCAGGACCTCTGGGAGAGGAGGGGTTGCTCTTCAGGAAAGGCTGGGGGGCCAAGACAGCTGTGGATGAATGGATGGGGGGGGATATCTCACCGGGATTGGCTGATCCTCAGCTCTGCATGTGCCCAGTGTCAGGTGCCCAACCTGCAGCAGCCCCAACGGTGCTGATGTTCAGAGCACGGGTGTGAGAAGTGTCCTTGGCCCGTGCCCGTGTGATACAATACCCCGCTGGCTCCTGACAGTGATCTCAGTAACACAGCAGTGTCTCAGTGACACGCAGTTCATTCCTGAAACACAACCATCTACAGTGAGTCCCTGGCAGGGGAGCACCAGCCTTGTCCCCACCATGAAGGGTGGCAGAGCACTCTGCCCTCAAGCACGGCCGGGCTGTGGCTGAGAGCCAGTGCCACCTACGAGGTCTGCACTGGAGTTTTGCTCCGAATGAAGACAGCGCTGTTGGGGAATCGCTGTCTGCCACGGGTGCCTCTGCCTGACTGCAAATCACCCGCTGCAGCCAGACACAGAGCATCCCCCCGCCCGGGGACCCGCAGGTGGCACGCAGGGCTCTCCCTGCGCTGCTCCCACCACTGTCTGCATGCCAATTCTGCCCAGGCTGCTGCTGCCTGCTCACTGCCCTCATCACCAGGATCAGAAATAAAAGGTTCCCTTTGGGATTGGGAATGGGAAAGGGTCACCTTAACCCTTTGCTCCCACCGGGCATGGGTTGTGCTGTGTTTCCCATCTCTCCTTCAGCTCTCCAGATCCTGCTGCCTCCCTGCAAACCAGAGATGGGTCAGGCAGGGGCAGGGACCTGATCCTGCACCAGCAGCTCTGCTCTGCACCCCTGCCACCACAAGGAGCTTCTGTTGGTTGTGGGTGCCCAGCACCAGTGGGGGGAGAGAAGTTTGCAGCCAGCCAGAAGCACCAAACCAGCACACCCTGAGCTGCTGCAGGACCAGACAATTCCATCCTGTCCCAAAGCGCCACAGATGAGGCTCCGCACCTGGATGGTCCCAGCCCGCCTGGAAACAGGCAGACCTGTGCTCTTTGATCCCTCCTGACATCTGCTAAACGACTTCCAAAGCCTCTGCCCAAGTGAGCTCCCATAAAAACCGAGGCAGAGCTTGTCCTTAGCACCTGGAGGATGGAGCTGCCTGCCAGGGCCGCAAGGAAAGCAGCAGGAGGGGTTCAAAGGCAGCCCTGGAACACAGCAGGAGGGGTTCCAGGCAGCCCTGAAGAGCCACAGGACAGAGCAGGGGGTGAGACACCCTCAGTGCTGCCCTCGGCATCCTCCGTGGCACAGGAGTCACCCTCCTGTATGACCAAGACTTGGCAAGGCTGAAACCCAGCCCTTCCCCTCACCCTTCCTAAAATCCCTTGCTTCCTGCCCCGGCTTTTTCCCAGCTATTTATACAGCAGGGTGGACCAAGTGCCCCTGCTAAGAGCTTTCCTCTGGGAACAGCCACACCGAGCTCCACTGTGGCTATCCCAGCCCATGCGAGAGGTGGCACACTGGTGCCTGGCACTGCCAGGTCCTGGCACTGCCGGCCCCCAGCACTGCCTGCCCCGTGCTGGCCCCAGCATCTTTAAGACTGGACCCAGCTCAACTCTTGTGGCAGAGGCTGGGGCAGGGCAGGTGACACCAGGCTGTTGTCCTCTAGGTGGTGACACATGGCACGATGTGACCGAGCCTTCTGTGCTTCCCAAAGCTGGGTAGGGACCATCCCACCCTGTGGTGGGGACAGGAGTCACCCGGCACATCCCTGCCCTCCTCCTGGCTGCTGGGAAGGATGCAGCCACCTTCGGAGGGTGCCGCTCCCAAAGACCCTGGGAGCATCTCCATGGAGCCAGGCAGGGGTCTGCCGGGAATCTCCAGGAGGGATGCAGACCCCTTGGCTCAGGTCCCAGCTGTGGAGGGGAAGGGCTCCATGTGTCAGGGGCTGAGTGTCTCTCTCCTCAGGAGAGAAGAGCACAATGTCTGGATGAAGATGTGGATTAAGAGGGGATTCAGTGCCTGTGCTGTACCTGGTCTGAGTAACAGACACCGTTCCCCAGAGCTGTCAATCTGGTACCTTTCGCCAGCACTAAAATTCAATTAGTTAAAACAACAACAACAACTGTGGCTCCAGACAGCTTGTGCCTAACACATTTGATCCCTTTTATTACTCAGCACTGCTCAAAACTCAGCCAGCAACATCCTAGCTGACTCCCACTAGTTTCCCCGTTTTATTCTACCAGGATTAAGTCAACCCTACAGTCTCCAGCTGTTTTGTGGTTCGGCCTGGATACATCTTTATACTCAAGCTACATTATTAAGTGGATTGCGGCCAAATTGACAGAGCTGCTTCAGGGAGGACAAGGCCATTTGGGTCAGTGATGGTCCTGCCAGCTGGAGAGACACTCGGGACTCATGATTTGCTAGCAAAGCTCAGGACTGTTGTCTTAGCCTGTCTTGATGTCCCAGAGGGGGCTTCTGTGAAAGCCCTGACTCCAGCAGGAATGTTTGATTTCTTGGCAGGGAGATGTAACAAGCTGTCTTGGAGCAGTGCAGGAAGATTTCGTGTTCAGCGTGGTCTGTCCATAGCATCACTTCATCATTTGATGATACGACCAGAGCCACATCCTTCAGCTCACATGAGCTCACACTGTTTGGAGACACAGCAGTCGTGTGGCAACCAGTGGCGATGCCACGCTCCGAGCCCAGCTCCTCTTCCCACCAGGTCACCCCAAGGTGTGATGGCCCGTGCTGCATTCCACTCCATGACATGATGCCATGATATGGGATGCAATGAGATGGGATGCAATGTGCTGGGATGCAATGCCATGGCGTGTGATGCTTGCCCATCGGGCACGCCAGAGGTGCTCAGGGAGCACAGCCCGGGTGGGAGAGCCCACAGGATGCCTGAAGCAGGGCTTTGCCTGAGCCAAATGGGATGACTCAGGAGAGTTAACCAAACAAACGAGCTCCACTTTGCTCCCAGGTTAAAACACCCTTTGTGTTGTTAATGAATAGCAGCAGAAGGGTCAGGCAAAGAAAGGGATGAAAGCTCCCATCCATCAGTCCATTGGAAACAAGACTGTCGGTGTGATTTATGAAAGTCTCCTGGGCTCTGGAGTGGGGCTCCTCAGAAACCAGCAGCATCTCGATGTGTGTTGATACCAGGTCACCATGTGCTGCTGCTATGTGCCGGGGGGTGGGAGAAGGCTCCCAGCCCCCACAGTGCTCAGGTGGCAGCAGCTGGTTCCCCCCTTGCACCCTGAGGACCTGCCTGTGCTACAATAACTCCTTGTGATCAACTCCTGCCATGGCAGCTCCTGTTCTGGAATACAAAATTACAGAATCGTTTTGGTTGGAAAAGACCCTGAAACGGCCAAATCCATGGCTGGAAGTGGGCAATGATCAATGGGGCAGTTCCCCCCCGACACAGAGCAAGAACATCCCCACTGGGAGTTAACTGGAGTTACTGAACAGCAGCCATTCCCCCTCTGGAGTCACACGGCAGGAATCTCACACCCTACCCAAGCCCAGTTCCCCTCCCTGTGCAGACACATCCCGATCCCTCCTGGCCCTTCCCGAGCGGTGCCGGCAGCCGGGCAGGGCGAGGGCAGTGGCCGAGAGCCCCCCAGCAGCACGGGAGCCCGATGTGCCTTTACCTTTGGAAATGTGCACAGCTGATTCTCCCACAGCACAAGAACACCACTTCCATGTGTGACTCATATATTTTTTTCCCCCTGCCTTGGTCTTGTAGTTTTTGTAATTACTGTGAGCTTTGCAACTGTGCACATGCAGTGTTCCAGGCCTGGGTGTGATTCACCTAACGTGGGGAGAGCACTCCCAGCCAAAAGGGACACAGAGATTTTTCTGGCATCAGCCCGCGACCTGGAGAGCAGCCAGAAGAACTCACCAAGGTAATTTCTTTCTCCCTCTTCTTCCTTGTGCTCCTTTCTTTCCCTCAGACCCCCCCCTCCCTCTCCCCTTTCCTCCAAACAAGACTCAGGCAGCACCTTGTTTATTACTCATCAGTATTCCCTCTATAAAGCCTCCCCAGGAATGCATTCCACACCGAGCTGTGCCTCTGCCAGTGGCTCACTCCAAGCCCTTTGTGTGTGCCCCCCGGAGAGCACCCCTGGCCCAGGCCCACCAGCACACTGATCTTCCTCGGGACACAGGGAGATGACCCCATGTGATTTAGGAATCACAGAATCACAGAACTCTGTTTCCCCAGGGATTTATGCACAAAGTTGGTTAAAAACTCCTACAAACATTGTGTATGTGTGTGTCTGTCCACCTGCATGTCCGTTCATCCATCGATCCATCTGGCCGTCCATCCATCCATCAATCCATCCATTCCCCAGCCCTCACCCCTCAGCCACAGCAGCAGAGGCACTGCTGTACAAGCCCCATCTGCACAGTGACAGCAGCGCCTGGTGCTGCAGAGTGACCTGAAGGTGCACAGAGAAGATGAGGAGGCACCAGCCAGCAGAACCCTCACCTCAGACCTCCAGCCACCAGGGACGGCACAGGCATGTGCCACCCCTTAGACGAGGCTGGAGGGGTGGTGGCTCACCCAGTAAGCCCAATGGCTCTGGAGTGTTTTCCCAGTAAGTAACAGGCACCAGACACAGCCATTCTGGGACAGCCAGCAGAGCCTGGGAGTCCCAGCACACCCCAGCCTGGGGGTGTTTGTGTGACTCAGAGACACCCACCCGATGGTCTCATCCGGGCTGAGGAGGATGAGCCATGGTGCTGCGGGGGTAGCTGGGATCCTTACGTGCAATTCTATCTCATGGCTGCATCACAAGCTCCCATCTCCCCTACCAGCCAGCCCCCACACCACTCTGTGTCCACCCACCCAGCACTGGCAGATCTTCCTGTGGTGTCTCCCCCATGCCTTCCTTTCCTGCCCACCTTCCCATCCCACTCACCCTCTTTGTGCAAGCCACGAGCACTGAGACTCATCCCTTTGCTGCACCAACCCTTCTCCTCCCTCAGGACTCTCAGCAGAGCTGATGGATCTGCAGGAGCTGCTGATCCCAGAGGTGCTGGGACCCGAAGCCATCAGGGGAAGGGCTGGGGGAGGTTCTCCAGCCCAGATCACAACCTGCAAGGATGCCCCCTTGCAGACACCCCTCAGCAGCAGAACTACCCTGGCAACAGGCGTGAGGGGCTTCAACTGCCTTCATGTGGTCAGTAGGTGGGAGAAATGGGGCTCAGCTCATCGGTGGAGGAGGGCACAGACAGATCTGAGGCAGCACCAGCATTGCTTTGCCTGCAGTATCTGGAGGAGCATCTTGTCCTGGGCAGGATGATGGTGCCTCTGCAGGAGAGGAGTTCCAGGCACTAATCCCTGGGAGAGCCTTTCACACCCCAGACATTGGCTCTCCCTGACCCCAGATGTTGGCTGTCCGTGTTCCCAGCACTCTCCAGCCTTCTCCCTCCCTTTGCACACAGATGATGCTCTCCTGGTGCTCTATCAACTCGCTCTGATCAAGCCACCTACATCCCTGCCGGGTCAGGGTTCGTTAGCCTGACTGCACTGGCCAGGACCCTGAGAAGCACGATGGGGTGCACCAAAGCTGACAGGAGGTGGGACACCATCACGAAGTCACAGGAGCTGCACGGTCGGGTGTGATGCTCTTCCATCACATAACACCACAGCCTGGGCCAGGCTGAGGGGGGGTTACAGCCCCCAGACCGTCCCTCCCCAGGCAGCTGGGCAGCATCATCTCCCACTGTGTCTCACAGCACTGAGGTGACAATTCTGCAGAAGATCACTGCCTGCAGCAGCACGTGTGCCTTTGGCTGGGCGCTGTGTGCCGGGGTGAGCACACTGCGGTGTGAGCACAGGGAGGCTTTGGGCCACCTCCCCTAACATCATTTCTCTGAATTTTTCATCTCTGAGATCACAGATCAAGGCAGAGTTTAAAGCAGTGGCCAGATCACTCTCTCACAGACCTAGAACAAATACACTGAGAGCTTCCCCTGTGTGTGCACAGATTAAGTCGTTAATGAATATTTTTGCTAAGCATCAGAAATCTGGCTGGCTCTGGAGCACAGCTCAGCCAAGACGTTGGAGATTTGGCTGAAAAGATTCAACAGCAACCAGGAACGGAGCTGGGGGCCTCTGCTTGCTGGAAGGACACACTGGTTAGTCCTGCAGAACTGCTCTGGCTGCAGGGCTGCGGGTCCCAGACCGTTTGGGGGGGAGCTGCAGCTCCCATCCCCTGTCCTGCCCCGGCCAGGAGCGTGGGGTGAAAGGGAGCACCACAACTCCTCCTCCAGAGAAAAGGGGGAGAACCTGCATGGATGTTTAGCCAAAGGGCAGATAACAGCCAGACACAGGCTCCCGCCCATCACTAGGGAGAAAGGAAGGATTTAGGGTCATTGCTCCCCTGGCAGGTGAGCCCAAGGTTGGGCTGCCAAGCACCCGTGGTGGGTACAGCTTCACCATGTGGTCCAGCTACACGCCCAGAGCCAGAGCCATCCTCTAGCAGCACTGTGGCACTCCACATTTTCCAGGCATGGTGCTCAGGCGGCTTCACAGATGTTAATTAAGACTCATGCCCTTCCCCAGGGATGCACTGAGGTATTACAAATAATAGTATTACCAAGAGCATCAGTACAGACAAATTAATTAAGGATAATATTTTAAAGCTGGAAATCTGTTGGGTGGCAGTGCCAGCCACGGAGGTGGGCAGGCAGGGAGGTGGCAGCACAGCCCTGCAAGTGCTCCTGCAAGCACTCATCCTGCCTCCTTTGGGACCACAGCCTGACCTGCCCAAAGCCACGCTCAGGGCTGTGGATGGAGGAAAACCCCAGCCTCTTCCATGACGAGGAGCCCGAAGTTCATCATCTGCTTTTCCCTAGAGGTCAGGTTTCAGGCTTTGTCAGGGGGAGGACATGGCCATGGGTCACAGTCCGTGAGTCAGTCCGGCAGTGAATGCATTCAGGGTTATTTTCGGAGACCAACTGTTTGCATGCTGCACTGTGCCTCGTGGCCAGGAGAGCTGACAAGGACAGTAAGGAACAAACCCACTGCCCTGAGCTGTGATGCAGTCAGAGGTAGGATATGATCTGGTCCTATTTCCTGTGATTCTCTGCTCCCAGCCAGCCCGCGTGGATCCCAGCACAATGCTGGTGGCTGCCGGCCGCCCGGGCTGGCCAGGGAACAATGGCCGGTGCGCCCGTGCCGTGCCAGCAAAGAGCCCTATCAGATCTTGGGAGCACAGCGGGGGCTGGCCGGGCTCCTGCAGCCCCCAGATACGGCCGTGCATTGTCTGCAGCGTTTATTTCCATACGATTTTGGCAGCCAAGGTCCTCGGGATACTTGGGTGAGGCAACTCCTGTTGTGTTAGACTTCCATTTTCCTTCCTCTTCTTCCTTTTAAACAAAGCCATTATCACTGTCCTGATCTTACTGCTGGAGAGGGTGGAGGGGGGGTTGCTCTGCCTGGGACAGCCCTTCCCTTCCCGGCACGCTCGGCCCCTCCGTCCATCACCTGAGGGTCGGGACAGTGAGGAGCTCGGTGAGCAGGCGGCTGCCGCCGAGGCCACTAGGCTGTGCCCGGAGCACGTTTGGAAAAAGTCTGGAGCACCTTCAGAAAGATCAAAAAGAAGAAAATTATTGCAGCCTAGCAAACTCCTAGCTAAGAGCAGACGGACAACAGACCCGTGGTCCAGATGGATTTGCAGAGAAAAGGAATTGCAGCTCTCCAGCCACCAAGGAGGGGGTGAAATGGTCTGGCTGGGGGCACCTGGACGAGGCTGCGTGGAGAAAAATTTAACAGGAGCACTGGGTCACCTCTCCAGCAGGCCAGCTTCTCCAGGCAGGAGCAGCAGCACATCGAGAGATGTGTACTGGAGAACAGCCTTGGCCAAGGCCCAAGGCGAGAGAATTTCCAGACCTCTAATCCAGCATCAGAAGAGCATGAGCTAAACACCACTCCGAGGAACGACGCTTCCAGGAATGTGCTCCTGCACAGGTAATTGGTGCAGGCAGCTCAGCTGTGCCTCTGCCTGCTCCTGGGAGCAAAGATGCTCGTTAGCTGGAGCAGCCACCAGCACGGTGTACGTACACGTGGTTTCAGAACACAGACCAACCCATTTTTCCATCTCGCACTCCTCAGATGCTTTCGCTCATCTGGAGCTGCTGTTTTGTTCATCACTGCTCTTCCAGCGTGTTCCCAGAGTGTGCTCAGCCCTTACTAATTAAAGCAAGGGTGAGGAGAGGCAGTGATCTGTGCGTGGAGCAGACATGCAGAAGCATGGATACTGTGAGTCAGGGAACGTTCCTTGCCAATTCTTCACATATGCTTTTGTACTCACTCATTGTTTGGCTGCTTCATTCTTTTCCCAAAGAGTTCAGCAGATGGATGGGAGCACTCGCTGGATGTGCCCGCAAGTACACAGAGCCTCAGCAAATCCACTCCATCCCTTGGTGAGAAAGCTCTTCGAAGGCGAGCAGAGGTGGGAGGGTCTTGCTTTACCAGCAAGAAGCGTGGGGAGGGAACAGGGAGACACAGGAACAGCTAAGTGGGAGACTGGTGGTCTAAGTCTGATGCAAGCCACAAAGTCCAGGAAAACCAAAGGTATGTCATGGTTGGAATGAATCCTACTGCCTGTGGTAAGGAGCTGCAGCAGCTTGTGTCCTGGGAATTACTCAGTGTGGTAGGGAGCTCTGGCTGGAGAAAGGCTTTGCACAGGGCATGCTCCCAAGTAACATCATGAGTGAGGCAGAGGATGGCCTTCAGCCCCCTCCAGAGCTCCTGGACATGGCTCACCACAGCCTCAGCCAGCTTTCCTGGTGCCTTCCTTCTGTGAGAGCACCTTTGGATTCCCCCGACCTCGTCCAGTGCTACCCTCCAACCCTGCCTGAGTCCCCCCAGCAGTGAGAGGCAGCACCCAAGGCCATGGAGCAGCACCTGTGCCCATGTCCATCTGCAAAGCAGCACTGATGGTGGGTGGAAAAGGGTCTGTGCCATGAACCCTCCCAGACAGAGGTGAAATGAAGGAGAAGAGGTGCACACCATCCTAGAAGCCCTAAAAAATTTTACATGAAGGTCTTACTTGGGTCCTGCAGTATACTTGCAGATGCAGGAGGCATGACCGAGAGAAATTAAGACTGAGGGTAGCTGTAACAGAACAGACACCTCGGATGGGATCAATGTCTGCTTTAATGCAGAATATTTCTGCCTCACAAACGTCTCATCGTTGCAGGCAGGCACCAGGCTTGGACAGCAGGGCTGTTCAGGAGGTTCATGTGAAGCAGCTGGACACCAGCACCGCTCCCAAGCTACATTTGTGCAGAGCTCTGTAAAATGCTTTAACAGCCTAGAATAAAAAGGCCCATTTTCCTCCAAATGAGGGATTCATGGTGATATTAACACTCCCTTATCACTGTTGTCGCTGCAGAAGCACATGCACCTCATCATCTGCAGCTTGCCAGGGAGAGAACAAACCCTCTTCCCACACTTCATTTCAGAAAAGTGGCTGCTAACATTATCTACACACACATTGCACAGGTGGGGAGAAATGCCAGCGTGCAGATACGGCACTGAGCCCAGCCAGAGAGAGCTGGTGCTGGGCTCAGCTACAAGTGGGCGTGTGGAAGCCGAGCCATGTGCCTCCATGATGTCCCACTGTCACTGGGTCGCCACCCACCCCATCTCTGGTTTGTCTCAGCGACCATGGGAAAAAGCTTCAGGCCACCCAGCAAGCAAACGCAGCACACGAGGGCAGCTACAGGGATCCCGTCCAAGCTGGATGCTTTTCTGAAAGTAGGTATGAGCCCAGCTTCTGTTTTTTCCAGGCTGCTTGGAAAAAACACGATCTGGCTCAGGCTCCTGCTCTGCAACTCAGCTCAACCCACAGCTGATACAGGCTGGAAACATTCGGTTTGCTCTCGCTTGGGAAGACACATCCAACAGCCTCTCTGAAGCTTTGTTCTCATCCCAGACAGCAAGGTGCAACGAGAAGAGCCTTTGTTCTGGCCCTGGGGTTGTGGTTCCAGCGGGGTCAGGGAGGGGAACAGAGATCTTTCAAAATTCTCCAACCTAATCTCCAAACCAGAGACCCATACAGTGTGCCCAGATGAGCTGCCTCAACAGCTCAAACCTCGTGGGACTCCTGGCCAGCTCTGCTGGAGCCTCCCTGAACACCCCGTGAGAAGCAGCACTGGGCTCCCACTGAGGGACATGGCACAGCTCCACAGACCCCATTCAAGCCACACCAGACGGCCTCTCCAGAGTCATTAAGACTTTCTAAACACCACAGAAACACCAGAACATGCACCTGACTGCAGCAAATCCAGCAGCACTGGCTCAGCTAAGTGCAGCCTCGCACGTATCCTGCTCACAGAGGGGTGTCACACCTGGATGCAAACCTGGTACAGCAGGACCTCCAGCAATGACCCAAATGGGGCATTCCCTGCCCAAACAGGTCAGGCATTGCACATGGCTTTAGTGCATGTGCCTGGGAGTTTGGGAAGTCCAGCAGCAGCGTGGTTCTTCCAGTAACACCTGGGTACAAATACCCCAGCTCATCCCAGTTCCACCCCTTCCACACTTCTCCTGCCGAGAGGTGCTCAGCTGCTCATCCTACATGACCTCAGCACCCAAACTTGACTACACGAGGCCACCAGAAGCTCCAAGCTCAGCTCAGAGAGCACCACTGCTCTCCTGCCTGCTCCCCGCTCCTCCTCCAGCCTCAGCTCCTCCTTCCCAGCACACACATGCCAACAGCACCAGGAGCAGTGAGGTTCCTGTCTCTGCCAGGGAACAAACCCAGTTTCAAACAATCCCTAAAACCAACCCTTGGGAAGGGGCCGAGTGGAACAGCACTGCTCCTGCCCCAGGGAGCAGGGATGATGTGGGACCTGGTGGGGCTGTTCCATCTGCAATCCCTCCATATGAATGAAAAAAACAGGAGAAAGAAAATGCCTGAGAATGTGGGACACAGAAACAGAGCCCTTTCTAAACAGGATGCTCTTAAAGCCTTCCAGGAGGCATGTGCTGGTTCTTTAATCCCCATCAGTTCATTTATACCTAGTAACTTTTTACTGCTACCCTATTACATCAGGCCCTACAGGGACAGGAGATGGTGGTGGGAGAAACTCAGGAAGTTGGAGATTTCAGGGAGATGGAGTGGACAAGTTACAGAGGTCCCTTCTGTCACCAGCTCTGCTGGAGTTCAGCTTTGGGTGAAACACTCAGATGCTCGAACACTTCTCCAAACTTGTGCAACCCCTCCAGCCAACAAAACAGGCAAGAAATCTGGTGGCAGAAGATCTGGAGATCTCACCTCCCATCTGCTTCCAGTCAGGCCAGAAATCCCAGTGGACAAGCTGGTCTAGACAACGGTGAGAAGATGGCAAGAAGGCAACAGAGACCTTCCTCAGCTGCCCAGAAGTTTGCCAGGGCTTTGCTTTGAAGATTAGTGTCTCTGGGGACTCAAAAGGGGCTTCACGTTATCTGGTGCCCACCAAGGCAATGTCCTAGGTCCAAGGGCTCTGTGTGTAAGGATCAGCACTGAGGCTCCATCCTGGACAAAGGACAACCAGGCTGCTGAGAAGGTGGGAATGGTCTTTGGGCACAGAAAGGAACATCACCTTGCTGCAGAAAAGCAGAGGAGTGTGTGAGAAGGGTGCACAGAAAAACATCAGAGAATGGAGAAAGAAAGAGGGATGGGATAAAGACAAAGAGGAGGGAAAAAACAGAGGCAGAAGTGAACAGAAAAGAAAATGTGAGAGGGGCCGAGTCCCTTTCAGGGAGCAGCTTCTCCCCCAAAGCCCAGCAGAGCCCCTCTGCCGTCCCCACCCCCTCGCAGAGAGGCAGGAATGCCTTTTCCCACTAGCACCATTTTGTTCTTGCTCTGGTTTTTCCTTGCCTGCTTTGTTCTTTCTCCTTACAAGCTCTTGCTGAGGGTAAGCGTTAATTCTTTCCAGGTGCTCGTGTCTCGCCATCCTGCCGTTCCCGGCAGCTCCTGCTCAGCTTTCTCCAGGCAGACTCTGCTCCACCTCCCCGTGGGGCAACACCCCAGCTATTCCCAACCCAGAAAAACTCAGGGCTACTCATGGCTTTGGGTTGCAGCACTCAGCTTCACTGCGCCTGCTTTCCCATGAGGTCTGTGTTCAGAGGGAGCACCCTGTCCAACAGCAGAGCTCCTAATGGGCTGGGGATGGTGGGAGGTGGGACCTCAGCTCCCTGCTCCAGGTGAGCACACTCCTGTGGGAGCTTTGCAGCTTCTGGACAAAGCTCAGGAGAAGCAGAGAAGTGATATCAGGACAGGAAATCACATCAATTTGGGTTAAATGCTCTGGTATCTCTGTAGATGTTTTTCTGAGGGGAAGGAATGGTTGCTCAGGTTGTGGACAGCAGCTCAGGACACTCACAAACACGATTCTGATAAAAAGAAGCTCAAGACTCAGTAAGTGGTCCACAATATAAAATCCATGGAGCCAACAGGTAGGTGATGCACAGGCCCTCTGTCCCCAGCCCAAAAGGGCTCAGAAGAACCCACTGGTGTAAACGGCAGGTTGGAGAAGGCTGCCTGGAGCTCAGCAGAGCCCCCAACCATGAGCATATCAGAATGGTTGGAAAGGAAGCACAATAAAAAGACCACTTAAACAACTCATCAGCTCAACAGCTGACAAAGCCAGGCAAGAGGTCTGCCAGCAAGTTGGGGTCTTAATGTGTTTGCAATTCATCAGCCTCCTGCATAGCTCCTCGCAAGCCGGCGGGCCAGGATCCAGAGGTGAAATATCTGCATCTGCTCCCATCATGTCTGCTGCTCAGTGCAAACATTTGTGTTTCTCAGCATATAAAATAAATAGGCCGCTGTTCAGGGAAGCCCATCAGTGTGATGGCAGGTACACCCCGTGATGTGTGAGCACGACTCCCAGTGCACAGCTCCAGGAAAACCAGCCGTGAGGATGGAGCCTGCTGGCATCTCCAGTGTCGGGGGGAGAGGGCAGCCCTGCACAGTGCCCCCCCAGCTCCCAGTCCTGATCAGGAGATTTGCCACTTCTGGGGCACTGGGACAAGGAGTCACCTTGGAGAGGAGCACACAAATGCCCCAGTTGCCTAATGACTGCTGGACTTCAGTCATTTCCAGGAGCCTCACTCAGCTCTTGAGGACAATTCCAGCACACGAGTGATGGACCAGCTGTGGGCTGCTCCTCAGCAGCGTCCAGGAGGGGCATCCCCAGTGGCTCAGCCCCTGCCCCTTTCTCCCAGCCTCCTGGCAGCCCACCCAACTCCTGGCTGAACATGTTTAGCGGGGTGAAGCTGTTTATTAATTAATTTCCTATCAACAGCCGCAGCACTCAGTGCAGTCACACCGACAGTGCTGCACAGTGGTGAGCTGTAACGATGCTGCTGCCTGGAACAATGGCACTAATTGCAGAGCCTGCTGCTGCTGGTTTAGCTGTTGGCTGTGCTGAAACCCCCAAACCCCAGACTCCTTGGCAGGGGACGCTGGTGGTACCACCAGTTACCTGCAGGAACGTCCCCAGACATTGGCTGGCTGAGTGCTCCCAGGTGGGACAGCCCACCCCATGGTCTGGTTGTTCCAGGTCATGGAGCTTCCAGGGGCTTTTCCCTCTGGAACACTTTTCCATCCCTCTTGCATTGCAGAGTTACATGGAAGGAACGTTTCTGAATCTCCCAGGCAGGGAATGAGGTCGGGCAGGGAGGGAGATGGGGTCACTGCCCCATGTCCAGTGGGCAAGATGTGACCAGACCTGGACACGAGTGGCAGGAGCTGCTTGTGTTGGAGCAGGGCACGCCAGACACTGTCTGCAAGCACAGCCTCTGATGTGTGCAAAGGTGTGAGGACCAGGAGCAGGGAAACACTGGCAGCAGGTGAATCCTTAGGGAAAGTGCTGGGAACTGCATCCCTGGGACACTGCATGAGCCATGGCCAAGGCCAGCGGCCACCCTGCTATGCTGAAACCCTGACAGCCCTGAGGGAACACGGGGCGAGCCAGAAATCCCCCCTGGACAGGGGGAAGTCCTTGGCTGCCCATTGCCTGTGCTTCCCCGAGACATCCCACAGGTTTGAGAGGAGCAGAGGGCAATGGGAGGCAGTGGAGAGCATGGGGGCTGCCTGCACCCCAGCTGGGCACACGGTGCTGGCCCCGAGCAGCTCTGCCAGCTGTGCCGTGGCACTCCCACCACGGGAGACAGGAGGGACGGGCTCCTCTCCACCCAGAATTATTCCTCCAGTTGCTGCCTCCAGTTCCCCAGGGCTATAAAAGGAGGGGTGAAGATAAGAGACGAGACAAGGAGAAACACACAGGACAAGCCCGAGGAAATCGGGTTCCTGGGAGCAGCGACACAGCCTTCCTCCATGAGCCTGTTTTCCATTTCCTCCCCCTCCTCTGAAATTATCGCTGAGATTTTTTTCCCCCTCTTCACTGCCCAATATTTAATTGAAAACGCAGCTCTGTAGCCCAGAGAGGTGTTATTTTCGGCACACGAAATAGAGATATCTCCTAGCAGCTGTCAATCCCAGTGACCTTAGCTTCTGTGCACACTGCAAGGGCCTTTTTTTCCCCCCCTTCTTTCTTTCTTTCTTTTTTTTTGGACCCGTCTTTTTTCCTCCAGCCGAGTTACTGTTTCATTGCTCTCCGCTGGGACTCTGACAAGAGCCGAGTTCCTCGCAGATGACACAGAATAATTGAGATGTCCTTCTGCTGACCTTCAGTCCCTGGCAGTGCTGGTTTCCCTCCTGGAGATGGGGCGAGAGGCAGCACAGGAACGTCCCGCGCCCGCCCAGACCTGCCCAGGGAGGGACACCCCTTCCCAGGGAGGGGGGGGAAATGCGTGTGTGTGAATAACCCCCCCGGCAGGCTGCAGTGCAGGCAGGGAATCCCGTACCAGTCACCCAGCCTGGCACATGGAGGATGACCACTGGGCAGGGCCAGGCACACCTGTGGCCATAGGGGTGCTAACTCAGAGCTCCAGGGATGTCCTCCCACCACAAGCACAAGCAGGGAGATGTGAGCCCATGGGAAGCAGCACAAAGACCCCGTTGGTGTGGATGCTGGGAAGGTGGGGAGCAGGGTGGAGCCGCAGGGATGCTCCATCCCCACCAAGGCACCCCTGGCCCCTGCGAGGTCCCTGGTGGGTGGGAGACAGTGCCAGCTCCCCAACCACACCTCGCCTGGTGCTCCGAGGCTGCACCCTCACGCATGGCAGAGATGGGGACCCAGCAGCACCCATGCACCCACTCTGGGTGCCATCCACTCCTGGGCACTCCCCATTTCAAAGCTGTATGGAACCAAAGGTGGAGCAATGATTCCTTCTGTGACCACTGTGTTCTTGCAGGAACACAGCATCAGGGTGAGATTCCCCCTGGGAACAGCCCTTCTGCATGAGCCGGGCCATGAGCATGGACCCGGTGCTGCTGCATGGAGGAAGGAAAGGAGATGGAAGCACCGGTTTAGATTATGAGAACATTTAAAAGAGATGGTGATAAAAGCAGAGGGTTGTTGGCTGTTGTTATCACTGTGCCCAGAGATAAGCCATGAGTGGGGACAGGGCTTCCAAACAAACACAACGAGAGACAGCCTCCGCCACCAAGAAGTTTACAGTGAGAATAAACACAGTGGGCAGAGGAACGGAGATAAGGCAGGACAGAGAGCAGGGATGGGCTGTACCCCAGGACAGACTTCACCCTGGGGTGTTCAGGGTAAGGGAGAAGGGAGGAAGGGCTCACTCTCACCAGCCCAACCGCCCCATCCAGCCCGGACGGGAGCAGCTTCTTTGGTGTCTCTTTAAATCTCAGCTCAAATTCAGGCAGATTTCTCTGTGTCCGTTCAAAACAAAACCAAATTCATTTCAGAAAACAGTATGACTAAAGGGTTTGACTTTTCCAGGGTTGTTTCTTTTTTTTTACCCCTTATTTTTTTTCAGTCCATTCATCCAATTTGGCAGTAACTCACCAATAGTTCTGATTGTCCCCTAAGCAGTATTTTTGGTAAATAAACTATTGTCCACCCTTTCTCCCCAGCGTTAACTATGCCAACTTCCATTGTGCTGACAATTGATTCCAGGTGGGTTTTTTCATATTTTTCTATTTTTTTTCCCCAGCATATGAAAATGCCTATACATAATTAATCTTGGTGACTGGGAGGAAGAAACCACCTCTCAGAAACACCGGACAGCTGGAGCCAAGCGCGCTCCCAGGCGTGCTGAAGAGGAGGATGGATATATGGGAACCTTCCTAAATTCATTAACTCCAAAGCAGAGAGATTGACAAGTACTGCTCGTACTGGTAAATTCGCACCCCTAAACTGGAGATCAAAGTGCAATGGAAAGACACACCCAGAAATTCCCCCAGTGCCTAATCCTGGACTGGGAGTGGGCGCAGAAATCAGCAGCGGGGCTGCCCCGACTCAGGAACAGCCACAATTAATTTTAAAGGCTTAGTAAGTATCTAATCGTAAATGCAGGTGCTGTACCTGTGCTGAGCTGAAACACCCCGGGCAGGAGAAACGCTTTGACTGGTCAGGGTAATGGCTCAGGCTCCAAAGCAGTGACTTTTAATTCCACTTGTGCACTGGATCTGGCCCTGAGACATTTCAGAGATTATTTGTAATGGGTTAAAGGCATTACAAGGTGCTGCAAGTTACAATGGGAAATGTCTTAATTTTGGCTAGGGACCTTAAAAATACAATGAAAAGCTTAGGTGAGATTCGTATGCAGAGTGGGAAACACACTGTCTATAAAACAGTCAAACATGGAATCAACAGAGGTTAAATATAATGGCTATAACTGAGCAAAGATCGTTTAATTGTCCATTCAAGGGAAATGTCAACTCCACAATGGAAATATCTACAGAAATTTATAGCAAAGAACTATTTGGCAAAATGTATTCCAGCTCAATCTATGGTCAATAATTGAGATAATTGCTGCAAAATGGTATTGTCTGGCATTGCAAAAAAGAGACATAAGAGACATCTGCGCCGTGAGCACCGCCGAGTTCCAACCTGTCCTCGTTAAATAACACCAGCAAAGAGTCAGACCCTGATGGGGGATCATCTTGTCCACTTTAGGCAGACATTATCCAGGCAAACAGTTTTTCTAAAAGAAGAAAAATGGTTCCTACAGTGCCGGGATGAGAGCTCTGTTCCTACACCCGCTGGGTCCTCAGCCTGGCAGGGACGGGCGATGCGGGGCTGGGGCTGCCTCAGTGCAACCTCACTCCTCACTGCTGCAGCTCCTATGGACCATTCTGTGCTCAAACCTTTCCACTGTCTCCCCAGGAGGGAAAGAAACCCCTGGGAATATTGCCTTTGAGAGGAAACCCCACACACACACCCCATAGCACTTGGCTCCGCGCTCCTCCTGTGTGAGAACCCCCCTTCATCAACCCCCCCAAGGCTCTGCCACTGCCAATCCCTACTGTCATCCAGCCAAACACCCCTAAACTGTCCCAAAGCTCTCCAACAACCACTCACAGGAGGAGATGGAACATCCATGGGAGCAGAGGAACGTGTGGAGAGCCCTAACCCACCCCTGACGTTCCCATTGCCTGTCCCTGCAGCAGGACACGGCAGCCACCCTGAGGTGACAATTATCCTGGATGTTCTGGCTCAGGAAAGGGGCTATCATGGAGAGCACAGCCCGTGCTGGAGGAGAGCTGCTGTGTGCGGGCAGGGACTGGCACCCAGTGGGACCCACGGGGAAGGAGCAAGGGCTCCAGCCATGCAAAAAGGAAAATGGTCCAATTTCACCCTTTCTTTAAAGGGCGATGGCAACGAGGAAGCTCCTCTCAGTGCAGTTCAGCCCAATGGCCAAGGTTTTCTCAGCCAAGCTCAGGCACCTGGAGGCAGGAGGGGACCCCCCGTAACCCCCGAGTTACCCAGACAAGGACCTCTGTGCCCGTGGGCTGCCCGGCTCCGGGAGGGGCACCGGGAACACCCCCACCCCCATGCTGAGCCTTTATCAGCACTTAATTAAAACTTGCCAAGAAGATTTAACACACAGAGGGCAGTTTTAATTAACTTAATATCACATTGGATTTCCCGATTCGTCTCAGTGTACCAGACACCTGCAGATCTGAACACAAACCCAACCAAACAGGGAGCAACTCGGGACCCTCTGGATCCCCCGGAGACCCCCGGAGGCTGGGGGACAGCCTGCATGGGACACAGCCAAGTCACCACACTGAACCTTCAACCAGTTCCCTGGCAGAAATAGTTCACCACACACCAAAACACAGTGTTATTGTTAACTTTCTCCTCCCATTGTTGTCTCTGTGTCACCTCATGCCTCTCCCCTCACCCGTTTCCTGACAGCCTTGGGAGGAACAATGCACCATCAGTATTTTTTCCTCTGGAGATTTACAGCCCGTGCACGGAGGAGGAAAGGGTGAGGGTGCCCTGCTCCAGCTCCAGCCCCGAGCACAGGGTTCAGCCAGTCTGGACAGGTCTGCTCATTTCAGGGGCACAGCAAGGCTTCTTAGTTTTTCTTCCATTTCTTTTGAGCATATTCATTATTAGATTAGGACAACGCAACCCAGCTCCAATGGGAATAAAGTCCCAGCCCTGCTGTACAGTGATGCAGCTGACGAAGGAACATGGCAGGCATCTGCTGGACATGTTCCTTTGCAGCTCCTCTGCATCTATTTTTCTTGATTCTCTGAATTTAGTTAGATGCAATTCAATAAACTGTTGTATTCTGATCTTCCAGTGTGAGTTTAGTTCGGGTTTGACTGGGGAAGGAGAAAGAGATGTCCTCCTAGCACACTCATAAAACAAGATTTTCCTGCTCTTTTTCTCAATCAAATAAAACCCGAAAAAATCACCATCTGATGCTGGGCTTTGGGACACAAACAGTTCCTTTTCTCATATCCTCCACCTGAAAGCTTACTGGCATGAGGCTGTGAGTGACACCACCCCTCCTCACCCCCACCCCTGAGTGACACCATCCCTCCTCATCCCTGCCCCTGAGTGATACCACCCCTCCTCACCCCAACCCCTGAGTGACACNGGCCATCCCGAGCGGGGGTCTCAACCTCTTGTAATATTTCAGAGGGAAGAAGAGAGACAGACCCTCCTCCCCCACCTTGTACCAATATGGTGTAGGGTTTAAAGGAGGCTCCCCATAGCGAGGAGCTTCAAAGCTTCGCCAGCCCCTCCCACCGAGTGTCCTCCTGGTTCAGTTCCACCCTCCACATTTAAGTGCCTTTCATCCTTCCTCTTCTTCGTCCCCATCGTTATTAGGTTCCCTTCCCCCACTCCCGCCCACTCCCACCCTTGCTGGAGACTGCCTTTGGTCAGGAGCCCAATGGGAACCAGCTGTCAGGCATAGCTGGGATATCCTGGAGAAAACAGCTTGAAAGTGCCTCCCCCTCGCTTCCCCCTCCATGGCAAAGAGAAAAAATCCTGCTGCAAAATGGCCCTGCAGATGGAAAAGGCATCCTGCAGGCCACCCTCCTCCTGACCTGCGTGGGTCCACTCGCTGGCTTGGTACCAGGAGGTCCCGGGTCCTGACTCCCTTTGGAACCATGAACCCATCCTGTTTGTGCTCCTCCTGCCAGCGGGACCCTCCTGACCCCCACAGCAAGAGCCCAGGGCCCTTGCGCCAGAGCATTTTGTATTAATCCTCCTTTGCTGACTTCTCTAGTGCACCTCGCTCCAACATTGTTCCTCAAGATGTTCCTGCCCTTCCCGGCCTGGGGGTTGTTGTTGTTTAAACAGCAGCAGCAGCCACACAAGCTGTGAGCTGTCCTGCCCTTGCAGGGTGGTCTGTAATTGCTTCCTGTCCTCTCCAGCAACTGCCTTCATTTGTCTGAATTTCTGCCTGATCCCAGGGAGTTTGGAGCAGGGATGCTCAGCCCATGCTCACGGGTGTTTTACCGCACCGGACCAAGCTTAGCCAGCTTTGGGAGACCCAGCCTGGTAAAGCCACAGACCCTCAACCAGAAAAAAGCTTGAGTTTAAAATAATAACCCAGGCAAGCCAAAGCCCGACGCTGTTTGGAGTCCTGGGTTTAGAGGTGCCGTGAGACCACGGCTTTCTGTGGTCCTTGGATGCGGCAACTGGAGCCCAGGTGTGTGCCGGCAGGAGCGGGAGTGGAAAAAGCAACAGGGGGATGGGGAGAAATGAAATCTTATTTCTCAGACTTCAGAGCTTCGCTTTTCTTGGTCGTATTATGGTATGGGCTGTGCTCGGGGTGGATTTTATCCAAGCCAGTTCGCACACATCCCGCTGATTTCCCAGCGTGCCGATTCTGTCTCTGCGCTGGCCTCTGAGCTCCCATTATCCTGGAGCAGGAAGAGGGGATGCTGGGGCCAGCCATGAGCAGAGCCGAGCTGCTCAACAGACTCCATACCAAACACCCAAAGTTTCTTTTTCCCCCCTCTCTCCATAAAATGAACCTTGGCTTTCTGTTGCAATGGGAAGTGCTGTGGATAATGTCCACTTTCAACAGCATTTTCCACATCGATAAACCAAGAACTCGAAAGAAAAATGCCCCAGACAGCGTTTCCAGGAGTAAGGAACACTTTCCAGCATAAACCCTCCCGGCCCATCTGGAGCAGGACAATAACTGGGGTTTGTTCTTAGGTTCTGGCACATGACTGGGGCAAAAGGACAGAGACAGAGGAACACGGAGCAGCCCCGACCATCTGCCTCCCACCCCCTGCCGCAGTGCTCTGCGTTACAGGGGATTTTTCCCTTCAGGGACATTAGAAGGAAACGAAGCCAAAGTGTGCAATTCAAGTCTGGGGTACTCAGATCCACAGCCCCTACAAGTTATAAACCCAATGAGAAAACCCAATAGGTGCTTCTTGCATCTCCTCGGGATGGTGCTCCCAGCCAGGATCCGGGTGTGCCTCTGGCAGTTTTTGGACAGGTCGGAGCTGGGATGGAAAAGGATGCTGTGAGTGGGAGGTGATCTGGTGGTCAGGAGTCCCAGGCTGGAGTCGCAGTGAGGGATGGATGAGAAAAGGGAGGAATTTTACTGGGGGATGTGCCAGGACCCCACCTGTGCTCACGCCGTGTGCTGGCAGGTCCGGGAGGATGGCCGAAAGCCTCCCAGCAAACCTGCCCGCTCAGGGGGATCATCAGCCAGGCCAATGCTGGCAAGAGCAAATGGAAATTCTGATTCCTTTTAATGCCCCTCCTCATTACCCGGGGCTGCAGTGGTGAGATGACAGCACAGCACAGAACGGGCTGGGCCGGCTCCTTCTCATGCTGCCCGTGGGCGGTCACCAGTCTGTGCTGTGGGACCCCAGGGACAGAGAGCCTGGACTTGGAGCAGTCACAAACACAAAGACAGAACAAGGCCATTCCCACCCCTCACCCCTCTGAATATTTTCCTGAATGGCTTTGCAAGCTGTTGCTGGTCCAGATGCATCTCACACACGTTTCACATCCACCGCTGCCTGCTTGCAGGGTGCATTACAGCACACGGCCCATATTGAAAATATATCGCCTACTGTCCAGTTCAAACTGCACCAATATTATGTACTAGGTAATATTTTATATGTGGCTGCATATATTTTAAATTAATGTATGGACAATGCAATACATGATGGGTTTTTAATGCCCCTTGTTGCACACAGCCCCTGTGGCAGATGCTGCTCAAAATACTTCTGAAATCCCACTGGTGTGATGGGGACTGCCCATCCCACCCCAGGCTGTGTCAGGCTTTCTCAGCACTTGCTCCTGCAATGCTCACTCTCCAGTGCAGCATCTAACACAGACCAAGTCCCTTCTCCTCTTTGAGATCCCGCTCCAACAGCCCCGAAGCCCTGCAGGCTCTCTTCCCCATCTTGCCCCCCTTATGCCTCAGACACCCTTCTCCAGAACTCAAGGTTTGTCAGCTCGTGGCAAGCACTGGCCAGCAAGGGTGATCCATGCTTTACAGAGGGTCTTCCATAGGGGGCACAACTTGGGAACAAAGCAGGAGAATCTGCTTGGGCATCCTCACCAGGAGGAGAGCTTAGGTTTGGGCTGGTGGACTTCCACGGCCCCAGCTCCCTCCTAGCTCCTCTTCTGCTCAGTCTCCTGGTTTTGGCACAAAGTATCACCAATATCCATCCCCCTTCCTTGTAACCATCCCCTCCCTCCTTGCTGGATTACGTGCAGTTCTGAGCTGAGCTCTGGTCTCTCTGGCACTCTGCTGCTCCCCTCGCAACCCAGGCTGTCAGGAGCTCTCTGCTCTCAAAGAGACGAGCTCCATGCCATGATGTGGAAAGCAGGGAGGAGCTCAGCTTGGAAGAGATCCCCAGTGGTGGAGTGCAGCTGGACCATGGGAGACAATAGAACTGAGCGAGAAAGCTCCTGGTGTCCTTGCACCGATCACCTAGGTCTGACCTGGGCACTGCTATCTGGGCACAGACAGTGAGCTCCGAGGCACAGACATCCTGGTGCTTAGTGCCAGACCCTTCACTCACAGAGATGTCCCCCATCTGCACTCTGGCCATGACAGAGCGCCGAACAATGAGCCTCAGGGCCAAAGGAAGGGGAAGCTGCAGCCCTGGCTCTGGAGGACAGACAAGAGCGTTCCCAGCTAACAGACAAGAACCATTTTGCTTTTCTTTGGAGGTGGCTGTTTGGCTGTCAGTACCGTATCTGCTAGCTGAGGGCTGGCTTCAGAGTGCTATCCCGAAGGGCTGCAGCCTTGCCAAGGCTCTGACGGTGGTGGTCAAGACACAAAAATGGACTTTCTGAACCAACAAAGAGACAGGGTCTGATTGGTACCAGGAAGAGATGGGGGGAGAGGAAAACATACATGTTTCTGATTACCTGGCTTCAAAATCACGGTAATAAACTCGAATTTGGGAAGCAATTAGAAAGGAAGAAGAAGAGCAAGAAGAAAAAGGGGAATGAGAGTCGCCTGGCGGGCTCGAGGCAGCCTTTCAAGGATCAGCATTTGGATAAAAGCCAACATATCAGCTCTAATCTTTGGCTTTTTGTTGGACTTAACAAGGACTTTAAAATGAATCCAGTCGCAACTGACGGGCCCCATATGGATCCCGGCTTGAGACCTTCTTCTCAGCCCCGAATCAAATAGTCCCGGACTATAGAAAGCCAGTGAGGAGAGTTTAAAAGGGAACAACAAAGGCAGAAAGCACACAAATACACTCAAACACACACACACATGTGCACACTTGCACACAGGGGCAGTGCATGAGGGCATCGGGCCCCGTACCAGTGCGGTTATCGCTCACAAGTGGCTCTGTGGCTCCACAGAGGGGCTGGCTGTGACCATGACGATACCACGAGGATGTTTCCCTTGGTGCCTCTCAACTGAGCCTCTTCCCAGACTCTCCGTGAGTTCAATCGCACACGCATCTGCAGATTGCCTTCATTTACTGCCTTTTATTTCAAACTTTGATTTTAAAAGTATGGGTATTTCCTTCACATGCAAAAAAAATAACTGAAAAACATTCTCCCCTCGTCTTTCTCTGAAGCTGGCGCATCTCTCATCTCCCTAAGCTACACCACAATGCGAGAACAAAGGCATCTGACCTGTATCCATGGCAACCCTCAAATTCTACACCTTTGCCTTTTGTATAAAGTACCCCCTCCCTTCGTCTACACACACACGTGCATATGTACACACTCCCTGTGGCTCTGCCTACACACACATACAGACACACATACATGCGTGTGTGTGTACAACAGATGTGTGTATATTTAAAAGTCATTGTTCCCGACTCTACACGAGCTTCTGTGTTTGCCTCACATGCCAGCTGAACTCGCATTTATTCCACAGTGGGTTTTGCCTTTCAGGTGACGGCAGGGTTAACTTAAAATCCACTGACGGCCACAAGGTAGCACTTGGTTCAAGGAAGAACAGCAAGTGTTGAGAGTGCAGAGAAGCAGGATTTTAATAAGGGATTATTGGATAACACTTGACATGCCAAGGCTGGAACAGCTGGCCTCTGCCTTTTCATGGCCACTGCCGGCGATTCGAAGGGGCATTCACCTATTCAACCCATCAGTCAGCTCGAGGGGAAGGGCATCACATCCCTGCCATGAGTAAAGTAACAACCACCAAAAAACCCCTTTGCTTGTTCAGAAGGGATGTGCCAGGTGGCAGCCCTGCTGGGACACATCTTTAGCACCCCACGCTCGCTGCCATCAGACCTGGCCTGACCCCAGAGCACCTGCGGCCACCTCCCCTCTTCGCACAGGGCTTGCTCCCCACCTGCACAACCCCTTCTCCAAAGCACGGCCTCTGCCTTTGTGCTCCATTAGCTCTGGGGGGTTTCAGTGCTTTGCAGAAGCCAGGCAGTGGAGGATGGCACGTGAGGGCCTGGAGAAGGGCACCCAGCAGAGCCTCAGCGGGACTGGCAGCCAGGAGCCACTGCACGAGAGAAGGTCCCTGCAGAAGGCACCTGCCCTTGGCTCTCACCAGTTTTTAAACTCAACAGGATCCTGGAGGCACAGCCACGCACACAGCCCCGTTTCACTGAACAGCTGAGGGGCAGCATCTTGCCTTCTTCAAAGGCTGCTTCTCAAGAGCTTGTTAATTTGGGAAGGCTGGCACCACCACCATGGCATACCCAAAGGCTGGCAGTCCCCGAGCTCTTGGAAGATACCAAAAATCTGCACAGCAACAATTGCTGCGTTTGTAGCGACTCTGCAGAAGCAGTGAGTTTCGTTCTGGGAGGGACAATTGGAGCTGCCACAACTGCACCCCATAGTCCTCTCAGTCCCCAACACCACCTTCCACCCCAAGGGTGATGGGAAGGGGTGCTTTAACCCTCTCCTCCCCAGAGGCACTCCCACCACTGAACACTGGGAACAGAGGAGGTCTTCTCAACAGGAGGAGCTCAGCTCTGCCAAAGGCACTGACCAGAAGACCTCCCCATGACCAGGCTGTGTCACGGAGACAGTGCCTGGGCAGAGAGGGCACGGTCAACCCTTTCTCCTCCCTCCCCTTTAAATGCTTCCAGTTGTCAGTTCGCACTACAAAAACAGCTGAATTGTGGTTATAGACAATGAATGATGCAACAGAATACCTCATGCAGACAGAGAAGATTTGCTGCTCATTTCTCGTCAGCAGGAGGGCCGTATGCATGGGACCAGCTCCAGACTTATTGACGTCAGCAAAAAGACTCCCATTGACTTCAATGGGCTTCCAGTGGGACCAGGATTCCCTGGGAGAAGCCACTTACTGGGCAACCAAGGGAGGATCTAAATCTGTGTGGAACAAACATAATGTAGCCATGGTCCTCTGCAAGACTGAGGCATGGCCCATGGAGACTGCATTTCCCAGCATGCTGCACTGCTTCAGCCATCAGCAGCAATGTGACTTGTTGAAGTTCACCCACAGAGGCCTCGTCTTACTGCTCTTTCATCTCACCAGAAGCAAAGCTGTCTGAGCTATGCAGCACAGTCATGCTTTGCCTCACTGCTGGGCCAAGTTCCCACAGGAATGGCCAAATGTCATGCTGAAACCATAATTACACTGAAGGTGAAAGTGATGGCTGAAACGGCTGGGAAGGAAAACTCCACTTTCTGCACCCTCCTGGGCTCTCCTGCCTTCTTAGAAAGCTTCACCCCCCTGGCCAAGCACTTTTCAGAAACCAAGAAGCTCTGGGTGAGTTGGGACTGAAATGGCGCCCACATCCCCCCAGTCAGACTCCCTGCTCTTTAACTTCTCATCTAGAAATTGTTGAGGACCATCTTATGGCCCAGGCTCTCCTGAGCCACCAGCCACCAATGTGCTGGCTCCAGGCACCACTGAACTTTGCTTCAAGACATATATCAAAAGATGCTTGAGATGTTTGGGCCTGTAGTTCAAATTCCTTGGCCCTCTGAAATAAAGCCTACAAGCTGTTTGACACATGGGGATGAAAGGGGAAGCAGAGAAGAGAACACTAAATAAAAGGACCAGCGTACACCAGTTCCTCTCCTCAGCTGGGAAGATTTGGACACGCAAGCAGAAAAGAGAAGCTGTCTTCTCCCTGCCCTCTGCTCCATGACCCAGACTCCCCCACCCCGCCAGCCTCCTCCATGGGGAGGAGGTCTGGAGCGAGAAGCATTCCAAACACCCCGCTGGTACCATGTTTATACAGCGTGTCCTCCTCGCCTAGCTGCTCAGAAACAGCCCCAGAACAAAAAAAGGGAAGGGAAAAACAGAGAGAGGGAAGAAATGAACAGCTTGGGCTTTTTGGCCAGAAAACAACAATTTTTGTTTGTTTTTCTAGCAAAAAAGGAACCCTGCCAGAGATTCCTGAGTTTTCAGATTTGAAGGTGTATCTTGAACTAGAGACAGGGAACTGGATATTTGGTTTATTCCCTTCTCCTACATTAAATAAGACCCATCAAGGACTGATGTTTTTGGCGGGATTAATTCCTTCTTTATCGCTCCTCTGGGTGAGGAAAGGAGCAGGGTCCATACGCTTCAGCTTCAGTTCCAAAATCGAGGGGAAAACAATAGAGATGTTAATTTACAGACCTTGCAGTTCTAATGCAAGGACTGAGCTCTGGCTCCTCATGGCTGTTGCTTTCCTTTGAAATCCTGGTCCCTGGAGAAGGCTGCAAGGAGCTGCCCCACACTGTGCAAAGGAATCTCCAACTGCAGCAATAGCCACAGCGAGGGCTGTCTCCTCAGACACTTCAACAAGCTGGGAGAGCACATGGTTTGCTGCAGTCCCTTCTGGGTGTGAAATAGCCACAGCTTTCCAGGAAGCACAAGAAACCAGTGCTATGCCAACAAAACCATGGACAACTTCCACGTCGCCTGGAGTTAACCATTTTTAAGGATTCTTCCTTAAAGAAAATATCTTGGAGCACCATGAGTTTCTTTATCAGTCTCTTCTGAGACCCTCCCTCTCAGGACCCACGAATGCTCCAGACACAATAGCTGTAGGTGCCACTTGTTGCTGTAGACGACACAGTCTAGAGCTCATGAGCAACAGCCTATGCCAAATTCCCACACCACGCTGCCAGAAATACTTTTGTGTGTGTCTCACTGATGGGAAATGCTTCTCGGCATTGTTTCCTCCCAACATCTCCATTTTTTGTTGCCAAATGCAGGAAGGAGCAGAGCGTAGAGACCCGCATTTCCATCCCCGAGGCTGGAAAAGGGCCACTCTCCAGGAAACACAGCTTGGCTGTAACCACAGAGCAGCGTGCAGATGACAAACGCCCTGAGAATGCACTCAAACACGCCTGGGGCCGGGGGAAGCCGCTTCTGAAACACCCAAGTGTCTGAGAAGAGACGGTGGCTGTCACAGCCCTGCCCCACTTGTGGGTGGGAGGGTACCAGAGAGCTTCATAGCCCAACAGCTGGTGCCGTGTGTCCACTCCTCCCTTGCCTTTCCCAGGCAGTGGACCAGAGAGATGTTCCACTCATCTACCCCGGGATCTTCTCTCCACCCCTTTATTTGTATCTCAGTTCTCAGTCAAGCATGAGAAGGGTTAATTGAGTGCATGGTGTAGAAACGCATGAGGTGGAGGGAGCACCTTCCTCCAGCCACTCTTTGAGGCACAGGAACAGCTCACGTGATGAGCCACACTGGAAGCACAGGTCAGGGCTGTGCTTTCCCCCGTCGATACGTGGGTGTGAATTTGAGTGCCAATATGAATTATGTTGTTAAGCAAAGGGCTGAGAGTGCCAGACGGAGACAGCCAAAGAGTGGGAAGATGTTAGGCAAGCTTCCTCCATCTGTCCCTATTAATGCTTCTCGGTCCTGGGCCTCAGCACTCCCTTCCCACTTCTCAGCATCCACACAGATCTGTTCACCTTTCCCTGGGGCAGAACAGCCCCTTTCCATTCTCTGTCTTGGCCATGCAATTGGTGTTGCTGTGTCCCTGTAAGATGTCCTTCCGTGTCTTCTGCTGTCCCCCAGCCCCCTGCCCAGTCTACCCACCCGAGCTTCACCACTGGGCTTCTACCAGAACAATTTCCCACAGGGTTTTTCCCACTGCCTGCATGTTACAGTACTTCTTTGCTGAGAATTTCCAGGTCCAATGGTTCCAGACCTGAGATACCTACTCCTGCTCCCCGGCCCATGGGAGGAACTGCTTCATCTCCGGGCTTTGGAGGCACCATTTTGGCTCACTTTGTCTTTGCAGAGGAAGGCCAGCCTCATCTGCCCTCTATCACCCACACAAAAAAACATCTGTGCAGTTTTATGAAGTCTATACAAGCCAAATAGCTTGGAAAAGGATTATGATTTTTATTCATTCACAAGATTCCCCTCTCCACAATTGCTCATGGCATTGCACCACACCACGACTCAATTTGCCCCCGAGTTTCTGTTCTGGCGGGGGCTGCAACACACACCCAAAACCACCATCCTTGTTCCTCAGCTGAGGTTTGACTGACCAGTGCCTGGCTCAACCCCCTTTGATCTGGGGGAACAGACTGACTGAAGTTTTATTGCTCCCGATTAATCCCCCATGATGCTCTGTGAGGAACCGCCTGTGCTTCCCCTTTTTAGTCTGCCAGTGTTGGAGACTGTAAAAAAGCCTCACATTTATTGTTAGCACAATATATGGTTTTATAAGGGGAACGCAGCTGTCTGAGAAAGATCAGAGCTCTCTCCTGCGGCGTCCTAGCATCAGAGGCATTCCTTGGCCAGGAAGAGCCTAGGAGCAATGATACCAGCAGCAGCAGCGCTGCTGGAGGTTCTCCACCTGCCAAGGCACACCTCCAAAAATGACCACAATTGCAGGCTGGCCACCCCCTTGGCAATCGGGCAGCTTGGCTGCACGCACTGGGCAGCAGCCACCTCCCCAGCTCAGGTGTGTCCTCTGGAAGGTGCCAAGGGCTGGGCTGTAGCTCCAGAGACTCCTCAGGCTCAATGCCTTTATGAGGTCCCTGCACGGCCCGGGACTTGTGACCTCACTCACAGCCTTCCCCTCCCACACCAAGAGCAAGCAGGACACCCGGAATATGGAGGACCACAAATAACCAGCTTTGGCAGTGAGATTTTGCAGTCTGATATGCTGGTTTGCTTGCTGCAGGGAAAAAAAAAATGCATTCGTTCTCTTTCCTTGCACAAGATTCTCCAGGAAAGCAGGAGAGTCAGTAAAATCAGAGGAGAAGAAACTGTTAAGGGCAAGATTTGCCAAATGAGTGCATTCAGTGGCCTGGAAAATGAGCCGGCGAGTGATGTAAGAGCTCTTTCTGAATTCTGCACACTCAAGGAAACATTTAATACATCTTGAAATAAAAATACGCCTTGGCTCTTGCTGCTGGCGTAAATATTTGTGTTCGCAAGTGTTGGCAAATATTTGAGACGTCTATGTTGTTTAACCAAGAGCTTTGTCTCCCTGAGTCCATCTCCCTGTTTGGTCTCTGTAATCACATTAGCCAGAGGAATCCTCTTGGTATTTATGTGAAGGATGGGATCAGAATCATTTCCATTCGTGCCTTAAAAACCAGGCACGAGCTTACAGAAGACAACCAACGAAGGGCACCAGCAGAGCTGACAAAGATCGTGCCCTACACGCGTTCTGTGTTGGTACAGTCTCCTTCAGGAGATGGCCAATTTAGCTGGAATTTGCAGGCACAAGCAGAGTCCTTTCTTGCCTCCACAGACATTTCCGAGCTTTTATTTACCACGTTGTATCTATGGGAACATGGGAAAGACAGCTTGCCTTCTGCCATGTCTATGGTAGCAGCTCGGGTTAGACGTCAAGGACTTGAAGTCCCTCTGTAGCCAACTCTCGTACAGAAGTTTGATGCCTTGACAGCTTCTGAGGACAGGAAAGCCAAGTGGGGATGGTTGGAGCTGCAGCACTGGCAGCCTGGGGATGGAAGGGAGGACTTGGCCTCTGCAGCAGGACCATGGCCACCATCTCGGTGTTTCCCAGGTCTGGGTTTCTAACCTATGAATGGACCCTGCTAAATTTGAACCAAAGCTGATGAACAGCACTCGCACGAGCTGTAATCCCAGCTCAGCAGCAGATGGAACATCTAAGCACATGACAGTTGTTTCTGTGGTGACACCGTGACTGGGCTAGAAGACCTGTCCTCCCCTGTGCCCACCATCAGTGACAGCATCACTAAAAACTGTCAGGCTAAGAAACCATTAGCAGGAAATTCCTAAAAAATGAGCAGTCACGTTTCTTGAAGAGGTGAAGCGGTGCACGCCAAGCATGTGAGGCAACTGGGACTTAGCAATGGGACAGTCAAAGCCTTCTGTACTCAGCTTGGGCCCAGACAACACACTGGAGATGTTGGATTGGAAAGAGATTGGAAATGGTTTTCCATTTTTGGTGGAAAACCAAACCCCGAGAGACCGAACAGAAGTTGTCATCACAGACAACGGAGCACCACCATGGTGGGGACACCACAGATGGGTAAGTGCAACCATGAAACCACCAAGGCCTCATCCTCCTGCCAGTGAAGACCACAGTGAGGGTGACTTTAAACAACGGCACCCCACCGGTATTTCACCATTCTGCCCAGGAGTGGGCACCCAGCAGAGATGCAAGAGTGTACACTGGGCTCTTCCAACCTCTGTATTCAGTGGGAGCTGTTCAAGCAACCAGAAAAGGACTGAGCTGCATGTGCGGGTGCTAAGCCAAGCCACTGCTGTTTTGACAGGTCAGCCATCACGGACAGAGAAAGAGCTCCTGTTCCGTGCCCTGGCTGGCAGGTTCCTTACAGCTAATGCATTAACCTCTGGATAAACAAACGGCTGAGGAGGGCCCTTTCCTAACCCAGCCAAGTACAAACACAGGCTGCATTCTTCTGATTATGAAACCACAAATGCAGGACACACTCCTGGGAACAGGCTCGATGTGTTTTCTCTTTTGATTCCAGCCTCTTGGGAAGATTAAAGAGTGTCACTCCCAGGTTAATACAGAATGACCTCAATGTCTTGGAACATGATTGCATTGCAAATAAGAGTGACATTTACATATTTCTCAGTTGCCCAAGGGTACAGGAGACACGTTTCAGGTGCCTGCACCGGGAGCATGCTGGAAGGCAGCAGTGCAGTGTGATGCATGGAAAGCAGAGAGCCAGACACAGCACTAATGGATGGGGGAAGGAAGGAGGTGGCTCCCTAACAAGCCAGCCTGAGCCCTCCAGCCAGACCAGCGAGCAGCTGTCACTCCACCGTGTGCTAAAGTCAATCCTGAGCACGACCTGTGCCAGGGGACGCCCCAGGGAACAGAGCTGCCTGCCATCTCTTCTTGCTCAAGCTCCTGCAGAGGAGCAGACCAGCTTGCTTTCCCAGCCAGACCTGGAGAGTGGCCTTCACCAGCGAGCATCTCGTGCCCAGACACAGCGCTGAGTGACCATCAGCTCCCAGCGGCAAGAGGAGAGAGTGAAAGCCCCCACAGAATGATCAGCACTTCTCTGCATTCAGATATAAGTCTGCAGGTACATCCCCCTGGTTGCAGCTCCTGCAAGGCCAGAAGCACAGCAGTGTAGTGAACAGCAGGAGAAAAGGGGATGAGAGCAGCTGGGTGAAGCTCACAGTGGCAGGGCACAGTTGATGGCTGCCACACTGTTACCACTCCGCAGCAACACCAGCCACTTTCAGCCTGGGGAAAACCATCCCGAGCCTGAAATCACCACCCTAGGTGGTCATAGACTCACAGCCCACAGCCCCATGCCTTCCAAAGCCTGACACCGCCCACGAGGATGAACTTTTCTTTCAGGTTGTCTCCAGCCATACAGCAAGGCCTTTGTTCTATGATACACAATGATCTCCCCATGGGCTGATCTCTACTGCTTCTCCCATGCCAAGCCCAGAGCCATGACTGGATCCTGGCAGCCCTTCTGCATTCCCCAACATAGCCCTGTGGGCCACCACTGCTGAGGCTGGGGAGGGTGAAGCTGAAGGACCACGCTTTGGTAGCTGCCAAAACCACAGCGCATGGCCTGTGTCAAGGAGCTCCACGCTGGTAGTTCAGAGGCACTCAGGGCAAGCGTTCTGGCTGTGTGGCTACCTAGTCCTTCTGAAAACAGCCACTAGATTCTTCTGTCCCTGAGGATTTTTATTGCCCTCTCAGAGATTTTTCTGTCCCTGAGGATTCTTATTGCCCTCTCAGAGATTTTTCTGTCCCCGAGGATTTTTATTGCCCTCTCAGAGATTTTTCTGTCCCTGAGGATTCTTATTGCCCTCTCAGAGATTTTCCTGTCCCTGAGGATTTTTATTGCCCTCTCAAGGGATTTTTTTTGTCCCCAAGGGTTTTTATTGCCCTCTCAGAGATTTTCCTGTCCCTGAGGATTTTTATTGCCCTCTCAAAAGATTTTTTTGCCCCCAAGAGTTTTCATTCCCCTCTCAGAGGCAGGCTCCGGCAGCACCTCCCCAGAGGTCAGATCAATCCCTGTCAGACCCACAGCCATTTCCCTTCCTCGGCCCTGCCCGTGCTCTGCCACATCACCCAGCCCTGCCTGGGGCGGGGGACACAGCAGCGTCCCCTCCCCTGAGGCACCGGCAGCCCCAACAGCGGCCTGCAGGGTGAGCACAGCCCCCGGCAGACACAGGGTGAGGGACGGGTGGCTCCGAGCGCAGCCCTGCCCCCGCGGAGGGGCCTGGGCACGGGCCTAGGCCCGGGGCGCCTGCGGGCCCCACCGGAGCCGAGCTCCAGCTCTCCTCTCAGCATCTTATTTTCTAGCGATGACGCCCCGGAGAAGGCTGCGTGTCCCCAAGAAGGAAAAGAGAAGAAGAAAAGAAAGAGAAGAGAAGAAAGAGCGGCTCAGCACGCCCGAACCCCTCCCGCCGCCCGCCCCGCTCCCCAGCGACTGCTTCCAGAAGCTTCTGGGGGGCGGCTTATATAGCCCGCGGCAGCCAATCAGCGGGCAGGGCGCGGGGCACGTGACACCGCCCAGCCGAGAGGGCGGGGCCGGGTCCTGTCGTCACGAGGCATAAGGGAACGTGACCGTGCAGTCACGTGCCCTGGCGGCGGGGCGGCACGGGGCAGGGCAGGGCCTGCGGCCGGGGGCTGCCCGGGGGTCGCTGGTTCGAGGCTGCTGCTGGAGCAAAGGGGCCGGAGCTGCTTGTTTGGGGGCGGGAAGAGGCCCCGCGTCCGGGAAGCGCCGTCCCGGGGGATCGGGGGGACCTGGCCACCCACAGCCCGGCTCGCCAGCAATCCAGCTTCCATATGTACGGAGCTGGAGCCAGAAGTGTCGTTCCCATCGCCGGCAGGACCCCTTCCCCCACACTCCCTGCCTCCCGCTCTCTCCAGAGCCAGCTGACTCCTTTCACAACCAGGACACACTCACACACCCTGCTGCGCCTGCTGCTCCCAGTGCCGGGAAGGGTCCTGTGCCAGGGATCCTGTCGGTATTCCCGTGGGGAATGTCCCTGGGCCGCACATACCCGTGTGTCGCTCAGTGAATAGACACGGAAGATGAATCCCCATCCCGATGGTGACACGGAGGGGGGAGCAGGGATGCCGGCCTGCCAAGCACTGGGCAGCAGCCTCCGAACTGGTGCTCTGGGCATCACGGGGCACTGGCGGTGCTGTTACGCTCCTGCCCTTGCTCCGGGAGGCAACGCTGGCACCCACTGGAGCACGAGGGAGCACGGAGCCTCTGGAGGGGTCTGGAGGGGAGGCTGTTCCCTTCGGTTTTGTGAAACAGCTTTCAGAGAGAGTGTGGCTGGGAAACACATTCAGTGCAGCTCGCCCGCCCGCATCGGGAGAGGCTTGGGAATGGGCCAGCCATGTTCCCTTCACAGGGGAGTGAGCAAGGGGAAGGTCGATGATCCCGGTGGAGGGAGAGCTGTTCCTGATGGTCTGGGGGCTTTCTGTGTTGCTGTGGGTGCTGGTGGATGCCGGGCCCTTCAGAAACCTGAGCCCCAATGAAGCAGGGTGTGGGGGGAGCCCAGCTCCCCTCTGCCACGCTCCCGGGGCTGTGGAGCCAGCCAGGACTGATCCCATGTATCCTGGCTCGCTGCCTGTGGGCTCTGACCACCAGGACATGGTGCTGCTGCCTCCCTGCAGTGAGATCTCGAGTGTTTTATTGCTCACCTGTTGGGGAGACTTCACACATTCAGCACCGAGGCTTATGAACCTGCTGGGAAAAGAGAGGAAGGGAAAAGGTGAAGGAGGAGTTCAGCCAAGAGTGAAACACTCGGGAGGTGCTGGAGCCTCCAGCCTTGCCAAGGTTACCAGGGTCCATCCCAGAGCATGGGGCAGGCAGGCACCTTGCCCATGGCAGGGTCATGGGGAGGGATGTCATGAACCACCTGTGGGAGTGCTGGGGTGGCCAGGATGGTGGCAGGGAAAGGAAAGGATTGTGCCAGGTACAGGGAGGCCTGAAGGGCAGCTCACGGCTGCACCTGAGATTGTGAACTGGAGGTTGAATCGGGGCTGAGAGGCTCCTGGATTCATTTCTCAGTCATTTATTCATATATAATTGCCTGTCTGCCTGTCTTAAAGCTAATGACTGGATGTGAAGATTTCCAGTTAGGGTTTGTGAGAAGGTAATTACATTGCAATCTCGCTGGATGACTATTCCTCGAATGAAGATAAACTTGTTTGAGTAGGTCTGCACATCGCAGGAATCAGTTGTATTACAGAGCCCAGGCATGGCAGGGGAGATAAGGAATGTTTTCACTGCTGCTTTTTTTATCTGCTGACCCATTAAAGGCTTTTCTGTCTGAACGGGGTGAGGAGCAGCCAAAGGGGTTAATCCCACAGCTCCTCACCCCTGATGAAGGCGATTGGAGTCTCCTGTTGGGACCTGATCGCTCGGTTGGGGTTCAGCGGGTGCTGTCGGCCTCCTTTACAATAGGTACCAGTTGGCTCTGCTGAGGTGCCCTGAGCTGAGCTCCACGGGGCTGACTTTACCCAAGAGGGACCCTGACATGGTGTGAAGGGTGACAGAAATACCGCTGAGGCCCGGGAGGAGAACCCCAAGCTGAGGGAGCAGTGCTGGGGCGAGCAGCAGGCTGCTGCTGGGAGGTTTGGGCTGCTGGCAGGGGCTGCTCCCGGCCAGCATCCTGGTGGTCTGTGTGGAGGCAAAGCAGGCGTCCCTGTTGGGAGGGTCTGGCTCTGGTGGGTGTTATCAGAGCCTGCAGATGCTCAGGAAATCACCTTGCTATTACAGGGCAGATTAACACGGAGCGTCCGCTCCAAGCATGGCCAAGGAGCCAGCAAGCTCCAGCAATAAGACATCCTTCCAGGCTTGATCAGGTACAAGCCTGATGGCTAGATAAATCCCTTTCCACGCTCAGGAGGCTCTTGCTTTTTCCAGGACAGTAGCATGATGGGAGCCTGTGTGAGAAAACACAACCGAGTTTCCCTCTGCCCCTGTGCCGGGCAGACCTGGGATGTGAATATTGTTTGAGATGGCATCGTTTGCCAGCAGGCTTGTCACCTAAGGCCACTTCTGGGCAGCACATATTGACCTGCCTCACACAGGCAGGGTCCTGCTGCAGCTCCTGGCAGTGCCTGGGGTGTGCTGGCTGGCCGTGGGGACGGGAAGGGACACCTCTGCTCTCTGCAGGCTTCTCCTCTTCTGTTACTTTAAAGCTCTCGCCCTGCCTCGCCGCACAAGCCAATGCACTGAGATCATCTCTCAGTCCCATCTAGCTGCTAAACCCCCTCAAATCTTTCTTGCTCAGCAGCACTTCATATAAATCCTGTAATGTGCATATCGCTTTGGCTGCCAACTGCTTTTGGGTCAGGAGGGAGGGGGCTGTGTGGGGGTTATGATTACAGTCCCTGCTCCATTTCCCCTGGGGATCCCAGAAACCGCAGGCTGCCAGGGAGCGTCTGGAGGATGGAGGCACGTTGGGGACCCCTGGGAGTCGGCTGGCAAATTTGATGCACTGGGTATGGATTAACAACCCATTAGGGCAGGGGCTTGGGGCTGCATTAAACAAATCCTTCCCCTCAGCCTCTGCAAACGCCGGTGATTGTTGCCTTAGAGCCGCGCAGAAGCAAGACAACTTCGGCAGAGGGACGGTGCTTAAGCATCAGGCTCGCACCATTAAATATCAGCGAGGGCTTAAGGGCAGTGCACAGCACTTCCCTAAGGGAGATAAATGATTTCCTGGGATGAACCCAACTGGCCCGCTCTGTGCTGCATTTGCTTGATGTTGATGCGGCCAGAAGAACACTCTTTGGCATGAATAAAACATGCTCCTCAAGTTGCAGCAGCAACTAGTTTGTCAGGAGGAGCCCCTGACTATGACAGGGCAGGATGTGTGAACTTGTCTTTCAAGGGATGGCTCTCTGAGTGCCTTCAGGAGCAGTGTAACTGCAATTACCTCTTCCCTGCTGTGGCAGGGAATTAATCCCGGCGGACAAGGGACAAGGAAGGACTGCTCTTATCTAATTGCCTCTCTTCTGCTGCAATGGTCCAGAATTGATGGCAAAACCCACCCTGGGGAGAGATATTTTGCCCTGGAGGGCCATGAGGTCCCTGGTGAGGTCACTACCTGCTTCTTGGAGGTGCTCAAAAATGTGACTGAGAGATGTGCACTCAGATATGTGATACAGGAATCACCTGCAGTGTCCTTCCTTCCTCCAGGGAAGCCAAAATTGAAAAGATCTGAAAGCTCCTGCTTCAAGTGCAGAAGCTTCTGGCTATGGAGTCCTGCTCTGCCACTGGCTTCTGGTGTTAGACTGGAGTGAGTCATGTACCTGCTTGGTCCTTCAGCTTGTCCAAGGAGCATCACTCAGAGCTCTCGTGTCTCAAATACTTTGGAACTTTCATGTGGAGAGTTTTGAAATAGGAAAAATTCAGTGTTGGGTACAGATTGGCAGCACGGTGAATCCACTTCATAGTTCCTTGAATCAGGGTGGTGTGTTGGGGTGGGAAAGAGGACAAGAGGAAGCTGAAAACTGCTCCAATGCAGTGCTCAAGTATGCTCCTAGCACTGAGGCATTGAAATCAACCCTGCTGACATGGGGCTACAAGTGATTAAGAAAATTCAAATGAAATATTTGCCTCCTGGAAAACTCTATTTTATCCAAAATAAAACCTTTGCAAGAAGAAAAATTTAATTTACAGATCAAACAAAAATAGTCCTAATGAAGCTGTGCAGCACAGCTGGAAGTTTCCGATCTGATTTGTCAAAATGAATATTAGCATTCTGCCTTTATTTGTAACTTCATCACTTGAAATGTGTTTTGCTACAATACTGTAATAAAACAAGGTCACGATGAGAAGTTGCTTTTTAAAAGGCAAGCTATTTGCAGTGCTTTTGTAAATCAGAGTATCGCTGTGAAATCTAATTCCAAACACCCTGAGGTTTCTGAAGCCGGAAGATGCTGCCATGGCTCTGCAGGATGTGTTCGGGAGGGGCTGGGGCAGCGGCTGCAGGACCTGGGAATCCTGGAGAAAAGGGAGATCTTCCTGCGTGGGAAAAGGGTGAAACTCCAGGTTAAGGAATGTTGGCTTCACCATCATTGCCCCTCTTCGAGGAGAGGACAAACAGACACGTGGCAGCAGGAGCAGGGGACAGGGATTCTGTCCTGGTGTGGGTCCCTTTCAGCCCTGTTTTTTTACCCATCTGTTACTCTGCTTTTCCTGGGAAAACCATGGTGTGGCCTGGCTGAAATTCTGAAAATGTTTAAACATGGCTGAGCAGGCAGCTGAGGAAAGACTGGAACAAAGTGTAAACAAATTCTAAGTGCCTGAATCAGGAGAATGACACCGACTGACCCTCCCCTTAAAGTGCCCGTGACCACAAACCACATCACTGCAGAAGGGGGACGCACTTCTCTTTTCTTGTTCTAAGTCATAAAAATCACTTACCGAGGTGACAAATTTATGGCTGCAGTAATTACATGATTACTTTATTATGTGCCACCAGTGTGAGAAAATATATATTAAAAAGTCACTTAAGTCCAAACCAAAAGGGCCAGCAAAGAGTTATTGGGGGCAGTAAATAAATGTGACACGTACCATTATTTATTTGGTTGGAAGCTGGAGTCTCAGATTGAAAACCAGCAGTCATGTTCAAAGGCTTCGGGTGGTGGTGGCAGCAGGTTGGGCTGGGACCTGCCTGTCCCCGCTGCCATCTGGGGGAGGATGTGGCTTCCGGGCAAGTGGCTGGAGGGACCGTACAGCCTCAGCTGGGTTTGGCTGGGAACTCTCTGAGGCAAATCCAGCCCATGGGCTCTGTGCTCTAGGTCCTGTTCCAAGGTGGGAACAGGGTGGCTCTCCACAGCTCGGTGCTGGTCCCAGCAGGAGGACCTCAGCTCAGCTGTGGTGCAGGTCCACGCTGGTGGTGGCAGCTGCCCCCCGTGTCTGTGCGGTCCCTGAGGTGCAGGTACCTGTGGCTACACAGGAATCTGGTCTTTTCTCTGTTCCCATTTCATTGTCTGTAAAAGTAAGTACTTGTCTCCTGATGCTGAATTTCTCCGTCACCATCATCCTCCAAACACTTTCTATAAAACTCTGAAAGTGCCTCTGATCTCCTGCAGCAGCAGCTTCATTTGTGGCTACCGGGTAGCAGATTTAAAACAAAGTCATTGAAAGATACAGGGGTTTGTAGGGGTTTTTTTTCTAATTTACTGTGAAGACACGAGATCAGAGCCCTGAGTGCTTCCTTTATAACACGAGGGTTTCTCAGGGACCTGATGCATGGGGTTTACCTGTGCTGAATCTCTTCATTTCATGAGGGGAAAACAAGACCCTGAGCTCTCATCCGGGAAGGTAAAAGGAAAGTATAAAAATAATAACATCAATAGCCTCTGCAAGGGTGTTAGACCTGGCCATGCTGGTGTTTCTCTGGTTCTTTGGGCAGGTGAGGCAGTGAGTGAGCCAGCCCCTGTTCCTGCTGGACACCTACGTGATGCCCAGCTGCTCAGGCTCTCAGCATCACGGGAGGGGCTTTAAATCTTCCCCCTGCCAAAAACTGCCTCTCAGAGCCAAGCAGCCTCCTGGGAACGCTCCTCATCCTGATGGCGAAGCTGATTCCTAAACCTTGCATTAACATACATCCAAGTCTATCACTGGAGCTTAAGCTAAGCCGACAGATTCCTTCTCCAATAATGTGCAAAGACTTTGATTTCAAAGGAGCGGCTCCGCGTGTGCCGAGATGGGCAGAGAATGGGAAAGTTCACGGTGATGTTGTGGTGAAGATGCCGATTTAGATCTTTTTATTGCCCTGTTATGATGGTTTCACATCATACTCCCTTTTTTTTTTCTTCTTTCCTATTTCTAAGGGGATTTGCTTCATTTGTTGGTTATCTGGCTCTGGGTAAGGATGAGGATGCTCTACAGGTTCTGGCCTGGCAGGCTGCAGCCAGGGCATTGCTGGAGCTGTTGGATGCTGATGGTTCCTCAGGTCCCAGCCTCACCAGTGCACAGTGCCCCGTCACAGGGCTGGAGCCAGAAAGGAGCACAGGGGGGCAAAATCCAGGGAGAAGGCTGCGGGAAGCTTTAATTACCTAGATTGTCCCAGGAGGTCCCGAGTGCCCCAGATACTAATTGCTAATAAATGTTCATGCTGAGTAGCTTTTATTTTTCCAGCGAGGTGGAATAACAGGGAAAGTATGTGAAAGTCCCTGGACTTCACGAGTGTGTTTTTCTTTCATTTATATTTACCTAATTATGCTGTCATGGACTGCTGAAAATTATACCCCAAAAATGACCAAATAAACAGAGCAGTGACTTCAACTGTGCCAGACGACACAGAGAGGTGAGAGGGATGGTTCTGGCATCCAGCACCTCAAAGTAGGGTCACTGAGCTTGGGGACCTGCAGCCAGCCCCAAAGGTCACAGCCCAGTGCCCCTTGCCACAGGCAGGGCTGTGTCCCACGGGCAGACCTGCTCAGCTCCTTGAGGAACTCATGGAGAAAAGAGAGAATGGAAAAGGTAAACCAAGGGATTGATTTGGGACTGGCTGTGTCTCCTGAATGGTGGCCTGGCCATTCCTTCCTAGCCTCCTGCACATGTCCTCATAGTCCACCTCCTGAGAGAAGACCTCATTAAAGTGAGTTGGTTGAACACTGACCACCAGTGAGGCTTGTCCTCTTCCAGAGGGACGTGGAAATCTCCTGGAGATGGGTGTACTCTGGCACAAGGTGAGGAGGGATGCTGCCCTTCAGGGATGTGTCCTGCAGAGATGCCATGCTGCGGTTCCATTTTCCTCCTAGTTCACAAAGAACATGACAGGGCAAGCCTCTGGTTTTCCAGAGACTTGGATGACAGGAAAATGCAAACCCCCAACCTTGACCGGGATTTTCCTGTGTTAATTGGGTACAAAATACTGGTTTTACTCCTCCACAGTGTGGGAAAATCACAGTTCCAGCCCAGGAGATTGATTTCCACGTACAAACACAGGCTGAGGTCTCAGGATTTCCTCCCTTTATTGCAGCTCTGGCCAATTTTGTTCTTGAGATAGAAACTGATGGAGAAAGGACATGTTAAATCTGTGTGGGAGGTGACTAGGGCCTGTTCAGAGCCGGGCTGAGGGTTGTGCAGGCACAGCCATAATTGCCACTCCAGTGATAACGAGGCAGCGTGAGCACATCACACCGGCTTCGAACCCAGGCAGCAATTCAGCTTCTTCTAAAGGAGCTCAATTTCATCTAATCTACTTTGTGGCCTTTATCTTGCCAAGGCCGGGATGATTGCAGTGCACCTCAGTACTCTGTATACTCATTCCTTGCTGGGACAATTTCCTGTGGGTGACAGCTCCGCCGTGGCCGTGTAGGTGGGCTGGAAGTGGTCTTGCAGGTGCTGCTGTGGTGCTGGTGGCTTCCTCTGCCCTCATCTTGCAGAAAAGTTCACCTGAGCCTCCCAGGTGTCCCCTGGGACTTCCTTCCAGGTGTCCCCTGGGGTCTGCACAGCAGTCACGTCTGGGCTGAGCTCCTTCAGGGAGGAGCTGATGGTCCCATCAGCTTCAAGCCAGACCCTCGCCTCTTCCCTCTTCTTTGGGAGCTGTTATTGGCACTGCCACTGCTCAGGGGCTGTCAGCACACCCAGTGCTACACAGCACGTTTTAAATAACGTTCAAGTCAGCAGAGTGTGTGGTAGGGCAGCCACAACCACGTATATCACACGGGGCTATAAATACACATGTGAGTACAGATATATGTAAAGAGAGAAGAGCACGGCCAGCAGCGGGGTCACAGTCACAATCCAGAGTATCGAAATCAGTTTGAACCACGGAGTGCAACAGTGGTGTTATAAATACAACAATTAGCTATCACAGCCTGCTCTGAGCAGAGCTTTAGGAAGTCTCAGTGACCCACTGTGTCTGTGCCGTGCAGCTCATGAGCTGTGCTCTCCTCCCTGCAAAGCCTCCGTGTTTTCCCCCTGCTCCCTAGCAGAGCTGCAGAAGCAGACCTGGCACCAGATTGGGTTACCAGAGCATTCCAGCCCCATTCTCACCCGCAGAAATGGCCTGGTTCCCTGAGAAATGAAACCCACTTTACTCTATTTCTCCTCTGCCCCCCTCCACCTGGCTGGGCTCTGCCATGGGACACACGGGTTTGCAGCATTGCTGCTGATTATCCACGCTCACTAATGACACAATGGGCAATTACACATCTCCCTTCCTAATGAACTGGGATGGATGGGGAGTGCAGAAGCAGTGAGAACCTGTCAGGGTGTCCAGACCCCTGCTGTCCCCAGGACAACACAGCATGGCAGTGACCCGCAGCCTGCCGGGTAACCCTGTCTCACCTGACATCATTTTTCAGGCACTTACAGGTTTGAGATCTCGTTTCTCTCCTTCCCCCTCTCCCTTTCCCATCCCCTCCCCACCAGACCCCACGCTCCTGCTCCAGAGCTCCCCTACACGAAGGTGCTGCACAGGCTTTGCTGCAGAGCTATTAAGTTCTTTTAGTTTCCCTGTGGATCCTATTAGCCGAAGAATTTGCTCCTTTTTCAGGGCTCTTTTTTATTATTTTAAATGAATACACTTCAAAATCTGTATATATATATATATATATACTTTTGGTTTGAGATGAGATTTCAGAGTTGAGGCTACGCACACACCTTCTTCTACCTCAAACAATTTTATGTACATACGTGTGTGAAAAACCACTTACTGAATTAAATTCCTTCTGTGCACCAAGGTCGCTCAGGATGTTGATGCTGTGGCTTTTCCCCAGCCCCAGCAGCTCGGTTTCACACCAATTGCCCTGTACCTGCCGTACCCAGCCCCTCGGGGCTCTGCAGAGGTTCTCTGGCCAGCCACCTCCTCTCACGGCCCAGGGGCTGGAGCAGAGCAGAGCTGAGCCTGCTCAGGCAAGCTCAGATTTATTTCCGTGGCTCTTGTGCCTCAGCCCATGTGTGGGTCCATCCTGGGGGCTGGGTGAGCTCCACACAGAGCTCAGCATCCCTGTGCCGTGCGATCCAGTGCCTCTCCCATCGTCCTCCTACAGCCTCATGTGTCAGTACGCTCTCCCTCCCCATCGCATCTCCTGCATCTCCTGCATCTCCATCCTCACACCACAACCCACTCGCCTCTCCATTCTCCACGTTCCCATGTGTCCCATCTCCTCTGCAGCCCCTGCCTCTCTCCCACCCCTCCCCTCATGTTCTGCCCAGGCTTTGTGGCACAAGCCGGGCTTTGCGCTGGGCTGGTGGCTGCTGCCTCTCTGCCCACCAGAGAGCTTTGGCTGTGGTGTCTCCACAAAGCCCTCTTTCATTTTCGAGCAGCAGAGGGAGGCTGCACTCAGGGATCTGTCTGGCAAGCCGCTCCAGAAGGCACTTGTAAGAGGCAGACGTGTTGCCAAGAATCTCATTAAGCATCCTGATTGCCGGCGTGGTCCAGCCCTGGAAAGGATGCTCACCCGACAGCCACCCCACAGACTGCACGCTCGCAGCTGGAGGAGATGCTTCTGTGGGGCTGGAGGGGAGGGCAGGGACCTGGGGGCACCAGAGGCTCACAAACCTCCAGGAGGAGAAAACCCACTGCCCAGGGAGGACAGAGGGAGGGATGTGGGAGGAGGATGGAGAATCCACACCAGGCTTTGTGCACCACTGGGAGCAGGCTGGGAGGGGGCTGCAGGAGTTCAGCCAAGGCAGACAACCAGGCAGAGCAGCCATCGTCAGTGAAACTCACAGCTCAGTCTCTCTGTCTTGATTTAAAGAATTTCCACACGGCCAAGGGCTGAAGTGTGGAGTTGCTCTCGCATGAAGGCAGCTACCAGCAGCCTGCCAGGGTCCACCGAGGGGTTAACGCCAGGTTAGGGCCCAGATCCATCTCCATTTCACTGCTTCGTTAATAATTTTGCGGTGAAACAAAGCAAAACCATCCCAGTTTGGTGACAATTTTCCCACAGTCATACGCTGCTCTGATTCATTCCTGTCCACAGATTGGAGTGGTAATGGGCTGACCACAGAGCATTTCCTGGGGATTAATCATGGCTGGGAAAGGGCTGAGCTGTGCTCCAGGTGCCCTCAGATTCTCATCCTTTGTCAGGAATCAGCCAGTAGTGAGGTCACTCCTGCTCCAGCTTCGCTGGGGCAATTATAAGCTGATCTGTGCTAATTAACAGTGGTGTTCAGACATCAAGGTGCCGTCTCTGCCCATGTCCTGCCCATGTCTTGTGCTAGCTCTGCTCCTGCCCCGTCGTGCCCGGCCATATGGTGCTTGTGGAGCAGATGTGGGTGTCCTCAGGGAAGCCCCTGGCTCCCTCCCCTTTGTTCCCTGTCCCTCTCTTTCTGCTCCACCTGGGCGTGGAGGTGACTGATGGATTGATGGATGGATCAGGTGTTTTTTCCTTTCTGAAGCCTGCAGAATATCCCCTGGTTTCAGACACCCTGCTTTCCTTCCAATGAATGAGTCAAGCCTGGAAAATCAACTCCCAGGACATCAGTCAGGCAAATGCCTTTTTCCTTGCACGAACAAGAAATTCCTGGTCCAAGTCAGTGTGGGAAGGGGTGGATCCAAGGGGTCGCTGCCCTCTGGGGCTGGCTCGGGGCGATGCCTGGCTCTGTGGGAGCCCTCGTGGTGCTCCCTGCACAGCAGCAAAGGTGCTCAGGGTAGGCATCTCCATCCCTGCTTGCTGGAGCCAGGGCAGCTGGGATTTCCCTCAGCACAGGCATTGGGAAAAGTCTGGGGCCAGTCTGCAGGCTCCACATGGACTGACCAAGGTAGAAGATGTGTTGGCTCTGGTTTCTCAGGACCAGAAGCTGTGGGATCGCCCTCCACACCTCGCAGTCCTGCTTTCTGTCAGAGCCCCTTCGAGATGGTGTCTCCACCCTGAGGGGCTGCTTGAGCTCTGCTGCTGGCTCCCCAACCCATCCCCTCCTGAGCTTCACCTGGACAGGCAGCTGGGGCCCCTTTTCCAGCTGCAAAAAGAAATGCCTTCCTCCAGCTCAAGGAAGAATTCAGCCCAGTTCCTAATGGGAAGAGCAGCCACTGGGAAAAGAGCTCTGCTGGGCTGTGGGAGCCCTGGCTGGGTGCTGCAGCCACCTCCCCACCCGCCAGGGCTGTCGGGGAGCCGTGGGGACAGGTTCACCACGCTGCCCTTTTCTGGCTCTGCCTGGATGCAACGCGCAGAAATAGCCCGAGAAAGGGAGCCCGCGGGGTATTTCTGAGCTCCTTTCAGCCTTTTATTATAATATACAAATGCCGGGGGGGGGAGCAGTGTTCTGCAGGTTCGCAGCCGCCGCGGCGCAGGCACCAGCCCGCAGACAATGCCCCCACGGCCGCCTCGGCTGGGCTTCCCCACTGCTGTTCCCATTCCCCGTGCCACATGTCTGCAGCTGGCTGCCGGCCACCGTGTCTGCGGGGAATGAATGCAGCTGACTTTCCTACCCTGGCTCTGCCAAATATCTCGGGGAAGGGGGAGCCGACGGATCCCCCCCGTCCAGACCAAGAGCTGACCCTGACGGCTGCTTCGGGGCCGCGTGGGCTGCAAGGTGGAGGAGCCTTTTTTGGGTATAATTTTCCTGCCTGGTTTATCCTGTTTTGTACAGTCTAGAATTAAACGCCTGCCTTCCGAAGACTCCTTCTCGTAGCCTGGAAGATTCCCCATGCTGTGTCCCCTTTTATTTGCCGGTGGCGGTGCCGCTTCCGATCACCCTTTCAATTTCCAAGGCATCCCGGCACACCAGTGCACGCATCCTCCTCTTGTGCTGCGTTTTTGAAGTGGATATTCCAGCTCTCTGCATGATCACATCTTTTATTTCTGATTAAAGCTGTCGAAGAAACAGTTTCCTGCCTGGTGAGAATTCAGATTTAAAAAAAAAATACTATAATCTGCATTGGACTGAAAAGCAAAAGTGTCCTTTTCACTGCCCTAAGTAAGGGAAAACAGCACTGGTACAGCCTGCTCCCAACTTCTCATCTCTGCTGCAACCTCTGCCTTTCCTCCTTCCACTTTTTTGTTATGATTGGCATATTTTTGGAAACGTAAGCCCATGTTAAGTGGGATGACAAGGAGATTTTCATATTCAGAGTATCAAAACAAAATCCTCCTGGCAAAATCAAAGGCGATATTCATCCGTCCTGTTCCAACCACCAGGTTTTGTAATGAAAATGCCCCATCAAAACCCATCCTGTCCAGGGGAATAAATAAATAAATAAACAAACAAATACTCCTGGTTTGATCAAGCAAGAACAAGAAACATTGTTACATTCCCAGAGAGCATCACATCACTCGGGGTATCAATTATCAACACCTCGGCAGACAGCACCCTCCTGCTTTGCACATTCTTGATGGTGCAGACTCCTCTGCAAACAATGGGACTGAAAGGGAGAGAGGAAAGGACAAATTAAAAAAGCATGCTGGGAGCTCAAACTAAAGGCTTGACACTGTCAGCACGGCCCATATGGAAAAAATACACCTTTTCCATGGCATAGCAACATGTTTGCCTGCAAAGGGGATTGCACACACGTGTAAAGTGCACATGTGGGTGAGGGAAGTGCACGTGTAACAGATACAACAGCACTGCTGTGCCAGGCAGCGCGAGGATTAGGAAAGCTGGGCAATTTGATGCAGATATTTTATAGGCTGTGGCTTCAAATGGCTTAAATATATTGTGTAAGAGAAGATGGCCAAGGCAGTAACATTTGCACCCAATCCTGGTGAGGTAATGAGGAGAGCAGGGGAATGTGTAGGCTTTGAGGGGGATGGTGTGTGTCAGGGGTCGAGAAGGGGCGGACGGTCCCATGGTGCCTGGCAGGGGTGGCTGTGTGAGATTGGAGTGGGGATGGTCCCGTGGTGCCTGGCAGGGGTGGCTGTGTGAGATAGGGGTGGGGATGGTTGGCTCCAGCTGAGTCACAGGCACTGGCTCCACTCAGCATAGAACCATCAGAGCCACGATGGTCCCCTGGGCACTGAGCCCTCCACCTGCCGCCCTGGCTCAGCCTTCCAAAGCCACTCCTCTGTCCCCATGTCCTCTGCTCCCAGCCAGGACCAAGCACTCGGGGGAAAGCAAAGTAAAGCCCTCAGGCACCTGGTGTCTGGCCCGGGGGGGGGGGGGAGGAGCCCTTTCCCAGATCTCTCCAGCACCCACCCCATCACCAGCTCTCCCCGTCAGGTTTCTTGACCCGGGTGACCACAAGGCAGCGTTCACAACTTCTGGGTTTAATATTCATCTTTATAGTACATGTGCATTTGTTTAGCAGGTCTGGCCCAAGCAGCCGTTTGCCAGAAAGAGACAATCCCCCTTTATTTCACAGCTGTGACATCATCAGCTCGGGTTTCACGGATGTGATGTCACTGCTGCGCAATACGACTTTGCATTTTCAAAAGGTTTTTATTAATGCTGAGGTTTTTTTGGGCTTTTTCCTCTGGTCTGGCCAGAACATCTGGAGCCGGGAAACTTCAGAGTCCAGAAATATTCACAAGATGTAGCAGGCAGAATTACAACCCACAATATTTCTCTGAGCGAAAGAGAACAGATAACAATGTGGGGAACCAGTAGTCAGCAACCAACTGTGAAAAATGGAAGCACACCAGAGCCTGGGAGGGAGGCAGGAGGTGCTCCAGGCTGAGGACGGGTCCCTGGCCACCGATGAGCAGGTTGGGTGACACACTGGGCTGTGGAAGCAGGGGGGAACACCTGGCCAGGAAGGGGACACCACGGAGCCACAGAGGTGTGGTGACAGAGCATGACTGGCACCTCCAGGGAGGAGGGATCTCTGTCCATCTGTTTGTACACAGTAAAGTCAGATTTCCTTCTCTACAACTTCCCAGCTAGTTGCAAAAGCCAGAGAAGGTGGGAAAGAGGGAGGGGATAGGATGGTGGGGGGAGTGAGCCTGAGGGAGAGGGTCCATGGGGCAGGCAAGGGGAATGGGGGACGTGGGACAGAGCCTCAGTGAAGGTGCGGTAGGGAAGGGCAGGGGTTTGGATGTGATGTTGTTCTGCAAGACTCAGAGGCAGCTCCTGTGGTGCTCAGGTGTGAGGTGACCATCCCTTGGGAGCCACATCCCACTTTCCACATCCAGCACCCCACATCCCGCTTCCCACATCCCACATCCCGCATCCCACATCCAGCATCCTGGGCATTGTGGTGGCCATGGGGAGCGAGTGCCTTCCTCCCACGGGACCTCCCACCTGCAGTGAAAGCCGTGGGGTGTGTGAAGCTGAAACAAGGTGGCAAAAGGACTTGGGTGACGATTCATCTGGAATCCCTAATGAATATATTCCAGCTGCATTCCTTTTGGGTTTCCTTTCCAGCCGCGCTCGTGTGTGCGAGCACAAAGAGCCCCAGACAATGGATGTGAAATGCTTTTTCCATGAGTCCTCGAGCAGAAGCCGACATGCAAAAATGTCACTGCTGGGGGAAAACCCCACTTAACTGGTGTGACCAGTGCAGCCCGACTTCGACTGCAAGCCGTGGGTCACCCACCACGTGCCAATCCCGGAAAATGTCATTGCCTCATTCAGAACAATAAATAATGGCCTGAAAATCGCAGTCTTTGTGCTGCTCCGTTTGGGCTCGCCAGCAGACAGGCTGGTTGTGAAGTGTTTGGCTGGCTGCACTAGCGGTCTCCGAGCTGCGTGGGTGGATGCTTCCACCTTGCAAAATACCCCAGGAGCTGCAGGGGCTGCGGGGCAGACCCAGCCAAGGAGGGCTCAGAGCCTCCGGAGAAGCTCAGGTGGCTCCTGCCGAGGAGAGGAGAGAAAGGTTGCAGAATTAAGACTGACAAGCTGACGAGATAAACTGGTCAGATAAAAGGATGACAGAAATAATTTTACACGGCATTACTGTGAAAAGCTAATTTATACACAGATGAGTCCATGACAGACTCAGTGGAGGGTGGCAGACGAGCGGGGAATGAAGAGCACTTCATTTATTCTCTGCAACAGGAGGGGGAGTATTGGGAGCCGGCTGCCTGGGACAACTCCTCTATCTCTCTCTTTCTATTTCAAAGTTATCAAACTTTATCTGGTTCCTTTTCTGCAAATTAGCAAGGCCAGAAGAGAAAGAAAAACACCGAATCCATCAATGCTCCTGTTTTTTTCCAGGCCCAGAAGTAATGAAGATTTTGCAAAACACAGCCTTGCTTTTCTCCTGCAGGAGCCAGCAAAGCCACCATGTTTTCGCACCATGTGGAGCTTTTGCTCTGCTTTTAAACCAAGCCAGAGTCATCGTTTCTCCCTCTTCAGCTTTTATCAGCTTGCTTGGATCTCTGGGAATGCAATGAGTCTCCTCTGGTAGTGTTCAGGCATAGCTGTGGTTGCTTTGGGGTCCAGCAAACAAATCCCCCCCCTATTTCTCTGTTTGCCTTCCCCTCTGCCTCCCATCCCCAGCAGTGTGATGTCCCAGGGGGCAGGAGCCAGCCCTGTGCTGGAGGTGGTGGGTACAAGCCCTGTGGCCACAGGGAAGATGCCAACCCCATGTCATACCTCCTCTACACACCCCAGGACTGGTCCCTTTGGACACTGCAGGCTCTGAGTGCCTGTCTGAGCATCCCTGCCCTGGGCACCCACTGCCCGTGGTGGTCTGGGGCAGCCCCGGTGCCCGGGTACCGCTTGCCAGGCTGGGAAGCAGCAGGATGCAGGCATTGGGATGGGCGAGTGCTGGCAGGCGAGGCAGTGAGTGATGGGGGAGGGATTTTCACCTCATATTTTATGCAAAACTGAACACTCTCAGCCCTCCCCGACAGCACAGACAAGGGGAGGGTGGGCAG
>VZRW01001798.1:864118-944127 GCA_013398125.1 Aegotheles bennettii
AGCCAAAGAGCATCGTCCCCCTCTCCCTGCCCCTGCTCCTCTGCATGGCCATGGCAAAGCAGCCTGGCTGCTCTGCAGCTGCCAGAACAATAGTAATAATACTAATAAACCCTCTTCACGCTGAATACTGCGGGCTGTTGGCAGGTCCTTCTCACACAATTAGCATTTCTCGTCAAGCAGGGGGCTCACAGATTGCACATGCTGGTTAGTGTTTTGCAGAACAGACTGAAACCAATATGGCCCTCCCTGTACCATCAGCTAAAAGTGGCTTCCCACCAGCATGGGCCCAGCACGGCTTCCACCGGCCCGGCCGCAGGGAGAAGCTCCCCCTAGCCCAGCAGCAAGAAGGACACTAGGAGGCCTGGCTTCTGTCCCTCTAGGGACAAAGATGGTCCTGCGGGCAGCAGCAGAGCGACTGAGCAGAGGGAGAGCACTGCCCTTCCTTTGGTTAGGATCAGGGATGGACCTTTGCCTTGCTCAGGGTGAAAAAAGCCATGGATGGTGGTGGGTGCAGGGTATGGGGAAAGCATTGCAACTTATGGAGAGCTCAGGTCCTCAGGCGCAACCGTCCGGGTTTGGAGGGAGCAGCATGGATCTCTGCAAGCTGCTTCTGCTTAAAGTATTACTGCTCATCAGCCTGACGATGACAAGTTATGCTGTGCAGACCCTGAGCCTGCTGCAGATGCTGGATCAAAGAGGCAACCTGTGCTGGTGGCTTGTCTCAGTGCTTCATCTGCCCCACTGCCGTGGGCTGGGCACACACACACCGACACAGCCCGTGCTGGGAACTCCAGCCAGAATAACCCAGACTCATGATGCATCCTCACACTGACACTGGAAAGGAGCCTTCAACCCGTGTCTGTCTGTGTAGGCTGGGCTTATAAAGCTCCCAGTAGATGCTGGACTCACATCCATGCTGTTAAAGCAGTATAAGCCCATCCAGACAGTAGCATGCACCGTGATTAATTGCCTTGCTTTAAAACTCCTATTTATAGACAAGCACTACAAGCGCCGTGCCAGTGATAACGTGGCCAGCGATGCTCCTCCTCCAGCAGCTCGGCAGAGCTCAGCAGCTAATCCCATTAGCCCCAGGCCCTTCCCGGGGCTGCTGAGGACTCAGCTCCCTTGCTCATGTGGCCACCGTTACCTCCCCTCCTCGCCTCATGGTCCGACTGGGACCCCAGCAGCGGTGGGGGATGCCAGGGGTGCCAGTGTGCCTGTGTTAGATCACCACGGGGCTAAGGAGCTTTAGCCAGAGCTTGATGCCTCTGGGAAGCTGGGAACAGGACCCGAGGGCACGTGTGATCCTTGACCTCACATCACCCCGGAGCCGACACTGGAGTCGGGCAGTGTTTGATTTCCCGGGAGGTTCAAGTCCCAGCCACTGGCTTCTCTGGGGTTTGCCTCCAGTCAGTGCTGGGGAAATGCACTTGCAAAGATGCTGGAGACCAATTACAGACTGGGATTCCAGCAAGCAGCCAGGTCTGCTGTTGGGGAGCAGTGTGTTTGGGTAGCAATGCTCCATATCAAGCCTGTTCCTACCCTACAGACATTTTTCTTTACCCTACATTTCTCTTTAAAACAGAAAAAAAAAAGGGAACAAGAAAGAAATCCATTCCACCCTCTGCTTTTATTTTCTCACAAGTCCCAGATCTTATCGACAAAGCCTCCTTCCTTTCTGGATGGCCTGTGGGATGCTGAGTGACAGCACGGGGGATGAAAAGCATGGGTCAGTTGAATGCCAGCAGCTGCGATGCACCGCAGCCACTCCCCAGCTGATTTATACAGCATGGGTTTCTTCCTTCTCCCCTGGGCTGGGTCCCACTCCTGGCAGGTCCCTACGGGACGTGGATGCTGAGCCAAACCTGCATTCCCAGCCCAGGATGCGGGCAGGCAGCCCGTGCCAAGGGAGCACCACTGCCCCGAGCATCCTGCATCCCTGCTGCCCCTCTGCCTGCTCTGGTGTGGGCAGCAGCCGGGCAGGGGTGAGGGCAGGGAGGCAACTGGCTGCTGCTTGCCCAAGGGGGTCTGCTCAAGGTGGTGCAGAGAAATACCTGGCAGACCTGCCTGGCTGGGGATTTGTCTGAGCAGCTCCTCCGAGCCCCCCTCAGAGCTGCATTTCCACCCTGTGGCTTTGTGGTGAATAAATATCCTGTGTTTGTGCTGCTTGGCTTCAGTGGGAGCGTGTTTGGTGGGGAATAATCCCCCCATACACACACACACACAGAGGCTGGGGAGACCAGGGGTGGGAGGGAACGTTTACACACGCACACAAAACAATCCCTATTTGTCTCCAAAGACAGACCCCACTGTTGGGTTTCCTGGGGTCACGCAGCTGCAGGAACATGTGGAAAAGAAATGTATCTCTCCTAAGCACTGGACATACATGTAATTCAATATATTGCTCCCATGTGCAAGAAATCCACTAAACTGGCCCCATTTCAAGTCGCAGGGAAACACAGAGTGTGAGGGACAGAGGCAAAGCCACTCCTGATTCAGTTCTTCGTTTTACTTTAATTGGCTCGGACTGCGGGAGGTGCCAGAGCTCGCAGGGAGCTCCTGTCCTCCCTTCCCGGCGCCGGTGCTCAGGTCCCACCTCGCCGGTGGAGCAACACCGGCTCTGACAGCACCGGGGAGGGGCCTGGGGACCACCGGGCTCTGAGAGGAGCCAGCCCGGACCTCGCGGGGGGGAACCTGCCAGCCCCTGCTCTTCACCCCATCCCTGCCTGCATCCCGCCAGGGTCAAAAACAGGGATTCACCCTGCTGGGTGAATGGTGATGGGGGCATGGGCTCTCCCACGAGCACTAGGAAGCCTTTTCCCTGGGATTGTGGTCCCCAGGGATCACTTCCCGCTGCAGACCTGCACCCCAACACCTCCCCTGCACTCCTCCAGCTCCCTCGGAGGAGAAGCCGCTTTGCCTCCCAGTAACGAGGTGGGGAGGACGTGAACCTCCGTTACCTCATCCCAGCCTTAAATGGATTTTTCCATTAAGAGAGGATTTTTTTTTGTCTTGTTTTATTGAAAAGGAATTTGCAGTAATTAGCTCTTACGGGGGATTTCACTGTTCTCTCTCCTCCTCTAAAGCATAAAACACTTATTACAACACATTGTTTAAGGTCCCAGCCACTCCCGGCGATCTCTCTTGCCGCGTGCGATGATCAAGCCCTGCCTTCGGACTGCAAGGCCCTAAATCTTCCCACAGACCTGAGCCGTGCCCTGGTCCCCTCTGGCTGGATCCACATTTATCTTTCCCCTGCAGCCCTTGGCGCAGCTGGAAATGAGAGAGCTTGGAAAATGAGGCGCTTTTTTTCTTATTTTTTTTTAATTTCCCTCTGCTTTGTCGGATTATTGTTGGAAGGAACTTTCCATGTCCTCTTCCACGGCCGCCGGGAAAGCAGCCGCCCATCGCCGAGGCACGGGGAGGGAATTTTCCCTGTGAGCATCCCCCCCTCCCACCTCCTTGGCTTTTGTTAGCCAGGACTATATTTAGACCATTGGGTTTCGTCTTCCTCCTTGGAGAGCAGGGCCAGAAGCAGAGCAATCAATCCCTGCCCTCTGGCTCCCACTGCCCGCTCTGCAGGCAGGACAGCCCCTGCCTGGGGACCAGAGGGGCTGGGTACAGCCCTGCCTGGAGGAGGAGGAGGGCTGGGATTCAGGGCACACATCCCAGCCTACGCCTGGAGCAGGGGCAGCGCTGGATTTGGGGAGCAGAAGTGAAAGGCTTTGATCCTCACGTTTTCCATGGCAGGAGGAGCCCCCAGGCAGGTGACCAGGGCTGGCCCCAGCATCCCTGGGAGAGTGAGGGATGTGCCCCCCATGTCCCCTGGATGGTACCACTTGTGGGGAGTCAGGAGGCAGAAATACCCTGAGGGGGCTGCTGGAAGGATGCAGCAGAGGGACAGTCCTATTTTTAACTCTGCATATGTTTCCATAACTCTTTGGGTGCTCTTCCATGTCTCCTAATGAATGTAAAATAAGAAGCCTTGGAGGACCCAGGACAATTTGCATAAAAGGGCTCCCTCTTCTTCCTCTGCCCAGCTGGCCGAGACCCTGCTGGGAGCTGGTGACACAGCCCTGGCACCCATCCTGGTGCCTAGACTTCTCCTTAACATTCACACCATCATGGACACGTCCTCTGAACATCCATCATGGACACGTCCTCTAGACATCCAGCACACACCCAGCAAGAACCAAACCTCACCCAGCCCCTTCTGGCAGCCTCGGGACCCCCAGCCAGCTACCCATCTCACACCAGCACCCCCAGGGAGACCCATCCTCCTGGAAACCCCCCTGAGGACCCACCAGGCTGTTCCTCCTGCTCCAGGATGGCAACAACTGTGCTGTACTACTGGCAGAATTTCCCGGATATTCAGCCCGAGTTTCCCTTCCCCATGCCCTAACGTTGCTCCTTGCAGCCTCCCGGGCTTCTCAGCCCTGAGGAGCCCCACAGATGGTTCTGCAGCTCCCCCGCTGCCGCTGCCCATGCGGGATGGAGCCGTTAATGCGGTTGGGCGCAGTGTGTGTTGGCTTCCTTTGGGCGCAAAGATGAAAAACACCGTGTGCTGTGAGCGCTTATTATTGTTGCTATTATGCAGCCCTTTTAAACTTGCCATATAAATCATGCCCTCCAGCTTCTTGATTATGTTCCTGGTTCTCCTCTGAACTCTCTCCAATCCATCAGCATCGTTCTAGGAGCGAGCGCAATATCACGGATGCAGCTGGGGGAGCCTCTCGCCAACAGCCTCTGGTCCTCCGTGTGTCCTGGGGGGATGCCCGGCTCCGGTGTGCCTGACCTGCACCCGGCACCATCCCGGGGCTGGCACAAAGTGCCCTGTGCCAGCAGAACGGTGTTGCCAGAGGGATTTCAGACAATGCTTTGACGTTAACGGCTTCTCTGGTTGCACTGTCATTTCCCATTAGAGGCCTCGGTAACCAGCACTTCATGAGGCTTTGCAGAATAATTTGTATGTTTAATACACCTCGGAAGCCCGTGTTGGGCTGCAATTAAGGCGGGGGGGAGGGAGCGGGGAGAAGAGGAAAAGCCTACCTCCCGCTGGCTGCAGAGAACCTGCTGCTTTCTGCAGAGGGCCGCTCCGACAGAGGATGCCAGGGAAGCTGGAATTAGAGGCAAAGGCATAATTTGTCATTTGCAAGCGTGAGCCAAAGCCTGGGCTGGTGAGAAGAGAAATGAGAGACCTGGGAGCTCCTCACGGGAAATTACCATTTAAAGAGCTGAGCTGGCCTGGCCCGCTGGCAGCTGTGGATCCGGGCTGGTGGCCCAGAGCCGGGGCCATGGGGCCGAGCGGGGTGGCGAGAGGGGACCGGGCAGGCGGGCGGAACCAGCGTGCATCTCACTGCGCAGGAGATGCTGCAGCCTGGGCTGCAAACCAGCCCTGTGCTCCCCACTGGGGAGAGGGAATCCGGGAATCCATTCATCTGAGCACCACTGGGCAGCTCCCCTTCGCCTCCCTTTTGCTTTTGTTATAGGCAGATGTTAGAGACAATACATGGCGTTAGGGACAATAAATGGATTGGGCAAAGACCAGGCTGTGCCCCCCCAGCCCTGCAGGAGCCAGGGTTCCGAGGCACACACCAGTTTATTGGCTCATCCCATTGGAGATGGAGAGACCGGGATATCCCATCTGCAGGGAACCCACAGAGCTCCTTATTCCAGTGAACTCAAGTGCTACTTCACCTGAGCAGTCATGAACTGCTGGGAGCAGAAACATCTCGAGTGAGTTGTGCAGTGTGGATAATGCCCCAAGCTCAACACCAACTCAGGTTCTGCAGCCGATGGGAGGGACTTTCCCCTCATCTCAGCTGGTGTGGGACCACATGGAACCACATCTCCTCCAGTGGTCATCACCTGGGGACCAGCCAGATGTCTGTGGTGCAGGAGCATGGGGAGGACAGGGACAGGTGCCTTCGGTGACAGGGATGCTGCAGCTCACCCGCGTGCCAGGCAGGAGCGAAGCTGAATCCCTGTTGGAAAATTGGGCAGATTAAATATTTTTAAAACCTTATCAGAAGTAGCGGTGTGTGGGAGTCAGGCATCCGCAGGAGCTGTCAGAAATACTCCCTTTTTCCTTAGAGGCTGCATCAGAGGGTGCCAGCTCCTTCCTCAGCATCCTTGTTCAGCTGTCTGGGAGTTCGCTGAGGCACAGTTGGTTCAGGAGCGCAGGAGCCGCCTTGCAGAGCCCATCAGGAACCCGGGCAGCAGCTCAGATGGCTCCTGGGCAGCAGAGATGTGACATTGTTTGAAGTCAGCTTGCCACCGAGCCTTGCAAAATCATCCCAGCATTACCCACTGCTCCTTCCAGGCCTGGCAAGGCCAACACTGCCCTCACCTCCCTGATGTGCTTGTCCCAGTTTGGCCGGGACTCACCAGCCAGTGATGGAGATCTCCTGACCGTGGTCTGCTGTGACCCGAGGTGCTGACCCAAGGCTTCCAGGCTTGCACAGGAGCAAGGTCGATGGGGATGAGCCCGGTTTCGGTGTGGGCTGCACCGTGGAAGATTTGAACACGTGTTTTGGCACACTCACCTTCCACCATAGCCCTCACCTCGTGCTCAGCACCTGGGTATAGGAACCCAAGTTTCCACAGTTCCCATTTTCTTTTGCTTTGCTGTGGACAGCAGCAAACGGAGTGGCCATCAAGCCCATGGCACCTCTCCCTTCCACTGCAGCTGCCTGAGAAACACAGGGTTCTTCTTATCAGGACCATATTTTACTGGCACAGGCATGACCCCCCCTCAGTGCCGAATTCCCAGCTCAGCTTTCCATCCAGGCCTTCTTCTGAAGGTGCCAGAGGACCCAGGTATCCCAGTTCCAGCTGACTCTGCCTCCCCCCTCGCTCCAGCTCTCCCTGACTGCTGCTCCTGAGGCCTCAGCAAGGAGCTCCTGACTTTTCCCAACCTCCTTCTCCAGCCCAGGAGTCCTCACCAGATCTTGTCTAGATGATTGTTTTGCCTGTGCTCTACTTCTGTCTCTTCCTCTCCGTTAATCTCCCAGGGTTGCCCCCCACAAATCCCCCGAGCTGTGATTTATGCCCTTCATATACTTGTAGATAGTTATCATCTCTTGCCATGATGTCAGCTAGCCCAGCTAGGCAGATTTAGCTCTTTTAATCTCTCTTCAGAAGTCAATCCCTTCAGCCGCTTAATCATTTTTGTTGTTCTCCTCCAAATTCCCAACGAGATGGTTTGTCTTCCAAGCGCCTGATGCACGGTCATATATTTACAAAAACTTCAGCAGCTTAGCACAGAAATAACACTGCACGGGGGTTGTTTGCTCGCCTGCAACCCAAAGAGTCACTAAGCTCCTGATGAAATGCTGAGAAGCTCCATGTACTGCTGGTGGGGCTCAGCCCCTGGCCATGTGCTGGGGACAAATGGGAATGGAGGTGGGATGGCGTTTGGTGGCATTGGATGGCACTTGTGGGGGATGAGACCCAAAGGGGGATGTGTCCAAGCTCTGCCAAAAAACCTTCCATGGCCAAAAAAAGCTTGGTGTGTGTGGAGCTGCCACGATCACCGGTGGCCCGAAGCAGATCCCCTGCAAACCTCCCCATCGGTTGGTTTTCAGCTGCGGAGCTGTGGACCTGGCTCTGCCCCTTGCAGACCTCAGCTGGAAGGTGGTGGTGTCCCAGGGAGCAGCCAGGGCAGAGCTGGACACAGCAGCTAGAGAGGGGCTGTGTGGGTCCCAGCCAGGGGACTCAGGACCTCTGTCCCCAGTGCCTGGCCTTGCCAGCCAGGGCTTCCCAAGCAAGGGGCCAGACTCCAGTGGGAACCCAAGCCATGTCCTGCTTTGCCCAGAGCTGGCAGCAGCTGGCAGGGCACCCTGTCTGCCTGCAGCCCTCAGAGAGCACGGCGGGAGTGGGGACCCTGCCCCTGCAGACACCCAACATCCCACACTTCCCAACCCCTCCTCCGATGGAAACTCTATCTCGGCAAACACTTGCTCCCTTTATATCCTTCTCCTGGCTTTTTTTTATGGGGAGGCCTTGGAGGAGAGGGAAGCGGAGGGGGCTGGCACCCCCCTCCTTGTCTCTCCCAAAGAAAGGGATGCAGCTGGTGAGGCAGCAGTTCCTGGAGCAGTATGGATGGGGTGAGAAAGTCATTACCTGCCTTGGGTTTCACTGTGGGAATGGCTGCACCTTTCCCTGGGAAATGCTGGTGTNGGGGAAGAAAGAGAAAGAAGGGGATTTTTTAAATGTCTTTTTGCATGTAGACATGTAGAGTCTGAAATAAATTACCTGTCTCCAAAAACAGTGCATTAGGGGGAATAATCGATTGAACACGCCACAAACTTATTTTATGGCTCTGTAAGCCTGACTGGTGCTGGGGAAGTGGGGGGAGAGGGGGCTGTTACACACAGCAGAGGAGACACTTCAGGGGGAGATTTTTTTCTTTCCTTTTTTCTTTCTTCTTTTTTTTGTTCCTCTCCTCTCTCATTTTGTGTTTTTTTATATTTATTTCACTTTTTTAACTTTCCCCTTGGGTACTTCTCCCTCTGTTCTGTTGGGGGGAAGAGAAGAGGATTGTATTTCTCCTGCTCCTGACTAAAAGACATGACATCAGCCCAATGTGGTTAAGCATCTCTTCCCTTCTGCTCTCCTTACCCCTCCCTGCCCCAAACTGCCTAGTAATTTAGAGTTTAATAAGGGATTATTATTTCCCCCCCCTATTTGTGATTGTGAAGGATGGAAGCTTGGCATGGTGGCAGAGAGGTAGCAGGGGGATGTGTCTGTCTGCAGAGCATGGGCTGGTTCCTCTCAGTAGCCTGCAGTGGTCCTTGTGGAGCATCCTGACCCCTTGCACTCCCGGACACCCCCCCATCCACAGGGACAGCTTTCCTGCATCCCTTTGTACCGGGGCTACAGGTTGTACCTGGAGCTTTCCCTGGGAGATGGCAGCGGGACAGGGTCCTTGGGTGCTCCAAGAGCCTGGCTTCTGCATCCCCCATTCCAGGAGTGCTGTGGATACCTCCCTGTCTCCTGAGGACCCTCCAGGCTCTCAGAGAGCAGCTGGATCCAGGAGAGCAAGCACGGACCTGAGACAGGGAGACATGAGAACAAAGGGGCAGAAATTAAAAGATGATTTCCAGAGCCAAAAATACATATGTGAAAAAGAACAAGAACGTGGTGGCAATTGGGGGAACGTGAGGATTCCTGACAAGTTCCCAGCCTAATTGTGATATTCGCCAGGAGGGTCATTAACTCCCCTAATGGGAGGAGACATTCAGCTTTTTCAGAAGCCCCTGGGTCATTTCCTGGGGTTTTTCTGCCCCCCTGATGCTCTGTCCCAGCCCGGGAAGGGCCAGGCTCACAGCAGCACACAGCCATGCTGCCTTACCCCACCGTTCCTGAGCCCTCTAACAGCCACCCGAGGCTGAAGAGCAGGGTCCTGGCAAGGCAGTGGTGGACTCCCCTGGTCACAGCAATCCTGGAGAATTCCCAGCTGCAGTGGAAGTGCTAAAAGCAACTGCTAAGGCTGAGGGGAGGGCTCCAGGGTGAGGGAGAAGCAGGAGCAAATGGAGATGTGCACTGAGGAAGCCCTGCCTGGAAACACAGCTCTTCTGCGGTCTCTGTCAAAGCACAGGTTTTCCCAGTTTGCTCTGGCTAGTGGGCCACCGAGTGACCAGATGTCAGGGGAACCAAATGTCAGGCAACTTCTAGTGCCCCAGCTAAACGTGGGTGCAGGGGCACGTCCTGCCCGGCCGGGAAAGTCCCTCCGCCTGCCTGCACACCCGCTGCCCTGAGTGGAGCACAGCCAGGCAGCTCGCCAGCCTCACAACGGCTTCTGAATGCCCTGAATCTCCCTAGAGAAACACAAGCACCTTCTGGAGGCCCGGGATTCAAGGTCACGTTGCATACCTGGAGCCAGCGATGCCGACCGCAGGTGAGTCAGCGGCTGGGGAAGGTCCCGTGCTCCGCCCGGAGCTGCTCCGCAGGAGATAGCATTAACCTCAAGGATTCAGCCAACTCCAGCCCCTGCTCGTCTTATCCATAATTAAAGTTGCACTGAGGAAATAAATCTTGTTCCCCACTAATATGACAGAGGAGCGTGTTAAATTATGGCTCAGTTTATCAAATGATTGCCCAATGCAGCCACCTTCTTTAATAACTTATGATAAAACATGTCATAAAGTGATTTGGGAATTAATACCTGCTGGATGATGCTGTGACAAACTGCTATAATATGTTTCGCTACAGGAAGGTGCGTGTTCTTGTTTTATTTAAAGAAGCTGCAAGTGGATTTAGTATTCATGTAAATAAGGGGCTGATTGACAGGCGAGGGCTTAAGAGAGCCCGTGGGTGGAAGAGAATTGCCCTTGCAGCTTTGCTGGCGTTGCCTCCCGATACTCCCTGCTCCCACGCTTTTCCACTGATGCCTGGTGGATACCTGCACCATTCCTGCCCTGTTCCATCCCTTTGTCCTGCATTGCCCTCTCTCACACACCCCCCTCCACTAAACTCTGGGCTGGCAGCATCCAAGGCCAGCCCCCAGGTCCAGGCAGCCGGGCTCTGGAATGGAGCTGCTTCCTCCCAAAGTCACATCAAGAGCTGGAGGTGGACGCCGTGGTTTTCACCTCGCCCTCCCTTGGAAGCGTTTACAAGTGGTTTGAGAATCCTTGTCAAAATGCAGCCATCAGGAACCGCCGAGGATGCCAAACGGAAATCATGAGAGAGGAGCAAATGAAAAAAAAAGAGAAGAAAAAACATCCTGTAAAAATATCACGGGTCACATTTGATTATCTCCTCTGGAAATGGAGTTGTCAGCAGGAGATGTGCATTTTTCACAGTGCAGCTCTGCTGTCAGGCTCTGCGGGGCTTTCCCCGGTGGAGCTCCCACCCCAAACCTCCTCCTCCTCCTTCCTAAACCATGGCCCCTCCTGGCAGGGAGGGCAGAGGAAAGCCCTGTCCTGGCTGTGTCCAGGCGCCCACCCCATACTGGGCAGCAAGGTGTCCTGCACAGCAGCAGCTGCACCTCAGGTCTGGCACAGGGAATACCACAGGGAAAAGAAAACCAAGGTGTTTTTTTTACCTTCCACCAGGCTGGAAGAGTTGTAAAAGTCACATTTAACTTCTTGCTTAGATGCCAGCACCATGCAGCCCATCAGCAATGTCCACCTTCCTAAGACAACCCATCCTGATGCCCAAACTGCAGCTGCCTGTCCTGCTGACCGAATGACCAGAGGCCCTGCTGTGCATCTACTGACCCCCAAACAAGCCCCCAGCTTCCCTCCGTGGGGCTGAAAGGGCTCCCAGTGTCCCACAGTTTTCCTGTTCTCCTGGGCTTTGCAGCCAGAAAACATTAAATAACCCATGGGAGCAGATCCTGCTGCAGAACCCCAGCTCTCCATCTCCAAGGCCACGGTGCGCTCACCATCTCCAGGTCACGGTGTGCTCATCACCTCTCCTACCAGCCTGGGCTTCAGGAGGAGGATGAAGGCAAGCTGCTCCCAGCCCCCCGGGAGCTGCAGCCCCCAGTGCTCCCCAGGACTGCCAGTAGCACCCCTATAAAGTTGCAAAGCAGTTCTCGTAATTGGCCCCTGTTTTCCCACTCTCATAAATGTCCAAAGCATTTGCATCTTAGACTGAAATTCCCCAGGTTTAATCCCCGCCCCAAGGAGAATGTCTGCAGGGAAAGTCTGGGCAAATTTCCTTCATCCATTTGCAATTTATCAGCAAAAAAAAGGGAGAAAACCAACTCTTTTGCTAAAGTAAAAATAGTCCAACCACACTTCTATAAAAAAAAAATCATGGCTAAAGCGAAACAGCAAAAGTTTGTAACTTGAATCCTGGCTAGAACCACAAGCTTTATAAGGTGGGGGGGATGCTTTTAAAATAAATAAATAAAAATTCCCACATTGTAAACTAAATTAGATAAATACCACAAAACAAATATTGCATGTACACGAGTCCTCAGACCATCAGGTCAGCCCCTGCCCAGTGTCCTGTTTTGTCTTCGTTAGCCATGGAAAGCTGGCTGATTGTGCTTGCTGCCGGGAGCCTTAGCAGAAACAGCCAGATTTAAGTAAATATTAGAGAATATCCATAGGAAACACATTTCCAGTCGATAAGCACAAGGGTATGTGCTACCAACCTCGCTCAGCAAGTCGTGCTCACCCACAGGTGGCACAGAAATGCAGCGTGACTGGCTTGCCCAGTAAAGCCGCTGGAATTCCACTGCCAAGGTCTGAAGGTAAATTGCTTACAAATGGGCCCTGAATGGCAAAAAGTCACTTGCTACAATCCCTCAGTAAAAAAAAATAATAATATTGTGGAATAATTAATTAAAAACACACTCTGCAGACAATCATGGGTGAGGAACACCCTCACAGTGTTGAGTTGCTGAATGGGACAAGCGAGCTGCTCACCACAGTGGTGGTTTCTCCCATGCTTGGGAAGCACCTCCCATGAGTGGCCCTCGCAGGAGATCCCATCCACCCACCCACCGAGGACCAGCTGCTCCTGCCACCACCGGGGATGCTGCCCCTGGCTTTTCCCTTTCAGTTTGCATCAAAAGAGATACCCACAACCCTGAGCTGCTGGCTGGGACTCATCTCAGCCAGCCATGGAGGTCCAACAGAGGTGGTTGCCCCAACGGAGCAGCTTGGCTTGATGGAGCAGGAAGAGGAGCAGATCCTGTTGGTCCTGCTGGTGGTGTTGGGAGGGTGGTGGCCTCTTCCCAGCTGACACACGCTGGGTTCAGTGGAGAAGGTAGGATTCAGTGGAGAACATAGGATTCAGTCATGCAGTTGGAGCTAGGTGCAATTTGCAAAGTTAGAAATGAGGAAGAAAATCAAGGACTTTTTTTTACAACTTCATTTGCCAGAAAACCCCTCTCCCCTCTGTTTTTCATCTGGGGAGAGTGCTGAATTTCCATGTGCTTCTTTCCTTTTTACATTCCAGCCTCCTCTCCCTGGTCTGTGTGCCTATGCTTGTTGCCCAGATGCTCTCACAGCTCGTCTGCACCTGCCCCCCATCACCCCACTGCAGCCCTAGGGGGAGGCAGGACTGGGCAGAGTGGGAAAAGGAGGTTTTGAGGGGAGTCAGCTGGGATCTAGTGAATTCCCCACTCCCCGGGCAGGGTGTGGGTACTTGTGCCATGCACATCCCATCCACACTGGTCCCTGGGTGCCAGGAGGACATGGACACCCGTGGTTAAGGGTGCTGTGAAATGGTGCAGTGGGGAAGGGAGGGACCCCCTGGCAGGACCCTCAAACCCTGCTGAGACTTCATTTCCCCAGCCACCCTCCTCATGCCCACCAGCCTAACAGACCCCCATGGGGGGGTCGCTTCATCCCTCATCCCCCTGATCCTGGTGGAAGAGGCACCAGCTCCACAACCCAGCTAATTTCACGAGAGGACATTTGAGCATTGCCTGAGACCGTTTAAAACCCAATATGATCCCATAAACTCTGCCCACCTTAATTCCTATTAAGCAGAATTGGCTGAAACCCTGTTGTAACCGAGCTCTAAGTCAGTTCATCTCACTCCTTCCCTGTCTCCTCTAAATGGGGGCTTAGGGGAAAAAGAGCCATCAAGGAGCTCCAACCAGTAATAATGGTGTTATGTTGCAGTAGAGAAAATTAAGTTAAACATTAGGGAAACCTTTATAACTCTAACTAGAGTTCAGGCAGTGGAACGAGCTGCTCAGGGAGGTTTTTGAGTCGCTTTCCCCGGAGATAGACCGGGATAAGGCTAAGCACACACCTGACAGGGATGGTTTACCGGCCTGATGCTGAGGATAAAATGGAACAGGTGAGCTGGTAGAGTTCCTCCCAGCCGTAATAACTCTGCCTGAGCAGCACAGGGCCCCTCTGCACTGGAACTTCATAAAACATACCCTCATTTTTCACAGCCTTTGCTTGCCTAGGAACACACCCGCAGAGCACTTCCCAGTGCTCAGGGACACAGAAACAGGGCTCTGGTTCCATGAGTACTGAGTGGCCAGTGCTCAGGAACTCAAGACGGCTGCAGGAAATATAAAAGCTCAGACCAAAGAAATCTGCAGTAACACGTGTCCAGGGAAACTGCTGGACGCTGGGAAGGACTTTAAAACTCTCCGTCCAGAAGGCTGCACTGCTGGGACAGCGGAAGCAGAACCAGCAACCCAGGGTTTGAACCATTAAAGGTTTTCTCATGAAAGCACTTTGGCAAATGCATTGTCTATCTGCCTCCCCCTCTCCTCGGTTCTGGGCTGCAAACACCCCGTGCACACAGAGGGTGCTGAGGCTGGGGCTGTGGCAGGGTCTGGTGGGTCTCAGCACCTCTGGCACAGCATGGGTCACCCCTCCCTTGAGTGCTGCCTGCCTCTTGGGCCAGCAAGAGCCACTTCCCGGGGACGGGCTGCTCCGGCTGGTGGGATGGAGGATGCGGGAAGCCCCTTGTCCCCCGCAGGGATGCTGCTGCTTCCCCCCTAAAGCCACATCATGTGGAGCAGAAGCTTGCCTTGCTGCAGCACCCCAACAAGTCCTTCAGCTACAGAGAAAGGAGAAAAGGATGCTCCCAGAATGTCAAGGGTGCACCAGGAGGGGGCCCCAGCTCCCTTCCCCGGGAGGGACCCCCGCTCCAGCCCGGTGCAGAGGGGAGGGGGCAGGGGCGGGAGGAAGAGCCTGGAACCAGCGAATAATCTCTCAATCAGCCCTAGCTAATTTGTAAGGCATTACTGAAATGTCGACTGTACATATGTTAGTGTTAAGTCAAGTGGAAGGTATGCTCGAAATGTGATAAAGAAGTGGCTCAAGGAAAGAGGAGGAGCAGGACAGATAAAGAGAAGGGCCCAGGGCCACGCCGTGCCATGGCTGCGAGTGCCCGCTGACAACGTGCTGGGGGATCTTGCTCAGGGATGTGGTTGGATGTCTCTCATTCCATCCCTGTCCCCAGCACAGGCAGACCCATGAGTGTCCTTGGACACTGATGTTTGCCCAGGTTTCTCCTGAAGTTTCACCCCTAAAGGACAGCTGGGATGAGTGAAGGGCAGTGCCAGTGGGTGAGCAAATACGGGTTTGCTCCTTGGGTGTTTCTTCCACTACAACCCCTCTGGTCCTCGGCACAGCTGGACAAAGCCATGGCCTGAGCCAGAGCCTCCATTTCCCTTCACCGGGGCCATGCAGGAGCCCTCTTGGATCCATCCCAATGCCACGGCTTTGAAATTCTGGGAGAGGGAGAGAAGGCTTTGCCTGGCCAGCAGATCCCTCCCAGGATTTCAAAGCCTCTTGGATTCATCTCAAAATGAGATTTCTTTAATTTTCCAGAAGGACAGAGGGAGAGCCCTCCCTGCCAAGCTGTGCTGTGCCTCCGCAGAGCCAGCGAGAGGGGCAGCCACTTCCTACCCTGCATCCAGGGGCATCCCCTTCCCACCCTGCATCCCGGGGCATCCCCTCACTCTGCATCCCGGGAGGGAAAAGCACATCACCTCCTCCTACCTCGGCTGAAAGCAGACGCGGAAGATTGAATGCCAGAAAGATTGGCAGCAGGAAACGGGATTCCTTCCTCGCTCCAGCAATTTGATATATACACGTGCACTGCCCAACTCCACTTTGGCCAGAGCCGGGATGCAGAGGTGGGTGTGCAGCCCCACTTCCAGCTGCTGCCGAGGCAGGAGAGCACTCGTGTTTAATGGCTGTCATATTAGCAGTTGCTATTTAATATTTGATGTTTAGTCTGGTTTGTCTGCTTTTCCCTTTAGGATCGGGTCTATTCCAAACAAGCAGAGCCAAAACAGGCTTAGAGAGGAATCAGGTTCAAAGATAGACACAAATTGGTTTCAGACTGGCCAGGCAGCTAACGCGCCTTCCCACCCCGGAGCGGGATTCAGCTCCCGGCTGCCGTCGGCCACTGCTGGGATGCTGGGGCACCTGCAGTGCTGCTGCAGGGGACAGTGGGCTCTGGGTCCAAGATCTGTGGATGTTTCACCTCCCCATCTGAAGACTCATGGCCCCAGATGGAGCTGGTAGTGGGAAAGGTCTCATTTGTTTTGTCCTACCTTGGGGATGGAGTGGCAGTGCTGGGAACAGCGGTGGAGCCTGGTCCCACAGGTACACAGAGGAGTCACCACTGTCAGGGATTTCCTTTGATTTCCAGAAGCTATCTTAAAAAAACAAAAAAAATCCCAAACAACAATCCCAGCATCACTGGCATCTCCTTGGCAAGGTGTGGAGGTGTTACATTAGTGTGGGTTTTACAGTTCGTGAGCTGCAGACAGCTGGAAAAATAGTTCATGTGCCTGTTCCACATGCTCCAGCCTGGTTTCTCAGGGAGCAGGTCTGGCAGCTGGACTCTGCCAAGACAGGCAACTGCAGGTATTTAACTCAGGAATGAGATTTGGACCGTGATGCACCAAGGGCTCGGAGGTTTCTCGACACAGTGGAAATCCCAGGGAGGGTCTGGTCTCAGCTTTGGGAAAGAGATGGATCTAGTGCTTTGTTGTTCAGAGCACAGCCTGGGAAATAGCACAGGTAGGAGCAAATACAGGGATTTAGGGGGCTGCAGGACAAGGTTACCTTCTGCCTCCCAGGGTGAACTACCCCTTGCTGCTGTTATAATGGGGCATCCGTGAAGAAATACAGGGCAAGAACAAGGGCACATGTGCAGCATGGGAGGGATGTGTCCCTGGATTGGAGCAGGTACCCCAAGCTCATGTCCCAGGATGCACTGAGGCACTGCTGGTGTGGGAAATCTGCCTTGCTCTTCCCAGAACATACAGCCTCAGCCCAAACCTGGGCATCCCAGGGCAGTGTGAGACACGTCCCACCCTGGAAAAGAGACACCAGCTCTTGGCAGATCCACTCAGCCCCCTCTTCCCTACCCCTGCCTCCTCCGACCCCAGGGGAAGGGAGAGGCAGACTTATTTTTTCTTGCCTAAATGAAGAGCAGGGTAACCCTAAAGTGACCCCAGATGCCTGTGCTGACCTTCTCACCCAGCGAGCCTTCCAGGGCTGCTGTTAACCAAGAGCGTGGCAGCCAAGGCCAGACACCCAGGAGCCAGGGGTGCTGGGGGAGGATTAGGAGCCAAAATATTCCGGTTCCTCCAGTGGTAACAAGACAGGAGGGATGCGGCCAGCTGGGGGGCTCCTCCCGAGCTCAGGTCCCTGCTGCCTCAGGGCTCAGGTGCGGGACAGCTCTGTGCCCAGCACGATGCTGTGTGGCTCCTCAGCCATCTCCCAGCACCAAACTGAAATGCAGAATCTATCCAGCCCCTGGATCTCAGGACAGATCAGGCAGGGTGGCATGGGATTTTGGATTTAATCCAGTATCTAGCTCCCCTAGTGCTGAGGAAGAGGACCAGGGACCCTGAGATGTGAGGCACTTTCTCACCTGCTTTCTGTTCATCAGTTGATGCTTCCAGAGGTGATGCCCACAGCAAGGCAGGAGGGGAGCCCAGGGCAGGCAGCCACAGTGCTTTGGGCACCAGAGGCAGGGGCAGTTCCTTACTATCTCCTTTAGATCCACTGAAGCCTCAGCTGCTCGTCCCAGTGTTCCCTGTGAGTCAGGCTGGGGAACCGATCCGGCTGGAAATCACCCTGGGAACAAAAGAAAGAAGCATTTGGTGAGATCAAGTGCTTGAGCCAGCCCATGGGCATCTGCTCACTGTGCTGCTGCGGGGAGGCAGGAGGGAGAGGGGCTGGGTAAGGAAAGAGGTGGGACCAGGGCTTCAGTGAGAAGAGCATCTTGGATGTGCAGGAGCCCAGAGCTGTGCCCTCTGGATTTTGGCTTTGCCTCCTGCTCCGGGCAGTGCTTTCACAGCCTTCAGTGGAGACAGAGGTGACCTGGTGAACCACAGATGTTCAGCAGCCTCCAGCCCAGCACCTTCATGCCTGTCACCACCGCCAGCCCCGTGAGGACACGGCAAGAGGAGAAGGCACACGAGGGGTGGGATTTGCTGTTAATTTCAAACATATGGGCAAACAACGTTCCACCAGCAATATCACAGGACAAATCAAAACTACAGCATGGATAAACAGTACAAGAGCACTACAAGGCTTCAAAACCTGGCTTAAAATAAAAACTAAACTAGGAAGCAGCAGCATGAATCATGGTGCCTTGCAAACGAGGATGGAATATATTTAATTTCCAGTTTATGAAGCCAGTTTTATTTATTTATGATTATGCTCCAGTGTTTAGCTTATGTTCAAAGTCATGACTCATTTCTGAAGTAGCTACAAGTCATATTTGGAATAGCACATTTCCTCCACGAGGAAATGAGTAAAACCAGTAGTCCTTTCAGTCCCATCATCCAAGGAAAGGTTTGACGTTTGCAAGGGAAGATTTCCCTCCCCACCATAGCTCCTCGCCGTGGAGACCGCCCGTCCTCCGGGGTAGGAAACTCCTGTGTTGTTCCCTAACTGCGTGGGGAAAAGATGTGTCAGCAGTGAAGTTTGGCTTCTGAGCACTGAGGCTATAAAGCTGTCCCTTGACGCAGCACCAGTCGTGCCAGAAATGGGACATAATGGAGATTTCAGCGTGGGACAGGCTGGTTTAGCCAGATCAGACCAAATCTGCAGCCTCCATTGGGCCAGGGGCTGTCGGTGTGGGCACGGTGGGAACAGGGACAGGGACGTGCCCCATCACTGTCCCACATGTGGGGTCACAGATGCTCCAGTGCTTCCCTTCCCTGCAGCCCCAATGCACCCCTCATCAGCAGGATTTTCAGCGTGCCCCTTTGGTTGCAACAATTAATCACACATTTTTCCTGCCAATTAAACTTCTCCATTATCAAAAACAGTATTTTAGTGACAAAAAAGTTAGGTCCTGTCACAAATACGATTTCCACCCCACTCCATGCCAAGGGGCAAAGGGACTCGCTGGGCTGAGCTCTCCCTTCTCAGCCTTGTTTCCACCTCTGTGCCATGGCCTGCATGCCCCAGGTGACAGGAGGACATGGCAGCATGAGCCACCCCTGCAAGCATCACTGTCCCTTGTTCCCCCCCAAAGCCAGCAGCAGACCCCCCGTACCAGCATCCCCAGCAGCGCTGTCCCAGCGCAGGGGGGCGAGCTCGGAGACCCTGCCCATGGAGCATCACCGGGAGGCTGCAGAGGAGTCCGTGCTCCCAGCCCAGCCCGAGCGGGTCCCGGTGACCCGGAGCCCCTGGCCGCGGGGCAGGAGGGAGCCCCGCGAGGCGCTGGAGGAAGCGCAATCAGGCTGCTATTTACGGCCCATTATCTCAGCTCTGCTACAGCTTCCTGATAATTCCCTGAATTAGCCGGGCAGCTTTGTTCTCGAGTGTTTTTGTCAGATATCTTGGACTACACCGTGTGGAGGGGGGGTGGGATGGGATGGGGAATGACGGGCATCACTACTGCATGTTTACAAGTTCCCAGGCAGGAACTACAAGGCTAATTAATTTCTCATTAAGGAAGAAGTCGAAGGATAAAGCAAAATAAAACCAGAGCTTTGGGAAATGCTGCAGAGTCCGAAGATGCCTGTACATTTCTTTCCCTTCCAGCCACGAGAACGAAGCCCCTCTTACACTGCAAACACCTTGGGTTTGGGTTCTCCCTTTTATCATGAGCTCTCTGCCCTCCCGGAGACCTCCTCTTCACCGCCTGCTCCAGGGGCTGTGGGGCAGGGCAACCCAGGAATCACCACAGTCCCTCGGGTCAGGCAAAAACAGGATTTCAAAAAAAAGCCCAGCTCAGTCAAAGTCACAGGGTGACACAGTGACAGTGGCTGGGATTCCATCCTGGATGGGTTCCCATCCCTGGAAACATTCAAGGTCAAGTTGGACAGGGCTCTGAGCAACCTGGTCTAGTTGAGGGGGGTTGGACTAAATGAGCTTTAAAGGTCCCTTCCAATCCAAACCATTCTGTGACTCCATGACCTACATCTCAGGCATCCGCACCCATTCCCTGGCCATGGGCTACACCCAGCTTTATCCTTCCCCCCTGGAAGGCATGAAATGGAGCGTGCCACAAGAATAAAGCAGGGATTGCTGCTCCCTGCTGCAGAGTGCCAGGGACAAGTTGAGGACCCTTCCTGGGTGGTGTCATCCCCATCCCTGCTGCTGTTATGAAGATGGAAGAGCTCCATGAACCTTGCACCGCTTTCATGAGGATATCTGCTCAGCTTTGCACCCAAATCCCCCCGTGCTGCACTTGTCCCTTGGGTGGTCTGGGGTGTCTTGCCCTGGCAGATGGGGTGGGAAATGACTCAAGTAGAACCAGGTTCATCCTTGTTGCTGAATGGGGAAGATTTGGGGATCTCATTTTAAGTGAGGTCATTTTATGGCCTCACGAGAAGATCAAAGCACAGGGTGAGCAGACCTCAGCCCGCTCCTGCCAACCACGGGACCTGGCCAGGCCACCACGAGCTGCACTATGAGCAGCCTCCACCATGGGCGCAAGGGATGGACCACCCAGCAGACAGCAACCCCCCAGCCCAGCCCCGGGGTCTGGCCCCTGCCCTGCCCAGACCCACCCCCTCCTGACCAGGCAAAGAGAAGCCCTGCCAAGGCTTTATTTTGCCTTTCTGCTGCAAATCCTCCCTGGGCAGCGCGGGGCCGCCGGGCTCCTCTGATGTGGCTGTGGCCGTGGGCTGACACAAGCTGTTCAGCCAGGCGTCTTTCTTCTCGATGGGATTTGCCTCACACCATAGATTTTAACTGCTGTGAAAATTGGCCCGTTTTGCCGCGTTGGACAGCCCGTGTGTTCCATGAGATACCTGGTCTCCAGCACATTAGCTAAGCAAACATCACATTTTATCAGGCAAATAACGAGTGAGGATAAGGGATCTGTCTTACCGACACTCCTGGGATCAGGCGTGGGGCAGGCAGGGGGTTCCTGGGGATGGCAGGGACCGGAGGAGCTGTCGGAGGTCTCCTGGGACCGTGGTGGGAGCTGCTCACCTGGGGAGCTCCTGGCTGGGTGGAGGAGGACCCATCGGTGGGGCTGGGGGCTGCACAGCCAGGTGGGGTACAGCCAGCGCCGAGCACGAGGGAGGATGCTGGAGCTGCCCCCGAAGTTCTGGAGCATACATGTAGAACTCATGAAACGATTTCTTCTCTTTTGCAGGACGGGTTTTTTTGGGTTGGTTTTGCCGGTTTTTTTTCTCCCCATCTTGGAATTCAGTTAGCTGCAGCTTTCATGCACAAAGTGCCTGAGTTGGCCAGAGTTCGGAGCGGTCCAGCCCTTCCCCGCTCCCCCAAGGTGCTGGGGGAAATCACACAGTTCATTTTTTCTGGCTGCAGAATGCCTTTTCCTTCGCATTCTTCATCTCTCAGGTACTTAATCACCGTGTTTCCTATTCACATGTCTGGTCATTTCGCTTGTATCAGGGCTCCTTAACTAGGAAATATCAAGATGTTTTCACCCTAGAAAGCTGAGCAGTGTATAATTAGCCACCCAGGTAATAAATTACCTGTGCTGGTGACAGCCCACTGGGGGAACCTTTATTCTCCTTCTCATCCTATTATACTGAGCCAATTTAGCACATCTGTAGTTGTTTTAAAATAGTAATTTGGATGGAATCATAGCAAAAGGAAGCTTATTAACAACTTAGCTGCCAAGAGAAAGATGGAAGGGGCAGACACTGCCATGGAGGGAGAAGCTTGTTCCTGCCTGGAGGACAATGCTTCAGGGGAAGACAAATCGTGCTGGTGCCTCCAGCCCCTCTGCTTAGAGTGCAGCATGGACAAAGCTCCACGCTCACCCTCCAGCTCACCCTGGAGCCCCCAGATGAGAGCTCCCAGGGCTGGACGCCCATGCAGGCGTTTGGGGGTCACATGCCCCAACCTTCTGCCCATGGGATGCTGGCTCCTTTGACCATCACAGCCCTGTGACCTTGTGGCACTGCATCATCCCACAGCTCCCGCCACCCCCTCACCCTTGCCACCCCCTCACCATGAGGATGAATGCAGGACAGCAGTGACATTTAGCTGGCGAGGTTTCCTGATGCCCCCAATGGCAAAGCTGCCCCCCAAGGCTGTCAGTGATGGTCACCAGCTGCAGGACCTCGAGGCTCCACTCCTCCAGAAACCTCCCAAGCCCAGCACTGCTGCTTGGAGCACCAGGCTCTGCAGGTGAGAATTGTGGTGGACAGCTGAGACCTCAGGCCACCAGCCAACTACAAAACACCAAGAGCAACTGCTGGGAAGAAAAGAGCAGCTCCAGCCTGGAGGGAGAAGAGAGAGAATTAATATCAGTGCACGTGTAAATAAGAGCAGTCAGCTCCTGCCTCCGTGCTGCAGAGCTGTGCTCCCAGTGCACCCATTTAGGTGGATGTCTGCAATGAGACCATGTTCTCCCAGTTCCCATGTAACAGCCCCAAACACAGCACTGGTGTTTGCTCACATGGGCACTTTGTCAGCCGGCACCTGTGCCTAATGCACCCCAGGCACCATCCGGGCCAGCCTGGCTCCGAGTGCTCCATCACATCATCAGGAGGGGTTGCTCAGCAGTAGCTCGTGTTCCCAGCACCGGCCACTGATGCCAAGTGCAAACCAAGGATTTTGTGCCTTGGCACCATCTGCTCAGTAGATGAACCGTTCATTTCCCCACGCAAGCCTTACCTCCTTCCTCCTCATTCTCTTCACTATCCATCATCCAAGCCCTGTGCTGGACACCTTCTGGCTTTGTTGCAATGGCCAGGACTCTCTCGAGAGCTGTTTTAATTAAAAAATGAGTGTGCTGATGTGAAACTTCCCCACCCCACCTTCAGTTTGAAATCCATTCCCTCCCCATGGTGCTATGGGGCAGTTCACAGTTATGGTATGACAAGGGGGAACACACATCATTTTTCAGCCTAGAATAAGAGACAGAATCAGCTCCACTTCGAATCCCAAGCAGGTGTTCATCTGGACATCACCACCCTACACCAGTGGACAAAGTGGGCTAGAAACATTTCTTTGCCGCTGAGGCCCTTTCCACAGCTGAGCCCATACACAAAGAGCTGAGCTCCTGCCCTCCTGGGCAAGGTGGCTGCACCCGTCTCCTTTGGGAACACTCTCGCCCTAGAGCTGTGCCCGTTCAGGGCCTGGGGTCCCCTCACTAGCAGGGTGAGCTGGCCATGGGGACAACCCCACATGGCAGAGGGCCACAGGCCAGGACCCAGACCCAGGAAGCTCAGGGGCTGGTCAAGGGCAGCAGGACATGGAAGAGCAGATCTGGCAGAGGGATTGCTGCCTGCTCACCTGCCAGCCCATCCAGGGGCACCGGGAACATTGGAAAATGTGCTCAGAACCCTGCCCATGCACGTCCAGCTCCAGCCAGGCTTTCCAGTGGGAGAGCTCAGGTACCCTGCAAGAGGCCATTCCCATGGCCCTTTTCCAACAGGACAGTAAATCCTAGGCCTGGCTGCTTGCAACAAGGACCAAAACCCACATGAGAGACTATTTTTCCAATTCCTTTCCTTGTCTGTCAGCCTGGGAAGCACATCTACTCTGCACAAAGCATCCTGGCATCTCCCCTGCCACCATCACCACCACCATCTCCCCACCCATCGCTGCTGCAGCTCCCACCCTGCCTCCACTGAAAGCTCATCCATGCAGGAGCACCCAGCATGAGCCCTTCCAAGCAAACAGGCTGCCAGTCACGGCTCTGAGCATCCTGCATCCTCCCAAGGGCACACCATGTTTTTTAGTTCAAAAACCAAATCTTAGCATCTTTTGAGTAAACAAGGAATACAAAGGATTTTGCAAGATATTCCACTGCAGCCTTCTCCAGAGCAGCACAGGCTGGGCAGGGCTGCAGAGGGGTTTTACACAGGGATCCCCCATGCCATGGAAATCAGATTGGTTCCAGGTGTAGCCGGAGCATGAGCTGCTTCCCTTGCTGGGACACTCGGGTGTAGGGAGAGCTTGGAGCAGCAGATTTGCCTAAAAAAGGCAGAGCAAAGCACACGAGAGGAAGCTGTTCCCTGCAGTGTTGTTTTTCCTTTCTTATTTCTTACTTACATGGGTTTTTTGAGCTCTGCTCTCATATCTTTGCCCTTTGCAAATGGAAAAGGGTAACACAACATGCCAGAGTCCTGACCCTGAATAACTATGTGCAATATCCCTCAATATCTGCTCGCCGAGCCCATATCCAGTTAATCAGCTCCTGGAAAACCAGGTCACACATGAACATCTACTCTTGCAGGCTCCAAAGATGATTTCTCATACGCTTAGAGGCCAACAGTGCCTCTTTTCCATTTAATTCAGGTGCCTCGGCTGTGTGTGCATCTGCAGAGCCAGGCCCTGAGCAGAGGACTGGCGGTGGCCGAAGCCTCCAGACGTTGCCCTCCATCCCAGAGGTGCCCACGGTGCAGCCTGGTGCTCCCAGCCTCTCCTCAGGCCAGATGGCTCCCTGCAGCAGGCTCTTGTCAAATCACCACTTTCTGGAACTGCTCAATGTATCATTTGCCTTATGCTTTCATTGAATGGATCATTGACCCCACTTTTCCCTCATTGTCTTTGATTACCCGAGGACATCCCCTGCGCTGCCTCATACAGAGTTCCCAAGAGGATCCCACCCCTTCCATGCATAAAACCAAAGCAAATGTCCCCCCGTCCCTCCGATAAATCATTCCTCTGTAGCCACACGTCACTGGAGGATGGGGAGTGGAGGAATGGTGTGGGTTCAGTCAACTGTAGATTCATGAAAACAGACAAGAAAATCTACTTGCCTCAAAACATTTGTTAGCAAATCAAATTACTCTCCACTTCATCCATATTATTTAGGCTTAATTGTATTACTGGGGCTGTAATACAGTGAAAATACAATTATTGGCGGAGGGATTGCAAGAATGGCATCTTCAGGAGAGCAGGGATAAAGGGCACTTGGCTGGTGGTGATGAAGAAGGGGCTGAGACAAAGACTTCCCTCCTGCAGGGATTCCAGTTCATATCCTAAATTAGGTTGCAGCTGATGCAAGCTGAAGGCTCTCCCTGGTTGCCAGCTTTTATTTGATATCACTAAGCTGCTGCACGGCCATCAGTGATTTGGATGCTGCAGAGGACCCGGACAGGGTTTGTTTTACCCGTTGGAGGCTCTATCGAACACCAATAAACATCCTGCTCTTTTACAGCATGCCGAGGAGCAGGGAACACACCCATCACTCTTCCACGCTCACATATCGAACCTACCATTGATTTTGCCATCCTAAGCCCCACCGCACACCCCTTTCTGTCTGCACAGTCCTTACTGGGGGACAGCCCTCGTTACTCACTGCTGATCCACTGCTGGCAAGCCCAGGGCTGCTCCCAGCTCCTGCAGCACCCACGGGACCTGCTGGGTGAACAAACCTCCCACCAAGGCACAGCACAGGTTTGGAGTGGCCCTGGAACCTGCCCAACATGATGCTCACGACAGCTCCTGCAAGACTCTGCTCAGGTCAGAAGAGAGTTTCCTCTTCAGAAGTTTAAAGACAAGACTCCAAATAATTAAAATCCCTTCTGTGATGCCATTAAATATAAATACAAATGGCGTTAATATCTCTGGTTACTACGACAGCATTCCCAAGCACCCTCTAATTGTCTAATTAAATCACTAAGGGCTTAGGTTAGTGACAACGTAATCCTTAATGGTGCCTTGCTTGTACATTTATATAAGGTACTGTACAAGATGGTTGTTTATCTAATTAATCCCCAGGGTCAGATTCAGAGCTGGTGTGCAAGGTAATGTAATTTAGGTCCCTTGCATTTTGTCAGGCTGGCTCAGACCTACTTACACCCATGTGCTGCACGGAGGGAGGCAAAGAGATGCAGCACACGTGCCAGGGAGGTGGAGGGCAGCCTCAGAGCACCTTCAAGGAGGAGAGATGTCTTCTTCACCCCACTCTTGCACAGGCATTCTCTTGTCCAGGCTGCTGCTGTCCTGCAATGCTCCAGCACCAGGGTGGGCTGAGAAGGACAGGGCAAGCAGCACGTGGTGCAGAGCAGGGCAGAGGTCCCAAGCCAAAGCAGTGGCTGAGGTGTCCCAGACCCATCTCAGGGGGTGTCACCTGCTGCCATGCCACACAGACAGTGCATGCTGCATCACTAGTAGGGCTATGACTACTTGGATAGATGGAGAACCTTTACCTAATAGGACAGCTGAGAGCAGGAGATACTGTCTTCCAGAATGAGCTGGAGAGGGTGAAGCTGCTCCTGCCCATAGTTCCTCCCATGGCAGGACCCTGGGGTGCCTGAGCCACAACCCCAGAGGGCACAGGCCTGGGAAGGGGCACCCGAGGAGGAGGAGGAAGAGATCCCCCTGGCCACCTCCTCAGCCACAGGCAGGGAGCAGGGCTGGGCAGAGCTGCCTGCAGCACTGCAGCTGCTCCAGGGGTGAGGGAGGTTTAGAGAGCAGAGAGAAGCAAAGGCCAGGGCACCATCCCAGACCAGGACCCTGCCTGGCTTTGAAGCACACCAGGTCCTGCTGCTTGGGCTCCCAAACACCTCTCACCAGACGAAGGGAGGCTCTAATGCCACTCATCACCAATGCCAAAAGAGGCAACTTTTCTTTCATTTCCCTCCCTTTGAAATCAGGATTCCCACCCCTCTTAGTGTTGGATCAGACGCCGTTGAACGCTTTGGATAGTGAGGGTTCGGTCTGAATTCCTGGGCAGGCTGTCAAGTTGTCAGAGATGGTCCATGTGCTGCGAGGGGATGGTGCTCCATTGTCCACAAACGAGGAACAGATGTGAGCATCCTGCCAGCCCCAGCTCCTGCTGCAGCCTGTCACTGCCACGGAGGAGAAGCCCAACTCCCAGACACGTGGCGACTGCTCCCCCCCAACTTCACAATGAAATATGCAAAATGGGAGGAACAATAGGCACGTTTATGAATAAAGATGTGCAGCTGGGGAAATAATAATCCCTTCCCAATCCATGCCAGCCTTGACCCCCCAAATCATCCCCAAACTGGGCTGGCAGCCCTGTTGGAAAACCCACCTCAGAAGAGGAGCTCCTTCCCCCTGTACCCCACTCCCCCAGTGGGGCTGGGAGCCCTCTGAGGTCAAGGACAGCATTCCCAGCACATGTGTAGAGCACCAAATTCAACACCATCACAATCCTGGCTGAATCCTGGGAGCAGCTATCACAAACATCCTACTCTGAGCCAGGACAGAACCAACACCATTCACTATGTCCACATGAAAAACCACTGCAGAACACCCCCAGCATAGACCAGTTAAGCCTTGACATAAATTTAACAAGCTCAGCATGATACTGCTGGCCACGCTCATGAGAAGTTCCTCCTGCTCCCAGGACCCCTTCTAGGGGACCTTTGAGACAACTAGTTCAGATGCCTGGCCCTACCCAGTGGGAGCCACGGGCTCCAAACTTGGCCTGATATAAATGCAGCTCAGCCAATGGCTTTCAAGAGCTGTGTCTTCATTTCCACAGTCGGGGTGTATAATTCCCTCTTACATTCCTGGGTTTTCTGCTTTCTTTTCATTTGCACCATTGTAAATGAATATTCGCCCTGCTGAAAGCTGTAGCAATGTAAACACTCTGTTTGCAAGAAGAGGGCTGGCCTTTTATAACAACTTCAACTGGTGTCTTTTACCGGGACACATAAAGCAGAGAGCAGATTTCCGCTTATATTTGTTGAATTTCAAACAGAAGCAAATGTTTATAGCTGGCTGTAAACCACTGTAATGCGGGACAGATACTCTACAGAAGCTGCACTCATAGACAAAGGAAAAGCAGAACCCGTGGGTTAGCCTGAACACTTGCCTTGGCTCTGCAGTGCTGCACCCGCCTGAGATGCACTCCGAGCATCGGTCCCATCCCACACGTTCCTAATGACACACGCACTGAAGTCATGCACCCACCAAATACACATGCACTGAGTCACACTTCTGTGAGATGCAATTTGCATCCAGTCCCACGTTTATACCATTTCACACACTCGTGAACGGAGATCCAGCAGCACAGAAGCCATTGCACAGGGCTGGAGCAGAGCTCTCCACACCACTTGCACCTCCTGCCCTCACAGCACCCAGCTCTGAGCATCACCCCTATGAAACAGGGTGCCCACTCACTCTCGCATCACCCAACCCAACATCAACACCTATGTGGGGATGGCAACATCTCACTGCCATCCCCCAGACAATGGGAGATGGACACAATTCTCCCTGGAGCATTAGAAAGTGCCAGCACCCCTCAAATCACCCCAGGCTCAAGCCAGCACATCGCTAATTCCTGCTGTCTCCTCGGGACCTTCCCTGACAAACAGTTTCAGTGACCCAGGAATGTTATCTTAGTAAATCAAAAACGTAAACATTTAGGTTCAGGACTGTGCTGAATGGATTTGAAAATGAGTTATGGTAGGAGCCCGGCAAGGAGTCTGAGTTTGGCTTGGCAGTTGCCTCCTTTGCCTGGAACCTGCTTTTCAAGATTAAATACGATACTCTGCAATACATCCAAAATGTCAATTACTCCAAGTCTCTCAGGTTTGCAATTACAGAATGCAAGTCATGTTCAGCATTTTATGAAACTGCTTTTTTTGGCATGGACCATCTTTCTCTTATTGTAAAAAATAACTTTCAAATCAAAGCATTAAATCAAGGCACATAGGAAAGGACGCTGGGCTGAGGCTGGGCTGGAAACTCTTCCAGCGCCGTAACTGGAAGGGAGCTGAGCGAGCCGGTTTCTGGCCAGCGGAGTGAGAGCACTGAGTGGCAAATCAGGAGGAAAGAATGTGGAACCGTCTCGGCTGAGGAACGCCTAATCCCACCATCATGGACTTAAATCCCACAATCACCTTGTTGTAAACCCCCGCGGGGCAGGGGGAAGGAGCCTTGAGAACACCTCTCCCACCCCACTGCAACCCTAAAAGCACTGTCCTGGCATGGGCTTCAGTGCACTGCTGCAGCAGCTGCAGGCAATTTCTTTCAGGCTTTTCCAAGCTCTGGGTCTCCACTGCCAAAGGCCCTCTGACCCCTTTCTTCCTCCGCATCTGTGGGGTGGGGAGGTGAGTGCAGTGAGCTGGGGAACGCTGACCCAGCCATCAAGCAGGGGCAGGACATGTGTCTGAAGTGGCCGTGTCCTTCAAGCAGGTGATGTGCTGGGAGCAAGGCACACTTCCCACCAAAGGTGCTTCCTACAGACACAGCCTGTGTTGTAAAGAGAAGGCGAATTTCCTGGAGGAGCTGTGGTTAGAGGGGAGTGTAATGAATGAGTCCGCTTCACTGGGAATCACCTTCCTTCCATTGTGATTTGACTTGTAACTTCCCGGCCTTTCAAGTCCCTTCAGATCCTCCGCGGCCAGGGGAAATCCTCAGTGCTGGATCCATAAGGATGCTTTAGGTTGTGTCCCTTGTGAACGGGAGCCAGCAGACCTGGTAAGAGCCGTGTGTCAGGAGGCACCTCAGCCAGACCTGCTGCCAACCTCATCCAGGTTTAATGAGAGCACGGACGCTGCACCCACCCCGCCTCCCGGCAGCCCGACCGAATTCCTGGCTGGGCAGGGGCTTTCCCTCTGCTCTGGTTTCACTCCTGTTGATGTTCCTCCATCTGAGCAGCTTACACCCTGTTGCTGTACAGGGTTAAGCCAGGGAGGCTCCACGCTGGAGCTGGGCGCAGCCATCCCAGGCTCTGGATAAGCACTTTTTCATCTGTGCACACATTGATTTCCTTCTGACGAGGAGCTTTGGCATGGGGTAGCTGGAGAGCTGCGAGATCACAGGCTCGATAGTTCCAGACCAGATTTCATGGCTAAAAGCCCAGCAGCAGCATCACTCTCTCCAAGTGCCAGCCTTGTACTGGGCATTAAAACCACAGGTACCTTGGTGCAGGGCACAGAGGTGCTGTTGGCATCCCAGCACTGAGCTGGCCCCAGCGCCCAGAGCTGCCGCCTCGCTGCTTTTCAACAGCACCAGATTCATTTACTGCAGGATGAGGGGAAGGGAGAGCATCTGGCAGAGGCACAAGGAGGCAGGAACCAGAAGCCGAGCGAGGACTGAAGCTGGCCAAGGAGTCTTAAAAATCCCTGCAGTCGGACTCGAGAGCGCCATTCCCCGGACCCTGCCGCGGGCTTGGGCCCCTTTTGGATGCTCTTCCCCAGGATGCAGGTGCAGGGTGTTAAGAGATCATTTCCTGATTGCACCACAGCTTCGGGGATGGATTTACCACTGGGCTAAGTTCACCCTCCTTTGCTCTCTTCATCTTTTCTTTTCTTTCTTTTGCTCCCCTCCTCCTTTATTCCCCACAAGCACTGAAAAGCCAGGCAGATCTGCTGCAATGCTGAAGACGGTCCTGCTCGATGGGGGAAAGCCCAGATGGTGTCCCCAAAGGCATGGTTCTCATCGAGGGGAGAGACGGATGGCTCCACAGCATGGCTTGTGCAACAGATAAGGAACAGAGGGAATATTAGAAACTGCAAAAGGCAGAGCAAGCTGAAGGTGGGAGATACAAGCTGAAAAACAGGCAATAATTCTGCCTCAGCTGAAAAGGGCTTTAATTGCCAATCACAAAAGGTGATCGGTAAAACCAGCCTGAAGTGGAGTTCATTTGAAACACATGCAGCAACTGCTGGAGTTGCCAATGGAAGCACAATTAAGGCCAGGAGCTGGGGAATGGGACCTGCTGGAGCCAATACAGATGGCCCCACATTACCAAGGCTCAGAACAAAAACCTCCCTAATTGCACAAGTCGAGGCAGAGGCAGAGATTTGCCCTCTGTTGTGGTTTTTCTTTTCCCCTGGATCAGCCTGAACCTCTCACAAAGCAGGATGCTGCCACAGCTTGGCTTACAGGGAGTCAAGTGAACGACTCAAAAACTAGCAGACCCTTTGCCTGTCTCTCCCCATGTCTCACCTGCTGCACGTGTGGGGAAGGGGAGAGCATTGCTTACCCCAAAAGCAAGAGATTTGCATGAGGAAAATGATCACCCTCTGTGTCAGCCAGACAAAGCCATCATGCACTCTGATCTCTCCCTCCCTCTCAATGCTTTCACTCCCCCCTTGTGCCTTCAGTTCTCCTTTTGGGAACCATTTTCATTTCCAATTAGGCAGAATGCTGAGGCCGGGTGATGTCTCTGCATTGCAAAGGCAGTGTGGTTTAATAACTAACATCCGATAGAAAAAAATGAGCAGTATAATAAAACCAGATAGCATCTATCTTTATCACATTGTAATTTAGAGCATAGGTTAAAGAACTAAATTAAGGAGGGATACGCCATATAAAAGGAATCATTTTGATAGTAAAGCTCACCTGAGAGCAGTTTGTGTGTGCTGAGGGGGTAACCCTGAGTTCTTGCTGGGGGAGCCTGAGCAATGCGAAGCCTCAGAGCAGTCCCTGGGGTTTCAGAGGTGTTGGTTTCTGTCGGTACAGCATTGCCATCCTGGAAAAACACCTACCAGCACCATGCTCCAGGAAGGGGACGGGGCCAGGAGTGCTGCTGGAGTCCTCCCTGCACCCCTGCAGGAGCGGGACAGGACCTGCCAGGGATGAGAACCCAGCAGGATCCCTGCTCCAAGTGTTGTTCTTGTGAGCTCCATCCCCCTTCAGCAGCAAGGATTCAGGGCTCGATGACAAAAGGAGTTATGCTCGGAGGGAACCAAAGCCCACAGTAACACAATATTATCTCACCAAAACCCAGTACTCCAGCAGGGCACAGCCCAGCCAGCCCCTGCTATCTGCAAGCAGCAAGGGGGATTTCCCCCCCACATTGTTATTTCTTTCCATAGAGCAAGAAGTCAGTGGTGGTGAATGGTGACAGCCCCCAGCCCTGGTGACAGGAACCCCCACCAGCACACCGTGTTTGCCTGCCAAGAGGGATGCTGTGCCCTTCCCTATGGAGCATCCCTGAGCAGGCAGATGGGTGGCAGGTAGCCACCCCACTGGGGGCCCTACCTACCCACCCCCCCAGTGCCTTGCATGGACCCAGAGGGGATGCCACAAGCCTGCCATGAGGTGACTTCAAAAGGAGCATTTGCTCCTTGGTCTTGGAGCCATTATCGGCCCACCCAGCACCAAGCAGTGACACTTTTGAGCCCCGTTTCCCTGTGAGGGAGAACTCATGCCTGCCACAGATGGGCCTGGCAGCCTGCACAGCCCAGCTCCAACAACCACCAGATGGAGAAGACTCATCAGCGAGCTGCTGGGCTCCTTCCCACGCTCAGCAAAGGACAGTACTGGCACTCACCAATCCTGGCCCTTAGCAAACAGGTACAACATTCACAGACCTGCACAGACCCATGGCAAAGGATCAAGTGTTCTGGATGCTCATCTTCCTTTCTGCTAAAACAACAAAAATAGGCTGTCCTCAAAAACCAACCTCAGCGTCACCCAGTGCTACACACAGAGGACAACCACCCATCCCCTCTCAGCCAGCCTCCCCTGACAGACAGCTGGTGAGAGCACCCAGTAGGAAGAGGAGCTCTCATCAGGAAACACCTTGAGCTCCAAGTCTTTAATTTGCAAATCTGGTTTTCCCCAGCACACGGGACAGCCCCATGTCAGAGGTTCCTCCAAACAGAGCACAGCAATGCCTTATCCACCTGCAATCACAGCCTCGGGTTACAGAGATGCTGAGGAGAACTTTTTCCTTTGGTAGATGTTCCTACAGCGCAATTCAACTTTGAACACAGAAAAATATCAGTTCCCATTCCATGCTGCATCTCCAGAAAAGCTGCTCACACAAAACCTTCCAGCCTCAAAGCAGGGCTGAGAGAGCCGGGCGAGTCCATGCTACTGCCGCGCTCGTCCTTCCAGCGTCATTGCCATCAGCTGTTGAACGCGGTCCAACAGTGCTCGAAGAGATGCCGAGAGCCTGTCACTTGCAGCATGTGCTCTCTCTCATTCGCTCCCCGAGAGAGATAATTGTGGCTGGAGTGGAAAGCTTTCCGAGGAAGGCTTGGGGTTTGTTTTCTGTATACAAGTTGCTGTGTGTTTATAATGGGCTGGAGAGGGTGTATTAAAACAGGGGAATGTTGCATGCTCCTTAAGCATGTAATTGCTAAAAAAAGATATTGATACACTGAGAAGAGTTTAAGGGAAGGCTGTAATGATCTAGAGGCTGGAGGAATCCAGGCATAAACGTTTTAAGAGCAGCATCTGCCTACTTCAAACAAGCAGCAGCTAAGGGGAGAGATGACAGCATCCTGCAAATAGCCTGAGTACATAAACACTGCTGAGAAAGGAGGCTTATGTACAGGCTGCTAAGAGCGAGGGATCAGATGAATAAAAGAAAACTTAAGATGAATACTGTTAAACTTCCTGACAGTGAAGTTCTGTTGAGATACCATCTCCTCAGGGAAAGCCCCACAAGAGAGGATGTTTCGAGGTTTGCTGAGCAGTGTGCTACATCTTCAGTGCAAGTGTTGGCCACAGCAAGGCACCTCCAGACCCAAGGGACCTCCAGATCCAGGCAGGGAGGCTGCCGAGGTCCAGGAGGGAGCAAAAGGTTTCAGGTGCTCCCAGCACTCCTGCCCCTGACAGTAGAGGGGGTTTTAGGACTAAATAATAACTTCAGGAGATGGCCTCGAGTCAGGCTGTCATTGCAGGGTGTGGAGGGATGCTCTGGTCCCTCTGAGAAGTCACTCGCAGTCCCGTGGTGCTCTCCACTGCTAAGGCAAGTCTAGCATTCTTCTGACCTTGGCATGTAAAAACAAAGTCAACCCCTGAAGCTTTGCTCCTGGCTGGACATTTCTAACTCCCAGCTCCTCAGGAAGGGTGAAGCCAGGCCACAGCTTTCCCAGCAGTCAAGAGCTCCTTTCTTCCTCCCCTCACTCAAACTCTCCCTTTCACAAAAAGGTGTAGAAACCTAATTACCTCTTCAAGGCTGCGGAGGGTTTTGTTCCAAATCTGCCACCAATTCACTGGTTGTTAGTGAGCAAAGCTGCAGACAAAGGGAAGAGCCGGGGCTGAGGGGGAGCCTGGGGGCAGGAGGCTGCTGATCCCACACAACAGCCCTTCAGAAACAGGTAAAATATCAAGTGCTTGGAGAGCTGGAGGCTGAGGTGACCGCGTTCTCTTTCCCCCTTCTGCTGACTTTTTCATTTTCAGCCCCACATTATTATAATAAATAACGAGTTCAATTTAAAACAAAATGGATGGAATAAAAATTTGCACCTTTGCCTTAGACAATCCCCACCACCTTCCAGAAGAGATCGATGGAGATGAACAGCAATGCAAAAAGAGGCACGACAGTAAATCTGCATTAGCCCATCATCCTGAGCCAGTCGGGGCACTGGCTGGGTCATCCCTTTGCTCTGCAATCCTACACAAACTCTTTAAACACCATTAAGCACAGACACCAATACTGATTCAGCATCACTGATTGCACCGAGGAGGGATGCAGGGCCGTTTAGGACCCCATTAAGTAAATACAGTGTAAGCAGGCAGTCATAACCTGGTAATTAAAAAAGCATCAAATTATTTTTTTATAGGTAGAGCTACCAGGAAGTTCCTGTTCACCCCAGCACAAGTGCTGTTCCCTGATGGGGAAAAGATGGTTTGGGGAGGAGGGACAGCTGCTGCCTTCCACAGCAGCTTTATGGAGATGGGTTAAGAATTAATCAGGTAAAGGGAGGGATGAGAAAACAATCAGGACCAGGAACTACTGCATTTGTCCCTTAAAATGAGTGAACTGGCTGTTGGAACTGTGTCAGAGGCCAAGCACAGCATCCCCACACAAATCCTTGGTTCTCCAAGTGTTCATTTACAGCTCCCTTTCTAACTCTGGACATTCAAGCATAGAGCAGGGGTTAAACTGAAGTTAGGCTACACACCCAGGAAGGGCTGACGGGAGTCCTGTGCAGCAGAAAGTCCTTCAACCCCCTTCACCCTGCAGCACCCTGGGAGGTGCTCTTGGAGGGAAGGAGAGGGACCTTCCCCTCTGGGAGGTGGCAGTTCAGCTGTGCCACCCCCAGCCTTCCCCCCAGCCTGCCAGAGACAAACACGGGTGAGATGTGACCTCCACCACCTCAAAGGCTGCTGGGGAGCTGGACTGGGACATCTGCACCCACCACATCCTTCCAGGAGAAGCACCTTGTACCCAGGGGGACCTGATGTTCCTTGTTCAGCCACAATGCCACACAAGCAGTGTCCTCTCCCACCCACGGGGAGGTGATGCCTGCAGATCCCTTCCACCCTTGTGCACTCCTTGTGCCAGCTCTCCCGTGCAAACTGCTCTTCCCCAGCCAAAGTGCCAGAAGAGCCAACCCAAATCTCAGTCAGCAGCAGCAAAGAATCAAACAAAACCCATTGAACTGGCAGCCGTGCTCAGGAGCTGCTGGTCTCGGAGATGGGATTGATAAGATCCCTGGGAAGCTCTGCAGGATGGGAAGTCTGCATGCCAAACACAGCCAATTAACGTCAGCCCTTTCCCATGCCAACCAATTAAGCTGTGTATGCTTGTCACCAGCAACTGGGAAGGGGGTGGAGGGGAGAGAGGACACGATTCCAGAGAAGCCTTGAAGATACAAAACCTGTTTAATTTCTGAAGGGGAGGGTGAGGGCGTAGACACCCTGCACTAATCCAAATGGGACCCGATTAATGTCTTAGCTAATTTAGGAGCCACTTGGCTCTCGTGACCTGGTGAGGCTCCACTTAACAGCAACCAGGCTGGCATGGGAAGCAGAGAGCAGCTTAGCAATGTAAGAAGCAACAGATGGGTTCTCCAGTTGCCTTGCCAAGCACCAAAACAGTTTTCTGAGTGCTTTCTCTTAAACCTCCTCCAAAAAGGAAAGAGCAATAACCACAGGGATGAAGGTGTGTGCCTTGCCCACTAAGCAGGCAGGCAGCACAGCTCCTCTGCCCAGCAGCAGCTGAGGGCTCCTATGACCAGGGAAATGATTCCCTGGGAGCAGGAGCCCTGCTGAGCCACCCCCAGCCCCGCTCCTCACCATCCACCACTGCTACAGGAATAACAGTGAGAGGAAAGACAGCTTTTGACCCACGTATCACATCAAAATAAAGATCATGGTCTGCTGTGAGGCAGAGGAGGGGAGAGATGGTGAACCATAGAATGGTTTTGGTTAGAAAAGTCCTTTAAGATCAAGTCCAACCATTAAACCAGCACTGCCAAGTCCACCACTAGACCACGTCCCTGAGCACCTGAAGCATTCAAACAGCTCAGAGGGGTCTTGCAGCATCAGCAGGGGTGGTCTTGGACACAAAGAGGCACTAACCAAGCAGTGTTCTGGGAAACTCTCCTGGAAAACCTGTCCTTACATACGCGATGCTTCAAGCTGCAAGGGATGACCTTGAAACCTCTTGCAGGAGAAAACTTCACTGCTAGTTGCGGGGATTTTCCCAATATACAGTAAATCCTCCTCTTGAGGGTGAAGCTGCCTCCCCAGACAGGCTGCTCAGGGTTTGCTGAATTGCATGGCAAGGAGTCTGGAGGCACGGGCTGGCAGCAGGCACTCCACATGTGGTGGCAAGTTACCTGGCTGGCTGGGAGATAGATGAAAAGATTAAAGCCATGGAGTTGTCAGTTATTTGCAGGAGGATGTGGGTAGGCACGCAGCAAGCTGGGTGCAGATCCAGGCTGGATAACAGGAGTGGAAGAGTCAGGAGCACCCGGTTTGAACATTAGACAACCCATTTGTCAGGCAGGGCCAGCAGAGGCACCAGTAAAACACTGAACAAAGCCTGTCTGTATCTGGAGCTTTTTAATAAAGAACCAGTAAAAACCAGAGAGCAGAGCAGTTCCCTAACTCCTGCCAGGGGGTTTTAGGAATTGCACCTGGCAGAGGAAAGCAGCTCAGGCACAGTTGAGTCTCCTTGGAGCCAATGCTTTGAGGAGAAAATGGAACGGTTCTGCTGAACACCCCATATGTCAGGGTGTAGATGCAAAAAGAAAAAACACTAAGGTAGTCTTTTTTCCTTTCCTTTTTTACCTTTCTTTCCAGAACTGCCTACTTTTTCATCCAGGAAATATTCTCTACCTCCACAGACCCTGTTGTACGGTGGCACCAGGATCCTAAGTTAGTATCCAAATAGAAATAAGGAATTACCACGGACCATCTCCTCCTTTTTGTTGGCATTTGTGAAGAAAAGTACATTAGAACCAGGAGATTATATTTATTGCCATTTCTTGCAAAGCCTTCCTGTACCACCACATAGCCAGGAGCACAACAAAAGCTGTGTTCAGGGTCAGGTCACACAGTCCTGCCTCTATTCCAACCATGGGCTGTGCACCTTTTCATACGTTTGGGACAGCCGGAACAATGCCTGACAGTTCTGGAGCTGCATCGGGTCCCTTTCCAAGCCTGTTCTGCAGACCCCCAAAGCAAAGCCAAGTCAAGAGTGGAAAAAATAAGTTTTCCTTTTTCCTCTGGTCCCAGCAGACAGAGCAGGGCTGGGCAGTTCCTCCCCAGCTTCCCGACATGGCAATGATGCTGTGGCCATGCCATTGCTGTGCTCACCTCTGACAGCTGCCCTCCCAATTCTGCAGGCAGGACAACCCAGGGGCTGCCAAGCTGCAGGGAAACACATGGGAAACTCCTTGAACTTCAGCAGCTGCTCCTCACTGGTACCCTGCACCTCACCGGTACCCTGCACCTCCACAGACCTGCTCCTCACCAGTACCCTGCTCCTCACCAGCACCCCCCCAGTTCACCTAAACACACCTTTTGAGCTCTTTTAAATCCATCCTTGGTATTTACCTCTTCCCTCCACAAATGTAAGTCCTTTGGCCTCCGAGGTCCTGCCACAGCTTGAGCTGCCACATTTCAAAGGCTCAGAAGAAGTGACAGGCAGCAGCTGCCTCTGCTGGGTTTGCTAAAAGCAGGGAGTGGCATTACCTAATCCAAAATGAGATGGGGTTTTTTAGAGCAACAGCAAAAACACACAGCTGCCTGACACACTCCCTAAAAAGGGCTTTGCCTCTGCTGGCTGGCTGGGAGATAAGGATGCTGTGGAAAGGGGGGAGTGTTAGCCAGGAATGAGGAATGGGCTACCCCTTCTTGCTCAGCTCCTAATGGATGAGGAGCAGCTCCTGGCAAAGACACCCTCCCCAGGAGTTACAGACTCACCAACAGATTTATACCCAGTCTGGACAGCACACCCCAGTGCAGACATACCTGGAGAGTAATTTACAGCAGGGAACAGTCAGAACACATCAACAAGCCCTGCAAATGAATTTCTCTCCTTTAAGTGTTGCCTGTTTCTTTATGAATGGTTTATTAAAGAAGTCAGTGGCTTTTCTCAGTGCGTAAGGCAGTTTATTACGAGTGATTTATTAAACTGCTCTAACTTGTCAGCAGCCACTTGAAGCATTCACTTCCCTTTTTTTTCCTTCAGGATCACTAATGTCTTTATAAATAGCTGAATAAATAGATCTCCAGCACTTAGATCTGACTGTCACGTATCAAAAACTCAATCGATACCAGCACAGATTGGGAGTGAGGTGAGACTGAGCCCTCCCCACTTATAACCAGCCCCATCTGTTCTGGTAAATTGATGGGTCTGTGCTTCCAAATAAAAGATGTATTTTTTTGCCTTCTCACAGGGGAGCTGGACTTGACAGTTCCTAATTTCCCCCAGTTATGGCCTGTTCTGTGGGTGGTGGATCCCCAGGCAACTGCTGCTGCTGCAAGGCTCCTCTCCTGCATCCTCCCAGCCGAGATGCTCGCGGGCAGACCCTTCTGGCTTTACAATCTACTGAACTAATAGAGTTCAGATGCTTCCAGCTCAGCTCCTGCTAGATGAATCTTTCCAGGACAGGACCCCTTCCTATCATTAGTTTAACCAGTCTCAGCTCATCAACCTTAATTTATTTGCTGCAGAATCACTGTTTTAATGGTGTGTTCCAAGTTTAAATTCTTCCTGCTCCCTCCTGAAATGTTTTCCCATGACAAAACAGCCCGAGCACTTCTGCTGGTGCCAGCCCGCAGAGCCACCCACACCAGCTCTGCACCACACACCATGCACAAGTCAAACCAAGGCTTGGGTTGGCTTTTTTTCCTTTTCCCAGCAGATAAATCCTTTAAGAGATGCACTAATGTCACCTCGCCACACACACATTTTTGTTGCCAATGAGCAAGGGCAGAGCAGGCGCCCAGAGCCCACCACAGCCACACAGCCCATGGGTGCTCTCCCAGCCCAGGGCTCCTCACCCAACACTGCCAAGCTCATCCATCCATCCATCCATCCTCCTGGCTGGGTAATTGAGCTCAGAATTGCAAGCCATATGCTCTGGATGTGCCTCACTCCTCCTGCTCCCGAAGTCCAGGGAGATTCTCTGGAAGAAGCCACTTTTAATTTGTAATCTGATTAAACCATTAGAGGCGAATAGAGCAGTAACTAACACAAATTGCCGATCGTTCCCATCAGCAAATCCCCCCAATTAATCCTGAGATTAACCCTGATTACACGCAGTAATGGTGATCAATGCACCCTAATGGGGTAAATCCGCCCACTCCACTTTCTTCCACATCCCAGAACGATCAATTTTAAATCAGCATGATTTATCTGGCCAGCAGTGGAGATGGGGCACTGCCTGCATCTCCAGAAACAATCAGAGCAGCGTTAACTCATTAAGCTAACTGGCTCCCTTGGGGAAAAGAAAACCCAACTCGGAAAAAGAGCTGGATGCAGTGAAAAAAAAAGCAGGGGAATGAAGAGGGCAGCAGGAATGTGAGACATTTCATCTGCCTGCCTGCTGCACGCACTCCAGCTTGAATCCTCCCAGTGCTAAAAAGCTCCTGTGAGGTGATCAGACCAAACAGCTCGGAGCAAGGCTGCACTTCTCAGGGATTCCTCTGTCAAAGAGAGGAAGTCAGGCTGCAGAAGAGCTGAAAAAGAAAAAACCCTCCCCACTTTGTGATCCAAGCCTCTGTTCTTCCTTTTGCTGTTCAAATGGGAAGTTACCCCAGGTCCATCCATTTCCAAGGATCCCCAAGCACTCTGCAATCTTCAGAGCCCGGCTTAGTTTTCACTTAGTTCTGTGTTATTTATAGAGCAGCTGATATCTGGGCGCTTGCTCGGATGGGGATTGTGCCTGTGTGCACTAAGCCAGAGCTAAGTGGGAGAGCTCAGTTTGACCTGTGGTATGCAGAAATCAATTCTTCCCACGCTGAACTGCAGCCATCGCCAGGGTGACACGCAGCAGTGGTTCAACAGTGTGTGGCAATAAAGCAGGTTGATTTATAGAGCCTTCTCCTCCAGGGCTACTTTCCCTACTGGAGGAAAGTTTAAGAGGAGAGAAGAGAAAGCAACCTGCTGGAAGATGTGCCAAGTTCCTGCCAGGGGCTCGGGCATCCATAGGGCAGCCTTGTACCCAGGGGCTGGGGCCAGGACAGGAGAAGTCACATCAGTGATGGATCACGGAGTCCCTGACTGCTGCAGCATGTTTTGCAGGTTACTGTGCTGTGGGAGGAACTCAGAAGTTCCTCATGCTTTGACCAGGGATATTTCAGGTGAATCCTTCCCAGTGTTCCTCCAGCAGCTTGCTCTGGCTTGAGGCAGCTGTTTTCTCCTCTGCTAACCCCCATGTCCCTCCACGCCCAGAACTGGCTGTGTTTTGGCAACAAGGTGAACCCTGCAGTGGGACTGTGCTTTGTCAAATTCTCTGGGAGCCTCTGAGGCTCAAAGATTTTAAAGCATCATAAACCATCATTAACACTCGAAGATATATAAGCCCCAGGTTCAAACCCTGCCATGCACTCCCGGTGGGATTACAGGACATCATGGTCTGAATACCTTCTTGTCCTTCATCTGATGGATGAGGGGAGAGAGCCAAGGGGACACCAGAGACACTGTAAAGCTGCCACATCCCCTGCTCAGCTCTTCCCATGGGGAATCAGGGAAATAGGATAGGAGCTGCTCTGAAGGCTGCTGTACCCCTAAGGCTGTCCTCTCTAGACCTAACCACACAAGAACTGAACTGTATTTCCCATGGGAGCAAAGGGCCCTTGCCAGCCTGCTACGTCCAGGTCCCAGGAAGCTGGAGGTGTTGGAAACTCAGTGGTGGTATAAGTGCCATGGTATGTCTGAAGCTACCTAACCCATGAGACTGGACTGCAGAGGAGCCCCTGTGGCTCTGTGCCCATGGCAGGACCCACACCTCACTGCACAAACCTCCAGGAGGGGGAACAAGGTTCCCCTCCCTCTGCAAGCAGTGGAGATCCCTGTGCACAGGCTGGGGCTGGGAAGTGGCTGTTTTATTCAGCAGCTCCCTCTGCCCACACCACCTGCTCCAGAAACGCTGTCAGAGAGGAGAAAAACACCCAGCAAGAGGCTGCCTAAGTATCAATCAGTGGCACGGTTCCCCAGAGAGGAAAGGTTCAGTTCCCCTGCAGCAGCAGCGGTCAATAAACATTGCAGATGCTTTATCTCCTGTCAGGGCTGCCCTCTCCCACCGACAGACCCGACACCAGCCCCGAGATGGGAGCCCAAAGCCCAGCAGTGACAAACCCTTCCACTTCATGCCCATGGAGCAGAGCTGCAGGCAGGTCCTACCCTCCTCAGGCAAGGGCAGATGTCCCAGGAGGAGAGGAGCCTGTCCTGCACCCTGCCCAGGACAGCAGCAGGGCAGGTCCCTGAGCACAGCACAAGGGCATCCATGGATCCAGAGCACCTGGCACAGCCCAGGCTCTGGTAGCAAAGTGCAGCTCCAGGGGCTTCAGCAATGCAGAGGGGTTTTCTTGGCATTTTTCTAACATGAAGTGAACAAGTCAGGGGCACCTCAGTTCTGCCCACACAGCACACAGGGAAGACAGTGGCTCCGATGCTCAATAATCCAGTATAATACACAAGGGACAGGGACACGTCAGCCCAGGGTTGGTGTCTGCTCAGTCTTGCCCCAGATTGTCCATGAATCCCCAGGACCCTTTGGACTGAGCCGGCAGTACCCAAGTCCCAGTTCCAGGGGGTGGGACCCTGCAGCTCCCTCACCTAGAGGGAGGTTCCACCAAAGGACCAGGCAGCCCTGACCCCAGAGTTCAGCCACATGATTGTCACCTGCTGGGACACAGAGGTGTCTCCAGAGCCACCGGGTCTGCATCTCTGTACAGTGGAAGAGCTCTGTACAGAGCACATCAATGCCAGCAGGGTTTCCCAGCCTTATCTGTCACCCAAGGCATGGAGCAGACCCCGGGCACACACAGGTACACCCTGCACATGGCAGGGAGGTATTTTCCACCCACTGCTGCCTGCGAGGGGTTTCAAAGTGCATGTGTTTTGGGGTGAGGTGCTCCAGCCACCCCCTCTTCCCCCTGACCCCTGCAGCCTCACCCAGGGGCTCTTGGTCTCCTTTGATGTGCAGATGACTCAAGCCTCAGCTTTGAGAAGCCCCATGGATTTATGAACTTCTCCTCTATGATGTCTTTCCAACAGTATCCCCCAGAAGAACGTTTGCTCTCCCCTTCCTCCCTGGCTCTGCTGAGCCAAGCATTCCTTTCTCCTCCTCCATCCCAGGCCCCGGGAACGATGCTGCTCACTCGGAGCAAACACTGTGGAGCAAGAGCTCTGCTCTGCAAACTGGGCCACTTGTCAGCTCACTTTATGTATTCCAGCAGGTTGGATGTCTCCTCTCTGTCAGCCTCACGGAAGGTAATGCAGGCTCACTTGACAGCCAGAGATGAAATACTGCAATTCAATCTACTCCCACCCCAAATCACACCAGGTCTGCAATTCTACAGAAATTGCCGTAGACTTGAAAAGAAAGGGACAAATAACTGTGATGGAAACCATTCACTGGAGACTTCCAGGGGAAATTATACACCCACAAGGGGAGAAAGGATCATTAAGAGGTGACAGGAGAAAACATTTGCATTGCAAGTCAAAGCAGCTGGAGGCTAGGAGGGAAGCATTGTGGTCACTGCCCTCCTCAGTCCAATCCAATCAACTCCAAGCATTGGCAAACCCTGGCAGACAGGCCCTTCAGCTATTTGACCCAGATCCCCCAAACACAAAAGTCAACCTCTGCCTATAGACAGAAGTGGAGTGTTGCAAAGGTCCCCTGAAGTTCACCTCCTGCATTAAACCCAAGCACACACACAAAAATCTATGCGCCTGTCTCCTTTTTAGCAGTCACCTCCACCTCGACAACTTCTGAGAGCCGTAACTGCACCGGGAGATTGCTTTGCTTGGCAAACAAACTGAGATTAAAGTGAGTTCACTGGGAACATCTCTATTTAGTTTCTGGGCTGAGCATGCCAATAATGCTATGGCACATTTAACTTTTGCTGCTTGAAACAAAGCACAAAGAGATGGAGGAGACATAAAAATAAAGGGGAATTTATCCCTAGTCTGAGCATCACACGAGAAAATCCCTGTCCCTAAATACAACCCAGGCTGGGCAACGTCCAACAGGGGGGTCCTGCACGGCTATGGCAGGAGAGGAGCGGAGGGTCAGGCTGGGCTCCAGTGCTCATTAGGTCCAGAGAGGGGGGAACACTCCCCCATTTAAGGAAACCTTCACACCCCACCCCTTGTTTTTCTGCCAGAGCTTTTACACAGACTTCCCCAAACCCCTGGAGAGGAGGCTGGAGGAACGGGAGTGATGAAGAGGGGCTGGGAAGGGCCATCTTCCAACCAGCAGGAGTAAGGGCTCTGCATCAGCCCCAGGGATTAACCCACCCCAGCACATCCACACACGGGGGGTGCTCAGAACCTTCTCCTAACATTTATACCTTGGCTTGAGCCAGAAGTGCTCAATTCACAGCTCTGCCTCCCAGTCCCAGGCTTTGGCTCTGGAACACGGGGAAAGTTTGCAGAGCTGCCTCCGGAGGGTCCTCAGATGGCCACAGCAGAGAGGGCTGGGCAGGGCATTAGCAGTCTGGGCACAGCCGGGCCAGCCTGGAGGAGACAATTCTCCCCAGTGGGCAAATAACAGAAGAGGGAGGAGGTAATATACTCAAGTGACATTTGTGCCCGGGTGCAATGATGTGTCACTCATCACAGCCAGACCAAATAGCATCTCTGGGGCACCAAAATTACACAGCCAAGTAAATCCTACAAAATCCATCTGCCCTTTTCAATATTTGGAGATAATTAACTTCTCCAAGCTGAGATATTACAAAAGAAAGCTGTTAGTGAATCTGTTCAGCCACAGGTCTGGCTGGATGTGGAGCTTGCCAGCTCTGGGAGCACTGAAAGGGCAAGGAGGACATTACAAATTTCCACATATTCCCAGCTCTCTTATAGGAAGGTTACAGAGAAACACATGTAATGCACTGGGTCAGAAGAGAGAAAGACCAAGGGCAGACTTACCAGGACAGACAAGACATCTTTATCCCTTCAGTGGTACCCTGCACTGCCCTGCCACAACCAGAGCTGTGTCCAGACCCTGCTCATCTCCCAAGAAAACCAGCTGCAGGGCTCAACAGAAAACTCAGCTGAAAGCTCACCTTTACCTAGGGGCAAAGCAACCCGGGCAGAGCTCCTTCATCCAGAGCAGATGGCCAAGGTCCCTCACCTCAGAGAGGAGGAGCTCCCCCCAACACTTCACTCTCACCCCTAAGGTGACCAACAGCCAAACCACCTATCATCACCCCCCATCCTTAAATACACAGCCCACAGCTGGCCCAGCCCTCCCACCAGCAAATCCCAGTTGGGCCAGTTGATTGCAGCATTCCTCAGCCAGAGGGGGCAATTACCACTCTCCCTTCTGCCATCACCCCAGAGCCACGCACCCAGCCCAGGGTGATGCTGGGAAAGCAGAGTGGAGCAGTTCTGCTCTCCTGTCCCACCTGCTGCTCCACAGCCATCCCACTCATCCAGAGGCAGGAGATGCTCAGGGTGTGATGTGCCTGTTGCCATCGGGGGGCTGGCACTGCTCTCCATGGGTGCCTGGAGCCGTGGGCTCCTGCCCTCCACTCTGAGACCTGATGTGCTTCACTCCCGAGCTGGGCAGAGGATGGCAGGGGGCTGCTTGCCCCTTTGTGCACCCTGATCCTCCACCAGCCCAACGCTCATCCCCCCACACCCTGGAAAATCCCAACCTCGAGTCACTAGGGGAGAGTCTGAGGGACTTGGGATGTGGTCCTTGAGCAGCCAGGGAGGGTTTAATCTCTGCTAATTGCTGTGGTTGTGCAAGGACTGGAGATGGCCAGAGCTGGAGCAAGGCAGATGCCTTCTGCACCAGGGACCCCTCGTTGCCTCATCCACTGCTGCCTGCACTGCCTGCACTGCCTGCACTGCCTGCGCTGCCTGTGCTGCCTCCGGGGGTCACAGGGGCAGTAAATATTTGCACAGGGCCGGACAAGGAGAAAGCAAACAGGGTTCCCTTATTTATGGGTCTTGGCAGCAGATTCCCCGGGCAGCTCTGCAGCCCTCCCATCCTCTCCAGGCTCCAGCTGGGGTTCAGCCCCCACTGTGCCCCCCGGCCGCGCCAGCTGCTCCACACTGGGAGAGGGGAACAGGAGGGTGGGAAGCGAAGCAGTGGGATGGGGATGTGAGGCCAAAGGCAGGGAGGACAGGGAGTAAGTGTGAGTGATGGGGAGAGGGAGAGTGTGAGAGCCTGGATTTGCAGGAGCAAGTAAAAGTGACATTGCACGGGTGTTTGTGAAGCTGTGTTTATTTTACCTGCGGGCTGGGAGGAGGGAAGATGGATGTGTCTGCTGGTCCGGCTCCCTGGCCATCCCGGGGGCCTCTCATGCAATGTGTCAGCTTGGGGAAGACCCAGAAGGGTTAAACACCATGACTGACCCCTTCCTTTCAACCAGGGGAGAGTCCTGGCTCAGACAGGCTTCCAAGGAGGTCAGTGAGGCAGCCTGACCCCTCCCTGTGTGCACGGCCAGGACATGCACACGCTCGCACACGCATGTGCACATGTGATGGATCTCACACGGGTGGTGGTTCACTCCCTGCTGCTGCCCCTGCCTCTGCACGGGCCAGAGCTGGGACGAGGAGCCTGGGAGGAAGCAGGAGGTGTGGGAGCACCCCCGGGGGCTCTGGGTGGGAGGTCTGGGTCTCCTGCAGGAGGAGCACCCGGAGCACGGTCCTGTCCAGCGCCTGCTCCGGAGACACAAACCACAGGCGTACCTTGGAGCAGCTGGGTGTCCCAAGCCTGCCTCATCTGCTTCCCATCATCCACCCGGAGACGGATGGTAGAAGGCAGAGGGGAAGGAGCTCGGGGATCACTGACCCCTCTTCGTGCTGAGTGTCTGGCTTTAGGAAGGATTCAGACGTATTACAAACCTCCAGAGTTGTTGATTTCTTGGATTTCTGTCATGTCAGGAGAAGTTTTGCCTGGGCTGAAAAGGGCAAGGGTGTGTATCTCATTCCATAAACCCCTCTGAGACAAAGGTAAGCCCATGAGGCCAAGGGTTAAAAAGACCCAAACCAGGCTGGAAATAATAATAGGAAGGAAGAGGGAAGGAAGGGATATGTGAACAACAGGATCCTGGTGGCTCTTCAGGACAGGGCAAGAAGGTTTGCTGGGGATGGATGATGTTTGCTATTGATTGTGCTGGTGTCCAGCATGAGTTGTACTGAGACTAGTCCCATCCCTACATTAGCTGGTAGGTCAGAGGGATAACCTGGCCTGGCCTGCCAGCTGGTGCTGCCCATCCGTTCCAGCAGCCCAGCTCACAGAGTGCTGGATTTACAAACCATGACCAACTCAGGCACTGGTGAGTCCATGGTTTGCTCCAGCAGCACCAGCAAGAGACTTTATCCTGACAAGGAGATTGATGACATCTGGCTGGGGGTCTCCGTGTGCTTTAGGATTCCTCCCCCCTCTCCCAGGTGAGCTGTGGTGCAAATTGCTTCTCTTTCAGACCATCATTTCCCCAGTCAACAGATGCACAGAGCAGGTCTGTGGGAGATCAGAACAACCAGGGCCGTGCTCCAGAGGTGAGAAGGGGAAGCCAAAGCAGTGTCTGTTCTGCAGCACACATGGTGGGGTGACCTCGGAGCTGATGAGAGGAGCCCACCTCTTCCCACCTTGCGGTTTTATGAGCCTGTGAGGTCCCCAGAGGCTGCACGTGGGTCATGGCTCAGTCCTCCAGAAGTGGTCTCATGCCCGAAGCAGGCTCAGAAGCACCTGAAGTGGTCTGTGCTGCTGCATGAGCACAAACCGTGCTGTCTCCTGTCCCTCTGTACCTTCCAGTGCGGTGTCACCCACCCAGAAGCAGCTCCCAGCCAGGGCTGGACCTTCCGGGCAACAGGCTCAGGGCATTTGTCATGAGGGTGGAGGCTGAGGGAGATAACACCCCTGAGGTAACAGCGAGAGCAGACCAGAGTGTGATTTGGGGCGGAAAAGGTTCATTTGCAGCACCTCACCTCCACTCCAGCAGCCCTGGCTGGATCTGACTCCTTCTGCCGTGATTTCTGGGCAGCAAAGTGAGACTAAAGGCTGCCATATGGATCCCATAGCAGCACCTGTTCCAGCGCTGGGACCACATGTGCTGCAGCCTGATGGAGAGGCAGGGCTGGGCGAAAGCCTGCGCCTGCAAACCAACCCTGGAGCTGCTGCTGCTGCTCCCCAGGCTCCCTCCTCCCACCCCAGCCCCGCCAGCATGCTGTGACCGTGCTCTCCCTCACAGAGCTGTTGGACCTGGAGAGGTCCTCGGTGGTTTGATGTGCTGAGGAACAAACCCTAAGTCCAGCAGAAGTCCCCAAGGGGACACTGCCAAGTCTCGCTTCAAGTTGCCACTAGGAGCCATGTGACAGCCTGGCTGGGACGTCCCATGGGGACAGAGACTGTGTCTGCTGAGGGAAACCTGGCCAGCCTGGCCAGCCCCCCCCTGCACCACCAGCAGTGGGAGAGCCAGGAGTCCCATCAGGGGAAGAGGGATGAGGAAAGGAGCTCAAGGACCGTTTTTCTCTTGCAATCTATACATTTTCTTATAGGGAACATAAATTTCCACAAGGAAATAAACTGCCACTGACCTACAGAAACCATCTGACTGCAGCCCCAGGGGTCTCTGGGATGAGTTTATAGAGCTCTGCATAAACACAGCAGAGGAGGCACAGGCTGGGGACGGGTCTGCTGCTGGCTGAGGAGGAGTTACAGCTCCCACAGCTGCACTGGTCAGGGGTGCCACTGTCCCAGCGATGCCAGTGCTGTCCAGGGGTGCCACTGTCCCAGTGCTCGGTTCTGGAGAAGCTGAAGGAGCCCCATGCCATGCCCTGGAAGGTGCAGGAAGCCATGGTGTGGATCAGGTGCTGCTAGGAAGGACTCCATGCTTGGATTTGCCATGCTCAGCTCATGCAGCACCTCCAGTGCCCATGCCAGGGAACATTCTGGGGGGCTCAGGGGCTCCCAGTCCACTCCAGCAGCTGGCACTGGTTTTACAAACCAGTCTGAGGGATGGGTCTGCTGGTCCAGAACATCCCCAGATCCTGGGCATCTGCTGCTTGTGCAGGAGTAGAGACACAGATGCTCCTGCTCTGCAACCCGAGGGACAGCCCCATGGTGTCTCCTATCACCCGTTTCCACTTTGTCCCTCCCCAAACACTAAAATATTTATGTCAAAAGTAGACGTTAAAATTTAAGGATAGCTAAATAGAAATTAAACATGTGTATTTTGAGAGGAAATGAGTCCCGTAAGGTGATAGTGCTGCTATGCACAGATGATTGATGTTGGTTTATTTATCTGCTACTGCTAAACGCTTGCAAAGGAGAGAAGAAAGGAGCACAGCCGAGCTCTTGGACTTCCACAGCACAGATCCTGGGCTTTTCCCTGCATTTTTTTTCCTTTTTTTCCCTTTTCTTTTCCCTTTTTTCCCCCATTTTTTTCATTTCATTGCAAAAAAGCAAACAGCTGTTTTCCTTTTTTCCTTTCCCCTTGCCTTGCCTTCCCCTTGCCTTGCCTTCCCTTCCCCATGTGGTCCCACCAGATGCCAGGACACAGGTAACATCTCTCTCTCCCTGCCTGGGGACCCCAGAGCCCCTTTCCTGGCTCCATTCCCTTTGCCTTATGAGGCTGCTTTGTTGGCCTGGCTACTATTTGCATAATGGTGCCCATAATCACTTGAGGAGGAAATCATTTCCTTTCACTGGAACTGGGGAGCTTTTCATTGCATTTATTTATATATATATATATTCATTCCTGAGAGCCGTGCACTGACAGATGCTGGAAGCAGCCCCCCTGGCAGTGTGATCAGACCCCCCTGCCCTGGCCTTGCCACTGCCTTTTAACAACCTTTTCCTTTTTTTTTTGTTATTTCTTTCCCCAGCAGCAAACAAGGCTCGCTGATTGAACGGGGGTGCTGCTGCAGACGCTGCTCACTGGGTCCCAGCCATCTGTTAATGTGTTCAAGGTTATCCAGGGGCTGACTCATGCTCGTGTCTCTCTCATTTGCTCTCTCTCCAAACCCTGCTCTTCCCCATCTCATACTTCCTTGGAAAGAGATCTGTGACACAGTATGTTTGACACCCAAGGAAGTGTTAGTCATTGCTTAATAGTTGCTAGGTGACAGAGTCCCCCTGCCACCCGTGTCCCGGGGATGCCATCCCTCCCACCGGTCCCCTGCTCCCAGCCAGGGGCAGCTGCTCCAGCCCTCCCTCCGTGCTCCAGCTCAGGGAAAAGGAGCTCCTGTCTATCTCCATCCTCTTCCAAACTCACTACTCAAATTTCCTTGTTTTGTGGGTAAATATGTATATGTAAATAAAGCCCTGGGAGAAGGGAAAGACACCTCTTGCTCCAGGAATGCAGGGTCAGAGACAGCAACAAGGGAAGGTCCTGCCCTGTCCGAGCTCCTGTGGCACACACTGCTGGATCCATCCCGGGAGCGAGCCCAGCCCAGCCTCTGCCTCTGCCTCTCACTGCCCCTAGGAGAGCAGAGCAGAGCAAGAGAGCCCAGAGCAGGAGCTGGAATGGAATTTCCAACCGAGTGGAGAGCGTTTGGTGTTGGTTTTTCTGTTGTTGGTTTGGGGTTTTTTTTGCCCCTGGAAAAATGCTGATGTGTCGAAACAAAGTTTTTTACAGGAATGTGCTAGTTTGGGATTAACTCTTTTCAGGAACTGCTGCATAAAACTGAGAAGCAAGAGAGTGCTCCCATCCCTTCCCATCCCATCCCGTCCCATCCCATCCTATCCCATCCTGTCCCGTCCCATCCTGTCCCATCCTGTCTAATCCTGTCCCATCCCGTCCCATCCTGTCCCATCCCATCCCATCATGTCCCATTCCATCCCATCCCATCCCATCCCATCCCAGGCTGTCCTGTCCCATCCCATCCCATCCCATCCTGTCCCATCCCATCCCATCCCCAGCCCCAGGGGGACACAGATCCAGAGGGGAGCAGGGACAGGTCCTGCCGGTGCCCCGGGGCTGTGCCACCAGCCTGGCTGCCTGGGCACTGGGCTGGGGGCAGGCGAAGGGCTGCTCTCTCCAGATGTGGTTTTGATTAGAAATTTTTGGAATAAAAATGAGCAAGTAAAGCACAAAAGAATCTCATTGACATCGCTCTACACTTCCTGCAAATGTTTCTATTTTGATTAATCAATATTCCTGATGAAAATCATCCCCTTCCCCCCTTAAACACAGCTCAGTTGGAGCTGCTCAGGATTGCCCTCACCACAGAGCTGGGTTTCACCTCCCAAAGGAAGGTGAGGGAGTCAGCACATGGCTTTTGTCCAGTGAAACACAACCCCACGGCATCTCTGGCCATGGCCCACCCATGCCCTGGATCCCCTGTGCTTGGAAGAGCCAGGGCTGCCGCAGCATGGGCAGCACAGACCCAATCCCAACGGGTTTTGCTGCCAGTCATGTGCAAAGGGGAGGTTTGATGGTGAGTTCCAGCCGAGGAGCATCACAGGGAACTGGGGACATGCTCTCACCTGCATCCAGCTCCCCTTCATCTCATGCATCCCCCATGTCCTGGGGACAAAAGGTCCCCTGTGCCTGGGGCCGGGCTGGCCACAGCAGCCATTAGAGGGAATCTGCAGCCCTTCTAACGCCACTTAGGAGACTCAGATCCTATTTAATGAATGATCATTAACTGGGGACATTTCAGATGAGAAAATTGTTTTAGGAACGAGCAATTAAATCCTAATGCTTAGATCACGTAACTCATTTCTAATTAAACTCACTGTAAATTATAGCAACGGTATTTATTTTTAATGAGAAATAAAACTGAAAAGAAATTGCGGCCCTTCAAAAAAATGAAATGAGTGGGAGGGAAGCAGAGAGGAGTGAGCAATGGAGGGGAAAGGAGCAGAGAGTAGCGAGAGTTCAAAAACAGGCAGAAAAAGGCCATTAAAGACCCACGCAGCAGCCGAGGAGCAATCCCCATTCCAGCTCTGTACCTGAGGACCCCCTGGCTACAGCTGTTTGTATTTCTGACCTTTCCCAAAGGTGGGCAAACCTCTGAAGCTGAGGCTCTTTGGGCTTTCGCCACTTAGAAGCGGGCTCACTTCCCCTCTCCAGATACAGCTGCAGCGTGACAAGGAAAAATGGTGCCCATATGGAGACATTAATGATCAGAGGTTGGAAGCAAGCACGGAAGGATCGACTGCTCCCCCAGCATATATTAATCACATCCATCACGGCGTGGCTCGGGGCAGCGGCAGGGAAGCCCAACAGTGGGACAGGGGAGGATGCTGATGGGGATGGAGAGGGCAGAGCTGGGTTTGAAGGAAATTTGCGGGTTGCCTGGGGCCATGGGTCAAGGATTCTCCTTTCACAGGCTCAGAGATCTCCAGGGCCTTCTCACCCCCCCCCCGTGCTGTGGGATGTGGTGTGCAGGGCACAAGGAAGGAGGAGGGGAAGCCTCAGCATCTGAGTGCTGTGGCAGGTGGAACCTGCAATTAACGGGTAGTTAGGGCAGACAGGATACCCTCAGAGAGATTACTGCAAACTCAGCGAGCATGGAGCTGTGTAAGAGCTGTCCATGGGTGAGTGCACATCTGTTGCTAGCCCGAGTAAATAACCCCAGCCTACCCAACACACCAAAGCCTGCCGGGCCGATTGCACAGCACTGCCACCACCACCTCCACTGGCATCTTTCACTCAAGGACCTCAAAGCCCTTTATAAACTCCCAACCCAACGAATCACTATCTTTCTGGTACTTCATTTACCCTTCGTTTTCAGATGAGGAAGCTGAGGTAGAGGGCTGAGGTCTGACTCACCCACCGGCACCTGCAGGAATGGGGGCAGAGCCCGAGGTGCTGCCCTGCTCTGGATGACCCAGCCATCCCACTGGATGAGCTTTAAGGTGCCTCCCAACCCAAACCAGCTTGGGATTCTATCATTCACCATCCCATAGCTCCACATCCCATGCTGGGGCTGTCCTACTGCCCCAACACAGAGGTGATGGGTGCGAGCCCCCGGTGCAGCCCCTCACAGACAATGCATCACCAAGAGTGTGCTGAGAATGGAGCCGGAGCTTGGAGCAAACAAACCCCCTCCAGCGTCCCGGAAACATTCCCACGAGGCCCCTGGGGAGCTTTTCCTCTCACAGCGGCTCCGTTTAAACAAGCTCCGTGCCTCGGCACAATGGGGCACGCTCCTGCCCCTAAAGCCTCACTAATGACTTTTGGAAGGGGCCCTCTCAGGCTGTTAAGTTGGGTGGGATTTGGTGTGCGTGGTGTGGTTTGCCAGCTGTCTGCACGCGGATTTAAACCTGATCCGCGTGGAACAGCGGCAGCTCCGGACAAAAGTTGTGATTATTCCCCTCTTCCCGACCAAGCCGCCTGGATCCAAAGGCTCCCTGGCCATCGTGCTGCTGGGCACCCAGCTCCTCATGTTTGCGGGCACTGCCTGTGAAATAGCTGCACATGGACCTGAAGAGACACCCTGCATAAAGCACCTGGGGGTTCTGCTTTCCCCACCAAAAAATCAGGAAAAACCATCAGTTTTAGGGTCCCCCCAACTCAGGGGGAGTCACAGCCACTCAGGGCTGGGCTGGGGTTGGTGATCGGCTGCTCGGGCAGACCCAAACCTCCCACATCCCAAATATCCAGTGGAGATGTGGCCATCCTTAGTCCCCCCCATACCAACCCTGACCCAGAAGCATGAAAACCTCTCGGTAATCTGACCAATCTCAGGAGCAGGGTTTCCTCTCCAGCCATAACACAGTGCTGCATCCTCACCTGGGACCAAGTTTTTGCACCTTGATATTGATGTTTTAGCTACAAGGGCTTGGAGGGCTGTCACCTGGAGTTATATCCTTGGTTATTTCCAAAGAGGAAACAGCCAAGTCCTGAAGCTTCTCTCACTCCAGGCAAGACTTTGCCCAAATCTTCCTCCCATTCTGCAAGGCAGGATGAGGATGGCTCCCTAATACCTGCTCCTCACCCTTCGGGTGTTTGAGCCCCACACCAAAGGCAGGGACCTTCAGTGTGCAAGGGGAAGCACTGCCCTGCACCGGGGCTGCTTGCAGGAGCATTGCAGGAGCATCTTGGTGGGACCTGAGCTTCCTCCTTGCGAGGGAGGCTCAGGGAGTCCTCCCTGCTCCCCTCCAAACCCTGACAACCCACGCTGTCCCATCCACCTGGAGGTTATTGATGGTGGTTGTTGCTTGGCTGCTCTTTAAACCAGGAGATTCCTAGAGAGAAGGATTCAACCTGCCCCTGCTCCTCTTCTTCTTTGCTCCACTTCAGACAGAGGCAGCAGGAGATGGGGGTGAGGTGGCCGAGCCAGCACTCCAGCTGCTGGGTTTGGCCCCGCTGTTGCTGTCTGCAATGGCATGTGTGCGTGGGAGAGCCTGCGGGCTGCCTACCCGGGTCAATGCTAAACACATGCCCCTTCGGAAAGATTATATGGAGCCTGTTCTCCACGGCGTCGGACAGCTGTGCTCTGGCAGTATCATCTGTCTTGTAATGGTGCCCTGCAGAGCTCTGAACTTGCCACTATTTAGGCACGAGGGGAAGGAACAAAGCGAGCGGAGGAGGCAGCAATGCTGGACCCTGCCTGGCACAGGCAGCCTCATGCAGGTCCTGCTGCTGCTTGTCGGGGCTGGCATCGGCAGCCTGGAGTGGCAGGTGACAGCAGGAAGGGTCATTAGTGAGGGAGCAGGGTTTGTGTCCTTCTCGTGGTCCCCCAATGCAGAAATGCCCCGTGGAGCAGCCCTCGCCCCCATTGAACACCAGCCCAGCCCTGTAACCAGAGCCCGGGCAGGAGAACAGGTTGGAGCCTAATGACTTCCAACTCCCGGAGTAAGGAAATGGCAATCAAAGGGCTCATTACTGATATAAAGAGCTACTGTGCTGCCCTGACATCTCCAGCTCTTGAACTGCTTAACCACCTGCCTGGGGAGCAAGGAGAGCCTTTGGCACGGCGCTGGCTCACAGCCCGACTCTCTCCTGGCCCCGTTAATGGGGTGCAAGGTCTCAAGGACCTGCCCTGCTCAACAGCAGAGCATCCTTGTCTGGGTGCAGAGTTCAGGGTGCCTCCACCCTGCCACTGTCCCATGCATCTGCAGGGATGGACTTCAGCAGGGCGGGGACCAGGAGGACAACTCTGCATGGGTCCCAGCACAAGCTTAACCTCCTCTGAGGGTGTTTGTCCTCTGGGTTGTGCGTCCCAGGAGGTGGCAGCTGAGATGCTGAGGAATGGGAACATGTGGAGGCAGAGCAATGGGAAGGGATGAAGATGTATGGGGAATGGTGGGGGCAGGAACTCCTCCCTGAAATGGATGATGATATTAGACCCAGATCAACCCAGGAGCTAAAACGTCCACAGCTCAGGTCTGCGGTTTGGAGCTGGGCCCTGTAGGAGCTGGGAGCATTAACACCCATCCACCTTCTCACTCCATAAGCCTGCCCATCCACATGGCTCCCTGCGAGGAGGCACCAGAGCCTTCCCCAGCTGTACCGAGCTGCCCCAGATAAACACCCGACAGCTGGAGCAGAGAAAAATGGAGCTGGTTCTCTAACTGCCAGCATGAGCCAATTCATCACACTGGTCCTGGCACCTCTTTTCGGAAGGGAATCAAAGGGCTCCTTAGTGAGAAGGGATGAAATGACAGGTAGAAAGGCCAGAGGATAAATCCTGCTGCCTACTGGGACTGTTAAATATTAGGAGAGATTAGTGTCTGACAGGGGAGAGTAGGGCAGCAGCTCTGCTAAACAGCCAAAGAAATGTGTGGAATTCCTGCTCCTTTGTCAGTGGCAACACACAACACTCAGGGTGGAATAAAAGGAAGAAGAAAAAATACCTTTCCCTGATTTAAATTAAAACGGGAGCCGGTGCAGGAGCCTGTACCTCGCTCTGGGACGGGCAGCAGCGTGCAGGCACTGCTGGAGGGGCAGCTGAGAGGTGGAGCAGTGCTTGGCTCCACACATCCTCTGCCCAGCATCCTCTTCCCATCCTGCTTCTGCACATCACCTGCTTAAATCCCAGCCCCTCCCGGTGGGACCGCTCCGGGAAGGTGCTGACATGATGTGGGTGAACAGCAGGGAAGGAGAGGATGGACACAGCAAGCGTGGTGCAAAAGGCTGCCCAGACATCTCTGTCCCTCCTCTTCCCCCTGTCTTCCCAGTAGGATCCTTCCTTCCTTCCTTCCTTCCTTCCTTCCTTCCTTCCTTCCTTCCTTCCTTNCCTGAAGCACAGGGGTCTTTTCAAAGTCTGGGATATTTACTGTACCCCGAAGATGAGGAGAGCCCACAGCCACCTCTGCCCAAAGACCATTTCCCAGGAGCACATGGGTGTCCTGCAGCATTTCCAGTCCTCTCTGGTCTTTTTTACACCCCACCATAGAAGCCTTCCCAGGAAACCATCACCTTTTCCAGTGATGAGCAATGGAAGTAAGCCATGCTCACAGGCTGCAAACCATGAGCAGCTCTGGCAAGGCCACGACACCAGCACCCATGGGATGAGCCCAGATACCAGGTTATTGGGACAGGGGACAGTGGGACGAGTGGGTGGGGAGAGACACAGGGAGCTCCCACCTTCCTTTTCTTGTACCCTTCAGCTGTTCCCGAAAGGGCTGCACCAAAAGACGGGATGCAGGATTTTCCCACTGCTCAGGACTTTGTGCTCCAACAGCACGGTTCCTCTCTGCTCAAGCACAGGCAAGGTGATGGTGGGTGCTGGGAGGGGGAGAGGTCCAGCAGGGATCAGGGGTCAATCCAGCTCAGGCAGATTATACAAAATGATAGTTTCCATTTCCTCACTAAAGTGTCATAAAAATGCTCTGCTCAGACCAGTAAAGTATATGTGATGGGGCTTAAAATATTAAAAAATTGGGCAATTTTCATACTTTGGGTGTCTGGCATGTCATGGCTTATTAACCAGCTGGGAAGCCTCTGTGCCAAGGACAGGGGCACTGGGGGGCTGTGTGTGTGCAGGGCTGCACGTGGCCGAGGTGGGTGCCCCCGGGCAGGGAGGAGCAGAGGAGCTCGGGGTGAAGGCAGCAGAAGGACTCTGCACATTCCCCCCACGCAGTGACTCTGGGGCTGAGGAGGGATGGAGTCAAGAGGGGCCAGACTGTCAGGTTCAGCCCCATCCTAAAATGAAATTCAGAAATTTGTCAGATCCCCATCTTGAACTAGTTATGTTTCTTCCCTCAATTACCCCACTGGAAAACTATTTTATAAACTCCCTCATCTGATGATTAGGAGAAACCTCCTTCAATTTTCAGCTGACGTTTATTCAGGACAGGTTTCTACCAATTCGAGCCTATGCCAACAGTGTCCTTCCACTTAAAGAGTTTCTTTCATTCCCGGGTATTTCCTCTCCAATGTATTTATAGACAGCAATCATAAACACATTAGCCCTGATCTGTTTCCAGACTACACAAGCAAAACTCGTTCGGTACCGGTTGTCCTGTCTGTGCCCAGTAGACCCCAATTGTTCTTCTATTTGGGAAAAAAGGTCCCCAGGTGCCTTGTGTCAGCATCAAATCAGTAAATCTCATCCTACCACCTCGTTTTCAGTAAAAATCCCAAATCCATTTGTCTAAATACTCTTTTCTAACCAGGAACCCATGATGCCCACTCTCTTTCCCGAGCATGTTCAGTGCCAGATGAGAGCCCAGCAGAAGAAAGGCTCTCCTGGAGAGGAACACCTCTATTGGGAGGAAAGGCTGGGAGGGCTGGGGTTGTTCAGCCTGGAGAAGGCTCTGGGGAGACCTTTTTGTGGCCTTTCAATACTTGAAGGGGGCTGGTAAAGAAAGATGGGGGCAGACTTTTTAGCAGGGCCTGTAGTAATAGGACAGGGAGTGATGGATTTAAACTGAAAGAGGGGAGATTTAGATTTGGCATAAGAAAGAAACGTGTTACTATGAAATCCTGGTCCAGGTTGCCCATCTACAAGGTGTTAGATGCCCTGTCCCTGGAAACATTCAATCCTGGTCGGATGGGGCTCTGAGAAACCTGGTGGAGTTGAAGATGTCCCTGCTCACCTCAGGGGGATTGGACTGGATGAGCTTTAAAGGTCCCTTCCAACACAAATCTCCCTATGGTTCCATGATTTCATGATTCCATGATTCCATATTTCCATGATTCTAAGGCTCTACTGGGTGAGCTTGGTTGAGGAACAGGGCAGGAGTGTCAGGAGGATGGGCACACCGCCAGCACTCCCAGCACTCCCAGCAGTGTCTGGGGACACAGGACAGCAATGGAACCATTGCTCTTCTCTATAAGAATGCTTTCCAGCAACTGCCCCCCCCAGGGACCCCCTCCCTGATCCCACACCCCTCTGAGTCCAAGCTCTGGTGACAATGCAGTGTGGTAAGGACTTTCCATGGCACAGGGACACCAGACCATGACACTCTTCTTCTCCCCACTCTCTTGAGGCTTTCATAGGATCCCACTGCAACTAAGACCCAGCCAAGATGCATCTCCCAAGGCTTCCAAGCCCAGGTGTCTGCACCCACAGCATGTAAGGATTGCTGAGAGCATTTGCAGGGGCTGTGCCAAGGCATTTGTCACGGGCACAGACCTGAGACAACCCCTTGGTGGTTCCTTTGCAGTCCTTGAGCTGTCAGAAGCTGCTGGAAGACACAGGAAGGCTGCAGGGACCCTGTCCCTGTCCCAGCCCTGCCCTTGGGAAGGATGCACTTTGGGACCTGAACTTCTCAGTGCTCAGGAGACCCAAGCAGGGTGGTCAGCAGACAAACAGCAGCTTCTCCAAATCCTCCCGTCTGCTGGCTCTGGCTGCAGTAGGCTGTGTCACATCTGAGAGAGCAGGTAAAGCAAACACTGCCATCCCCTGCAGCTGGCAGCAGCCCCTGTGGGCAGCACAGCACCCGGTGGCTGCGGGCTGGCAGGTGCCCCATCATTGCCACTGCCACTTCCAATGTTATCTTTGGATGCAAAACCTGGGGAAAATTGAGTGCTTGGAAGAGGACGGGCTCTCCTGGGTCAATTAGTCATTCCTCGTTAGAAAAGCCCTGCTGGTTTCTTTGTTTCTCAAGCTCTCCAGCGTATCTAGATAAATACATTTTCTAATTCTCCGAGTCCCAGGAACAGGCGAAGGGCAAGGTGAGAATATTAAAGCAGCAGATTATGGAGTGCTTCCCATGAATTGAGGCTTCAGCATAGAACTGGTGGAGAGGGAGGCTGGGGGTGAACTGCAGAGTGAGGAGAGGACCAGAGAACCCGAGGAGAGAGGCAGAGGCAGGAGTGAGAGGTGGATAGAGGGGGGAATGCTGGAGGAGAGAGCACGTGGAGAAAACGGAGCGGGCAGAAGCTGCTGGAGGAGAGCAGAAGGGGGAGAGCTGGGTTGCAGAGAGGCTTGGCAGCTGCTGAAAGTGTTACGCATTTCAATTTTTAATGATTCAAAAATACAACCATTAACATGTCAGAGGCAGAGGTAAATGGCAGGGCTCTTTTACAAGCCCTAATGTCTTTGAAGAACAAATGCTATATGAAAGGAAGGCTTTTAAAGCATTTTGGCTGGGCCGTGCTGCCTGCCCCCCCTTCCAGGGGAGCACTCCCCCTCTGGGGCTGCCGGTGCTCACAGCATTTGCTTTTGCTTGTTTTTTCTCCTTTCTAGTTTTCCTTCAATCTCCCTCTATCTGGGATCTTCCAATTCACAGCACAAAGGTGTGAAATCAGGAGTGTTCTGCTCTTTGGTACCATGGTCCCCCGGGCACAGGGATTTGCATCAGGTGCAGACAGTGACAAACTTGGTTCCCAATTTCAGCTGAGACCTGGGTGATTTGGCTCACTGCCACCCCTGCCTGCTCCTCTCTGGGTCCCCCTTGGTCTCTGCCTTTTCATCCTGTTGGCCTGGCTGTGGAGATAACTTGCAAGACCAAGAAGCAAAGTAAAAAAGGCCAGGTTGTCTCTGTAGGAAGAACAGTCAGCTCCAGAGCATGTCCCTGCCCCATGGCATGGGGCTCCTGCCCGACCAGGGATACGGATCCAAGCCACCGCGCTCAGGAGGGAGGAGGAACACGGGGAGCTGTGCTGCTCCCATTGGATCTGTCTCCTGGAAGGTGGAAGCAGGAGGGGTGCAGGTCAAACCCAGTCACTGTGGTTGCCCCCATGGGTTCTGGCAGAGTAGGGCATGAGGGTGCAGTGAGCACCTCTGCAGGTGCCAGGGCACATCTGTCCCTGCAGAATGAATGACCTAGTGCAGAAATACAGGAGAACCCGAGAAGTGTAGAAGAAGGAAAGAGGGTGCATGCCCATAATGCATACGAGGTTTGAGTCTCTTGTGTTTAGCCCACAAAGGCAGTATCAGAACTTTGGAAACTTTATGATGGCAATGGGAATAAACCAGCAGTGTTTGGGATAGGGAAGTTATTAGATCCCAGAAACAGCCTCCAGTAAACACTGAGATAGAGGAGTGATGGGGTCAGCAAAGAGCCCCTGTGCCTGTGCACAACATCCAACCTGTGTCCTGTGTTCCATCTCCCGGCCAAGGACTCCCCTGGGAAAACACAGACCCAGGGCAGCCCCCGCAGGACCCTGCTCCCGGGTGGGCCCGGGGGGGCGCAGGGCCTCTCGCCCAGGGCAGAGAGGAGCATTCGCCTTCTCCTTCCTCCCAAACAACAGCTTTATTTCCCCCCTCTTCTGCTGACCCTACATTTTCTGTTCCAGCTGGAAGTCTCAAAACGACTTCTGAGGGGTTGTTCTCACAACATTCCTGACCTGCTCAGACACGGGAAGTGAAAGGAGCCTCTGGAGAGAAAACTTCCTGGCCAGAGAGCCCTGCGCAGCCTCCCCAAACCCAAGACCTTCGCAGAGCCCAGGAGGCTCCGAGGGATCCCACCACCAGGCCCTCGTGGGGCCAGCAGGCAGATGGAGAGCTGGATCTTTGCACCTCTGAGAGGATCTCATCACTCAGTCCTAGACTGAATACATATTCATCATCTATGGATTTCTTTTTAATGGATAAAATATCTTCTTTTTAAGGAGAAACCCCACTGCTGATGGCACAAACAGCTGTGCCGGGGAGCAGCGTCAGAGCAGAGCCATCAATACCCTCCCCGGGCTGCTGGCGAAGCTAACAGCTTTTGACTGTCAGAATGACTCTGAAAGCAAAGGAATTTCAGAGAAGACAGAAAGCCTCCCCTGGCTGCTCAACCACATCAGCCGGGCAGTCTTCCCACGCCGCTTCCCATCCGCCCGGTGCTCCTGCCCCTCTTCACTGGCTCAGGGTCAGGCACTTTGGTCCCCGCCATCCCCCGGATGCTCCGGAGCGCTGGGCAGGGAGAGCTGGCTCCTGCTCACAAGCAGTTGACTCCACGTTAGGCTTCCTAACTTCACCCCAGAGAAGCAGCATCTCGAGCCCCCCGTCCCTCACCAACCCTTATTGAGTCTGACATGTGTTGTTCTGTTCCTGATGGATCCCGGCCACTGGAATATCCATCCGATAATCAAATAAAATAGCCAAGCCCCCTGCCTGCTGCATATTTTATATGTTGCTCCCTGACTTCCATTGTTTCACATTGTTTAGACTATTAGTCAGAACAATTTGTCATCCTACCCCTGCTGCCTGGTGGGATTGGGCTTGCTGTGGGAGAGAGCCGAGCGGGTCCAGTGCTGTGTGTGCTGCCATGCTCCAGCCAGACCCACGCTGGGATTCGTTACAGCCCAGACCCCCTCGTGCCATGGGGCTGGTCTGGGGAACCTGGAGGGAGGCTTGTTCTCTGCCCCAAAGACCTTGCAGGCTGAGAAAAACAGATCACAGGAGTATCGGGGTGGGACGGGAGGGAAGGAGGGGTCTGAGGGCTGTGGGCAGGAGCAGGTACCGAGAGAAGCTGGAGTTGGCTCCGGAGGGGCAAGGCATTGACTGGCAAGGGGTTTTTGGCATGGCACCGCCGTCTGCGGGGGGCTGTGAGCTCCCGGTGCTGCAGGAGCTCCTGTCAGCCTCATTTCTCACTCCTCCTGCTCAGGGTGAGGGCCAGGAGAGCGTCTTTGTGGGCAGAGGAAGCAGGCGCTTCGCTGGCCCGGCTCCACGCGCCCGTCACAGGCAGGAGCTCAAGCCCCAGCAAAGGAGCTTCTGTTCCCATCCCTGCTCAGATCCCTTCAGGGGTTCCTCACATTATAAACACCTCCTCAGGAGACAGTGATTGCTCTGGCTGCTGTTATTTTGTCTGTCGAATTACCCTGTCAGCTCCACTCTGGTGTCGGGAGCGGGATGGTGCAGGCTTGGAGGGGCTCTGCGGGTGAAGCAGCAGCAGGGAGCAGGAGGCCCACAATTAAGGAGGGACTCAGCCTGATGAGATGTCCCACAGTGCCCTGGTCCCCTCCTGAGGAGCCGAGGGAGCGATTTCCCTGCTCACACCAGTCCCAGCGGCCTCAGCCAGCTGGGAGAGCTGGAGGCAGTGGGAGCCACGGCTGATGAAGCCCATGGACCAGGGGAGTAAGTCCAGCTGCCGAAGCCCAGCTCCACGCTGCAACTTGTCCCGGGACCATTCCAGCCTCCCCTGGCTCCCACAGAGCTGCCAGAGCCCCTGTGCCTCCCATCTCTCCTTCCTTCTCCCAGCCCAGGCTGAGCAGCCGAGGAGCAAAACTCACAGCTGGTTTTCATCCCGGCACTAAAACCTCCTCCCAAATCTTTCCTTTGCGCCACTCGCCTGGGCTCTGCCCATGGCCGTGGTGTCTGGCGGGTGGGAGGCTGGGCTGTGTTGGACAGGACCTGTCACCTGCCAGTGCCCAGTGAGCACACCACTGCCTGCCCCCACCCTGCCACGCTCCCTTCAGCCCCCTGTCCCAGGAATCACCCCTGGCTGCCAGCCTGCCCTTCCTTTCCAGCAGGCACTGGCCTCCTGCTCTCACCCCTTATCGCCAGGCTGCTCCTCAGAAGCCAAGGGCAGCATCCCTTGGAGCTGCATCCCAAAGCAAACTGGGAATTCAGGCCTTGCCTAGGAGGCAGAGCAAATCCCCATAAAACCCTTGAATGGAAACAGAAGTGTGTGTTATTAAAAAAAAAAGAGAGAAGAAGAAAGAAAGAGAGGGAGGAGCCTGCCTCCCCGTCCATGCACAGAGCCCTACCCCTGCACAGCAAAAGCCCTTTGCACCTGCTGGGTGGCCACCTCGCAGTGTGAGGACAGGTGTCCCCATTGTGTCCCCACGCCCAGGTCCTCCCCCAGCTCTGCCAGGCACCCGCTCCTCCTGCTGGGCTGGCCCACGGCGGGCGAGGGGTTAACTCCCAGCAGCTGCTCCCCAGATGCCGGTTCTGGAATTCACATTTGTGTAATAATAAACCTCGGGGTAAGCGATGGTGATGGGGGGGGGTGTCTATTGGTGTGTCCCCCCTTGCTCTCCCCTTCAAGCAGGCGGTGGCTGCCAAGCGTGCGGCTGGGGGGGGAGCGGGGTGGCAGCCCAGGTGCTGTGGGATCCCTTCTGACGGACTCACAGGGAGATGAATTGGGGGCCCGCCAGGAAAACCCAGCTATTTTTCATCCTGCTCATCCCAGCAGTGCTAGAAGAGAGCTCGGACATCCCAGGGGCCAGCATCCCCCGGGGGGCCCAACCTGAGTGGGTCTCCCCGAATGGGTCAGGACCGTGGTGTAATTTGTTTCAGGAGAGAGGAGTGAGGAGAGACAGACATAAATTTTATTTAGAGGCTTTGTCTGCAGTGTCTCACATCACCTGGCAGGGCAGCACACCTGCTTTCAATAGCAGCCCCCAGATTCAGCTGCCTCTGGGTGCGGAAGGAGAAGGGATGCTCTGCTACCACCTCTGCCTGGCCATGGGCATCTGGCACTATCTCTGCCTGGCCATGGGCATCTGGCACCATCTCTGCCCGGCCATGGGCATCTGCCACCACCTCTGCCCAGCCACGGGCATCCTGACCCAGGAGACAGAGGGGTTTGCCCGTGTTTCAGAAGGGATGGTGATGCACTGCATCAAACCCTGCTCTTTCCCCCTTCCTGGTAGGCACAGGTTTCCACACTCAACCCAGCTCAGCAGCCCCTCTCCTGGGCATCCCAGAGCTGGATAAGCTCCCAGCTGCCACCTCACCCCATGGCTCGTCCGGCGGGGATGTGACGGAGCCGCTCAGCCTGATTCCAATAGGTCCCTGCTGTGGGCAGCCCGGAGCAGAGGCGGGCAGCAGACTCCAAAGCCCTGCCGCCCCCATCGGCATCTCCGGCTTCACGGGGCCGGCTCAGACCCACCAAAGCCCCGGGAGCAATGCAGGGAGTTGGAGGGAGATCAGAGGTTTCGCTGTGAGCGGGGGCAGTGGCAGGAAAAGGGTTTGGGGGGTCCGAATGGAGCCGATCTGTTGTTCCATTTGGTCTGAAATCCTAACCCGGGTCATCTTTCAGTGAGCATTGCTGCTGCTGGCCACGATGCCTTTCTCCTTATCCCGGTCCCGTATTTCACTCGGCGGGGAGATGGGAGGAGCCAGAGGAACCTTCTGCTGACCGGGGCTCGCTCCCCACTAAGGGAAGCCCACGTAGATCTCCGGGTGGTGGAAGGGTCCCAGCTCAGCCCCTGCCTGTGGACCCTCCTGCAAGCCCCCCAGGAACCATCTCTTCTCCCAAGACCACAAGGACGCAGCCGCGGAGGAGATGGAGGGGTGGGAGGATTTCACACCTCTCCCCAAGGGCTTTATTCGCTGCTGGGGGGGCCGCTCCCCACCCGGGCTCCCCCGGAGGATGGGCGTCAGCTGCCGCAGTCCCACAACGTGGGTGGGTTCGCAGCCCTCCTGTGGCCCTCTGATCTCTGGAGCATCTCTGCTTCCCCCCGTGGGGCCGGGAGGGTGGTGTGAGGGGTGGGGGGGCTCATCCTGCTTCTTCTGAGCCACTCTCCAGGGCGGCCTCATCTGTTCCTGCTGTTTGGCAGCTTCGCAGGCAGCACTATCCCAGCCCACCCAAAGGAGTGGGGTGTTCGGGAAGCAGCTGGGGAGGGTGGGGGGAGCGGGAGAGCCTTTGAAACATGAAGAGCCTGGGTGGGGGGTATGGCGGGGGCAGTCGCTCCTTTGGTGCAGGAACCTTGGCTCTCCGGGGGGGTGACCATGGAAAATATCCTGCTTTCCTTCCCAAAGAGCCGAGTGGGACCAGAGATCCCTGTCTGTGGCCAGCTGGCACCTGCTTCCCCCTCAAAAAACATCTTCCTGACAACATCTATAGATGATCCCAAGTCACCACGGATGGAAAAGCATTCTCCTTGTGGGCAGCTTGTATGGCTCTGCCAGTCTTGCTTGTACCTCACTGCCTATTCCAGAAACCACCCCCCCTGTAGGATTTGGGTGCATCCCCAAGGAAACCCCTGGGAATTTCCCCTGGCCTGGGTGCAGCCAGCCAGGGAGCTCAGTGGCTGCTGGAGGGCTCCCAGATTGCTCTGGGAAAACAGCTGGAGCCAGGGAAGGGGCGGGAGGTATCCCACCCCCAAACCCACCCCTGAACCCACCCCTGAACCCCACGGGGGCTGCAGAGTCCAAGCAGCATCTGTGCTCCTCCTCACTCCATGGTCCTGGCACACCACAGGAATCCCAGCTCTGTTGTGCCGAGCAGGGCAAGGGGCTTGTGCTCCTGCAGAACCACTGAGCGCTGTGCCCCCAACCCACCCTACAACCGGGAACCTCCTCATCTCCCTTGGCTCACATCCCCCCTGCTATCAGCCAGCAGCACCAGCCCATGGCACATCAGGGACCCAGCGTGGCCGTGGTGCTGGCACCAGCCTGGCACCCACCTGGCCAGGGCAGCCCCGGGGCAGAGCACACGCTTTGTGGAGAGCCCTGCTGCTGCTGGATGTGCTGCTGCTTCCCCCGGGTGAAGTGGTTTCTCTAACAGAAAAAAAGAAAGCAACCCAAGCCTCCCAACTTATCTCAAAAGGCCTCGTTATGACTATTTTATTTGCTGGCCTCAGCCCAACAGCTCGCTGGCCAAAGAGCCTTGATTTCTCCCTCCAAGTCCAGGTCTCCGGGGGGAGCAGCCTGGCCAGGGGCCCGTGCTCAGGATTGAGAGGAGCCCGGGTTTCCTTTGGAAAGCGCCGTTAATTGACATGAGAAAATAATCCAAGCCTCTTTCTCTCTCGGGCAGCAATGGTTCTCCTCACAGGGTGTCGTGAAAAGCAGCGCTGCTTTCTGGGGACTGTGCAAATGTATCAGTCAAAATAACACTGCTTGGGCCAGAACTCTTCCCTAGGGCAAGGCCGGCGGTTCCAAAGGTTCGCTCCGGAGATGCCTGCAGCACTCGTTTTTCAGACTGGCTATGGACTGGCTCCAGCCTGTCAGCCGTGTCCCTTTCTGCTCCCCTTCCTGCTCCCGCTGGCACCCACATCCCTGCTGCTTGCTCACCCGTCCCTCTGGGAGAGTGCAGGGTTCCCCTGCCCCAACACTCTGCCTCTGAAGCTGCTTCATGATGAGCATCCCCCATAAGCATCCCTGGTGACCATCCCCTGTGAGCATTCCCTGTGAGCATCCCCCATGAGCATCTCCCATGAACATCCCTCGTGAGCATCCCTCGTGACCATCCCCTGTGAGCATCCCTCGTGAGCATCCCCCATGAGCATCCTTGGTGAGCATCCCCCATGACCATCTCCCATGAGCATCCCCTATGAGCATCCCCTGTGAGCATCCCCCATGAGCATCCCTGGTGACCATCCCTGGCATGCTGTTGGCAGCTCCCTGCCCACCACCTGCCCACTCTACAGCACTGGAAGTCACCGGGAATGGCCCAAGGGAGAGAGAAAGAGGAAAAAATGCCATCTGGGGGAGGTGAAACTGGCTGGTGGAGGGAGGGAGGGACTGGAGGAGCCTGCGGGAGGTTTCGCAAGGCGCTTGCTTGTTTGCTTGCTGCCCAGAGTTTGTTATTCTTAGAAACAGTCTTATCTTACTGCTGCAAAAGCAATAGAGGCGTTTTACAGAAAAAATAAATCCTCCCTCCTTTCTCTCCACTGACATATTATGAGATCCCCAATATGGAAACTGTATGGAAAGAGTGTGAGGACCCCAGGAGGAGCATGTGTGGTCAGAAGTGCCCAGTGTGGGCTTGTCCATGAGCACATCACAGCTGCTGTGGTGGGGTCCATGGGGGGCCAGGCTCCTTACCCCCAGGAGGAAGAGGAAGGGTGAGGAAACCAGGGGCTGCCCAGCAGCATGGACGCCTGCCCCTGGGGTATTTGCAGGATGGAAGGGCTGGAAATGGCCCTGTGTGCATCCAGGGCCAAGAGTGGGAGCAAGAGCCGCCGGGACAGCCGCTCTCATGCAGATTTGCTGCAGCATGGCTATTGGCTCCTTCCTCTTCCACCCCTCCTGGCCCACTGTCCCCTTCTCCCTGTTTCCACTCTCCATGTGTTTCTTATTAGGCTCTGCTTGTAATTAAGTTGGTAGCACTTCACGCGCTGGCGAGCCTGGAGCTGCTGGCCTCGAGGGGCTACAAATGCTCTGCCAAGACCTTCTCGTCCAAAGGCCTAGCACTGCTCTGGGTGGGTTGTGCTGGAGGTTGCTGGGGTCAGATTGATGCTCTGAAATCAGTGCTGCGAAGCTCAGGCTTTCCCAAGAAAGTGTCCCCAGACAGGAGATCCCGTGGTCCAGCGGAGATCGGGATGTGCTGGATGCTGTGCAGCACAGGGTGACTTCTGCAGGTCCTTGGTGGGGCAGAACTTGCACCAGTGAGACTTTCCAGAAGAGAAGGGCTCTGCCAGTATCACTGTGAGTTGGCAATTTCCACCAGTGGTAAAATCTGCTTTTACATTTGTCGAAAACACACTTAAGTGCATGCTAAATGCGGAGCAAATGAGACAGGAATTGCAAATGGAGTGGATGCCATATTGATTATTGAGGATTTATTCCCCGGGGTCTCCGAGGTTTGCCATAGACACAGATCTCTTTGCACATGGCTGTCGTTAACACTCATGAAATCAGCTATTAATAGTTAATGGATAATTTAATAATTAATTAGTATTTAACAAACGGAGAGCGGAGGAGCAGCCTCTCTGCCACCAAAATGGAATAACAAAGAGAAGAAGTTTGTGATGACACCGCCCAAGTGATTTTTGGTTTGTTTTGATGGACTCTGAGGCTGTGAGACAAACTACTGCAAAAAAAGGGCTGCGGGACCCCGTTATCCCCAGCTCATCCCCATCACCCCCCAGGCTGCTTTGGGACCCCTCACAACCCATCCAGCTCACACAGAGTGAGGGCACCAAAAGTGAGATGACCCTGAGAGCCCCCTCCATGCCCCGCTGCCAGCCCCCTCCCAGTCCCCCACTGCCGAGCCCCCATGAATACTTTATGATGACAAATGGGTTCAGCCCTGGCTGCCTGTGCTTGATAATTGCTCCAGTTGTCTATTAACCAGGCACTAACCATTTCATAAATATTGCCACTTTTGGGGGCTGGGAGGGGTGGCTCTGGAGAAGCCATGCCACCACGCAGGGGCCACCAAGGGTCACCACCCACTGGGGACCATCCATCCCTCCCTGCACCCAGCAGGGTGAGGAGCTCCTGGGGCCACATTCGGAGCGCTGGGAAATGATGGAGATGGCCCATCCCGCATCCCAACCACATCCATCCCTTTGGGACTGGGGACTGATGGGGGGGGAGGTGGGGAGGGTCCCCCCAGTATGGGCATGACACCAGTCCCTCTGCCACGGGACGCGGTGGCTCTCAGCCAGCCTTGGGCATTTGTAAATTAAAGGCTTATTATTAGCAGTACTTGAGATGTACATGTTCTGTCTCCCTCGGGATGTTAATTTCGTGCTGATTATCATATTTTTTAAAATGTAATGAATTTATGGAGATAATTCAATCCCACTGACTAGGAATGTGTCTTACTTCTGTCACGAGGAAAGATGCTGCGTGTGTGAAAATGGAAATTGCTGCAGCACTTTCCATGCCTTTCGCCCATCTTCCCCTACCAAAGGATCCCAAAATGCTTTGCAGGCTCTATCTGCTGGTTAGATCGACCAGAATCACATCACTTCGCAGCAGCGTGGTCACCTCTGGGCTGGAACACAGAAACTTTTTAACTAGGAGCAGAAATGTAATCAGATTAATTAAGTAAGTACAATTCCAAGGCGAAAAAGTCAATTAATGGAATCATACGTCAGTCTGTAAATAAAAGGAGACAGCTTTGAAGCAGGATTAGAGATAGGAGTGAGAATCAAGAGCAGTGCTTCCTGCAGAGCATGTTCAAATGTTCTCCAAGAGACTCTCCTCCAGGAGACAGCCCCCAGCAGCAGGCCAGGGTCAGGGGTGCACCAAGAGCACCCCAAGCATGCACCAAGCACACCCCAAGCACTCACCACGTGCACCCCAAATGTGCACCAAGTACACCCCAAGCATGCAACAAGCACATCCCAAGCGTGCATCAAGCATGCCAAAGCAGCCCCAGCACCTCTCCAGGAGATGTCCACCAGACCACGGGTGTTTCAGGGCACACTGGGGTGTCTGTTCTCCCTCCATCAATGCTTTCCTACCCATGTGCCACTGAGACCCACAGCTCTCCATGCCTGTGTGTCCATGCCCACGTGAGCACGGATGCTACCATGTGGAGGAGGAAGGTTGTTCCCCAGCCAAACCCAGTCCTCGGGGACTTGTCCTTGTGTTCCCTCGCTGCTCTCCATTCACTCTAGGCATCCGTTGCTTTTCCAGCACGTTTCCTTCCCTTTCCCTCCTTCCTTTCTTTCTGCCAGCGAAGACTCCCTGCCATGGATGTCTTCCTGCACCCATAAATCTTTCGCATGGGCTGAAATGGTGTCATTGAGGAAAGATCTTTTTTTGTGCAAATTTCAATAACTGCCACTGGAACAAGGCAGTAAATGATCCTGAAAATACAGGAGCAAAAAGGAGAGAAAGAAATGGCAGCCGAGGGGGAAAGAGAGTGAAACGCCTGGATTTAAGGCTGCCAAACAATGCATTTAAATAATTCAATTTGCAAAAGCAGGGAAGAAAGGGAAGAGGAAAGAAAAGGGCAGAAAAAACCCAGTTTGTGTAGCAACCCAATAAATAACCTGGGAGAGTGCGAGGGTGGGAAGGCAGGGCTGGGATGGGCCTTCCCCTGCTTACAGGGGATTCCATTAAAATGCCAGCAAAAGAAAATTACAATATTTGGGTAGGCTAAGGCTGTAATTTCAGTTTTAATCCCTGAAATGCCCACAGAGACATGGCTGTGTTGCCTTCCCAGCCTGCGCCTGGGCTCTCGGACCTCTCCCCCTCATTCTCCCCTCGGATGCTCCCAGCAAGGCTCCAGGGAAGATGGGAGGGCTGGGGGCAGGCAGTGAGCTCCCACACCGGCCAGGCAGTGCCTCTGCTGGGGGGCTGGAGCCTCGTTAGGCAGTGGTGACCAACCCACCCGTAACCAGCAGTGTTTTGGAGAAGCAGGGACACACACAGAGAACTGCAGGTCCAGTGGGTTTGGACCAAGGCACCCGAGGTGCAGGGATCTCATTGTTCCTCCGGAGTGAACGCTTCCCCCCGTGACTGATGCTCTTTTTTCATGGCTCCCTGTTATTGACCCTTAATTACCCCCATCATCACCACAGCTAACTCCTTACCTTGGGTTTGCAAATGTCTGGGAGAGAGAGCCCTTCCCTCCTGCCAGCACCCGGCTATAAATCCCTACTTATGACAATGGTGTCAAGAATGAGTCAAAATCATGAGCACCCCTTGCCTTTAACCGGTGAGCACAGGGCTGGTGCAGCACCTCGGCAAAGGTGTCCAAGGCTGAAGTGGAAAACTAAGCAGGAACATCACAAAATGATGAGGAAATGGCTTCAAGTTGTGCCAGGGAAGGTTTAGGTTGGATATTAGGAACAATTCCTTCCCCAAAGAGCTGGCCCAGGCTGCCCAGGGCAGTGGGGGAGTCCCCATCCCTGGAGGGATCTCAAAGCTGTGGAGACGTGGTGCTGAGGGCCATGGGGCAGTGGGGACTGGGCAGTGCTGGGTTAGCGGTTGGACTGAGTGACTTTAAAGGTTTTTTCCAACCCAAATTATTCACTGATTCTATGAGAAGGGGCTGAGGGACTGGACAGGTCTGTGTCAGAGGGGGATCCCCCAGGTGCAGCTTGGACATGGCCTCTCGCATGGGACAGGCAGCGACCGGCAGCTCCAGGCAGGAGCATCTCTGAGGCTGGGGGGGCCAAGCCAGCCCGAGCCCTGCCCAGCCTCCTGCAGAGCACTCCCTGAAGAGACCAAAAGGCTTTTAAACTTAGCAAAGCCACATTTTATGTGAATGCAGACGAGAGGCCTCCCTTTTCAAAGGGAGAAAACTCAAAGCAAGCAGGGAACAGAAGAGAAATAAACCGCTCTCCCCCTGCCCGCTGCACGGGCGAGGGCAGAGCCTTCCTTCCACACTTGGATTCAATTAGCTCCCCGGCTCAAGGAGCCACAGCAAACTCCACCAAAGCCCCTCCAGCTCCTGGTCCCCACATCCTGAGCACTCCTGTGCACCCTGAGCCCCTGCAGAGCCTCGCACCTCACCTCAAAATCACGTAAAAATAAAGAGCTCAGTGCACTCCCGGTGTGGTGAGATCCCCATCCCAGGGCTGGGCCAAGGGGATGCCTGCAGAACTTGTTTAATTACCTCTTTAACGAGGCTTAAAGCATGCTGGGAACATTGTTCTGCAGAGGAGGGCAGTGCCTGGCACATGGTCCCAGCAGCAGCTCCTTCTCCCCGCACGGGTTTGTGTTAGTCACAGGGGTTTGGTTCTTGTTTTATTCCCATAGCACGGCGGTGAGGTGCCCGAGCTGGGAAGAGGCCCATCATCAGGGGCAGACAAAACACCGGCAGCAAACAGGTCCTGGCACCAAGGGTTCAGAGACCCGCTGCAGCCTGGGGAGTCTGGTGATGTCTCTTGTCCTGGGTCCCAGCCCTGGACCACCGCAACGTCCAGGCTCAACCAACACCAGTCTGTATTAACGCCTGTGGAAAATACCTGGGCTCTCCTCACCTCCATTCGGGGCTGTGAGCCCTGGACAGGGCTGCTCCAGTTCCCTCAGGGAGATGCAAACCCTCTGCTGCTGTTCCCCAGCCCCACTGCCAGCTCTGCACCCTGATCCTGGCTAAAATCCCCCCTCATAGCCAGGAGCCACTGCTCTGAGCTCAGCAAACCCAGGAGAGATTTTGCCCATGGGCTTGGCTTGGTGAGGACGTGCCATGGGTCTTTTGCTGTGTCCTTCAGAGTTCAGAGGTGGGCGTGTGTCCCACGGGTCCCTGGAAGCCAAACATGTGGCCCTTGAGGGCAGCAGAGTCTTCCCCTGAGCAGATGCTGGGCTCGTGTGCCAGCTTCAAAGGGCTGAGGGGAGCCTATTTCTGGAGAGGACAAAGTGCCATTTCCTGATTTATTTGCGGTTGAAGTGGGTCTGCAAAGTCCCCTGGCGAGGTCGATGGGGAGGGCAGAGGGATTAGCCCACAAGCAGCTGTGGTGCCTTCAGTCCCAAAATACTCTCTGAAAGGGGATCCCAGCCCCACGGCTGAGCTCAGCAAAGAGCTGCCCATCGATTGTTCTTTGCTAAAGCACCTGTGCTGTGAAATGTCACTTGTCTCTGTCAGGGCATGGAGCAGTCTGCTTTAGGTCCCCACTGCTGGGCAGAGAAGGGGCCCTGCACACCCCTGGATCCCTGCTGGCCATGGGTGCAGTTCATGGCTTTCCCAAGGTCTGTCCCAAGCAGAGCCATGCTGGGTGGTTGGTAGGATAGGGAAAAGGGCCAAGCTGAAGGGTAGGACCTCCTGTTGCTCAGAGAGGCCATGAGCTGGGCTCTGCAGCAGTGGAAGTGAAGGAGAAGAGACTTCAGATGCAATGGTTGCATCATCCCTGTCCCACTGTCCTACAGAAACCTGGACCGAGGTGTGCCATCACCTCAACCTCTACTCCAAGAGCAGTTAGGCTGGGATTAGATTTCAGCAAGGGTTTATAGGGTCGTCTAGGTCCCAGATGTTAATTCATGTCTTTTCTTCCCTCCATATTTTCTCATGGGATCCTCAAGCTCCGGGGCAGGTCCCTCTCACTGAAGGGAGAGGTATGATAAGGGATGGGTGAGCTCTTCAGTCCTACAGAAAGGTCCTGCACCTCCTGAGCTTGAGTCTCAGAGTCATGAGTGAGGTGCTCACTCCTACAGCCACCCAAGAGGGGTCTTGCAGATCAGCATTGCATGAGGAAGGAAACAATGACATCCCAGTGCTTTCCATGCAGTTCCCCCTCCTCACACACAGGAGAGTGAGCAAACGCTCACTTCCCTTCCAAAAACCTCCCCAGCTTGGAGTGCAGGATTAATTACTGCTTTTCCTTCAGCAGTAGCATTAATAGGATTCCTCATGGGGCCAGAGCATGTTACAGCCCAGCTCTCCCGAGAACCTTTCGTGAACATCAAAGCCCTGAGGGTTGGTCTTGCCATCGCCTGCATCGGCGTGACCTCAGCCCCGACTTGTGGGTGCGAGGCAGGACAGGAACAATGGGAACTTCATGGTGAGACTGGTCCAGGCTGGGCTGGACAGGCCACGACTGCCTGGGTCTGCTCTAGCATCTGGCCTGCAGTTGGCAGACACCACACTCAGCAACTTTCCCTGAGCTGAGGAAAGAATAACGATGGAGTAAAAAATAGTCCTGGTCCCCTGTGAGTCTCGTTCATTAAAAGACAACAACATGTTTTATGGCTCACACGTTCTCCGCTCGGTGGTTTCCCCAGAATGGGACTCAGGCAGATAATCAGCAAGGCTCCACCAGCCCTCGGAAACCATCTCCCGAGCGCCGCGCATGCGGGGCCATAACTCAGCCTCTGTCAGCGGCTCCATCAGTCCCACCCCAGGACCACCCGAACTGCTGCTTCCCCCCACCCTCCCTCCGCTGCTGACCCTCTCCCGCTGCAGCCACGGGGAATATGAGCTCACAGATTAGAAATCAATAGGACTTCAGCTCACACCTGAGGCACAGGCGCTGCCAGACGAGAGGTTGCTCCCACCCCGCACGGCCCCCGGCTGTGCCCGCTCAGCAGATTCCAGCGTACGGAGCTGCTGAGAAGGTGGCCCTGTGAAAAGGCTCCCACTTGCGAAAGGAAACCCTGAGCAGCCCCATCCTGCTGTGCTGCAGCTGGCCTTCAGTCCCCAGGGACAACATCTTTCCAGATCTCTCTGCAGGTCATGCTCTGCTGAGCCCCAGAGCCTCCTGGTCCCAGCAGGGACGGGCTGGTCCATCCTCAGGGTCCTTTCTCCACACCAGCCTTCAGTCAGGCCACAGTGAGCAGGGAAAACGTGTAGGACCAAGGAAGAAGAGAGCTCTGTCACATTGTGCAAAGGATCCTGTTGGACTCAGGTTGTCTCATCCACTGTCTAATACTGCTGCCTTCTCCTACTGCAGCTTGGAGGCCAGGGTGGAACATCAGGGCACTCCCAGAGCCTCCAAGGGGGCTTTACCTGCCTCTGCACCTACCACAAAGGAAGCCAACAGCTGGGTCCCACTTGTCAGCTCCACCTTCTCAGCATCAGCTTGACATGTCCTGCTCAGGGATGGTACCTGCCCTTAGGATCCAGCATGGGAAGAGCCTGCCTGCTCATGGACCTCCTTCACATCCAACAGGATTTGCATTCTAGGCTAACGATGCACCAATTGCTCTTGCAGCACATCCTCCCCAAGGCCTCCCAGATGGCTGGATGATTCTTGTGGCCTGCTCTATGTGCAGCATTCTGTAGCTGCTGCTAACCCTTCCATAAATATGTTTTTAATGTTTAGTTTGCATCTCACTCACATTCAATAACCGGTCTGGGAAATCTAAAGTGCATCTTAAAACCTGAGCCACCATAATTATTGAATATTAGATGCCATCACTGGAGTATTAAAAACATATTTCTATATAGGAATAGAGCTTGAATGCACAGTGTGGGGCTGCATCATACGCATGGTGTGCTGCTCACCGAGAAATGCCCAGCTGCCCATCACAACAGCTCCCATCAGATGGATCCCAAAGCACTTTCCCCACATTCACAGTGTGTGCAGTCACTGCTTCCCTGCAGAAATGCACCATCTCTTCTTCAAGGCACAGCATCTCCACCGGCAGCTCAGGCAGGGTTGGGATGCACAGTGGGAGAAGCTCCCTGGGAGCAGGCGTCCATAGGCTCCATCCCCAGGCACGGGGGCCAGGACCACTATGGGATGCTCAAAGGCTCTTCCTTTGGAGACCAAACCACGGGAGCTCTGCCCTTTCAGATCAAGCTGTGGGTAGTCACAAGATGAATTTGTGAGCCCGGCACTTGGGTGTGTAAGTGGGGAAATGTGCACTTGGGAGTCCTCTCAGCTGCCTTCACCCTCTGCCTTACTGGGTTTGCTCACTTCATCACAGCAACTGCCCAAGCAAATGAGACCTGCAGCTGAGCAGAACCTGTTCAAAGCCAGGCCCAATTAGGCTCACTTACAAGATTAGTGTACATATCTTAGCAATGCAGATAATAAGAAATATAGGGAGAATGTGCATTAGTTCCACCCAGGGCCCTGCAAATACCCAGAATTAGCAAGTTAATGTAAGAATAGACTATGTGCCTATTATTCCCCCATTCTCAAATTCTTCATCCTTTGATGGCTGCACCCATGGGAACCATTTGAGAGTGTCTCTGTAAGACACTTCTGTAGTGATTTGACTGCAAGGTTTTTATTCCTGAGCTCCTAAGCAATTGGAGGAGAATCAGCACTTCCCTTGATGGTGCCAAACTTTGATATCGCCGGGCAGAACTGCCTTGCACCTGCAAGACCTACATGTTGTGTGGTCACAGAGGTGAAGATCACAGACCCCATCCACCGAGGAGCATCGCTAAACAGAGAGATGCTGTGATCTGGCACTGGAGTCCCCTCACACACCGTGAATCAGACCTCCAAGGTTTTAAAAACAAGCAGGCAGCAAGGCACGGAGCGAGTGCTCAGCCTGAATGTCTCTTCCCAAGGCCAGGGCCAGCTGCAGGGACTTGATCCAGACTTAGTCCCTGAGCTGGAAACGGAGTTTGGGCAATTCATTACATTTTATTTTACCTCTCTTCCACTTGGGGAACCAAAGAGATCTTTTTCTTCATTGATATTTCTATGGTACCCTATACAAAACTAGCTTAGGGCGGGGGGGATCAAAACCCACTCTCCCTGTTTCCCTATTTTGCCATTCCTGGGTTAGAAATGAGCTCGTTTCATGGAGGAAGAACCTGTGGTACAAGGGTAGTGAGGGGGTAGTGCAAGACTCCCCTTTTCCCTCTGCCAGGACTGTGTTGGGAGCCCAGGGTTTCCCTAGAGTCCATTAAGGTTAATAAATTGGATTTTCTACCAAGAGCAAGATTATCCTTTGGGATTTATTGCCGTGGGGTTTAGCAGCAGCACAGCTATGGAGAGGCTCAAATGGGTACCAGAGCAGTGCAGGGGTGGGTGTACCAGCCTGGGTGCTGGCTCTGAGTCCCTAAACCAGAAGGTGAAAGAGCAAAGCTCATCCTGCTCTGCCCGATTCCTGTGTTAGCTCAGACTTGGTCCCAGGGCTGTGTGGCAGGTGAAGGGTGGGCAAAGGGGGCCCTTGGACTGACCCAGCAACAGCATCTCCCTGCTCTTGGCATCCTGGAAAAAGAAAAAGCCAGGGATGACATTCCTGGGGCACGTCGGGGCTGGGTCCCAGCCACCCAGCAGGCAACCAGGAGTGATCCACCTCCTGCTATGTGGCAATATCTTTATTCCCCAGTTCTCCCAGCACAGAACACCAGGGTGGGACTGGGAGCAGCCCAGCACAGAGCGATTCCTGCTGGTCCCGAAGCTGCCTGGCAGCCCGCAGAGCCAGTCTGGCAGTCGGAGGGGAAGCAGCAACTCTTGTGCTATTTCAGTCCCAGCAAGAGCTGCAAAATTCATGAAAAATAGAGATGCTTGACAGCAAGAGGCAAAACTCCCAGTTCTGCAAGCTGTTTCGAGCCTGGGTTTGATGCCTGTGCCTGGCCGCATTGCTCAGCCGTTTCCACCCCTCTCGGAACGCCGGGTGCCCGGCCGGAGCGTGCCCGAGCCCCGGCTGCCCCGGCAGCCCCGCGGTGCGGGACATCCCCTGCCCTCGGCCAGAGCTGCGCCAGGCGCCGGCAGCAGTGTGACCGCACGGCGTTCAGCAGCAGGCTGTCGGAGTCGGTCTGCAAAGCTGTCAGGGAATCTGAGAAATCCAAGTGTAAAATCAGCATGTTTCGCGGGGCAGTGGGCACAGAGTGCCCATATGTTCCCCACACCCATCACCAGCCAGCTGGGAAATGCACACATCTCCCAGGCTCTCGTTTCGCCATCTCTCCCTGCTGGACTTGTCAGAGAAATTTCGCTGCCAGCCCATAGAGCTTCGCGAGAAACGCACGGCTCAATCTTTCACAGATGGACTTCCCTCACGTCTGGGCTTTGATCAAGGAAAGAAAACAGCGGGGGGAGGAGGGGGGAGCGGGGATGATTACCTAGAAATGTGTCTGTGAAGCGTTGGTGCTTGCAGGCGCGCTCCCAGCACCTTCTACCCACTGGTTTCTCCTTTGTGCGGCTGCGGGGAGATGCTCACCCCCAGCCCGGGGCACCCCCAGGTACCACTGCAGGCAGCTGCATCTCGCGGGAATGCTGCCGTGGGCACAGGCCATGCCCGGCATGGCTCCAGGCAGCCCAGCAGCACAGAAAGGGGCTCGCCCGATGCAAAACAGCCCGAGTGTCTCCAGTGACATCTTGCTGAGCCATTCATTGCCCCTGAACAAATCGCCACCCTCCCAAACCCAATACCACTGTCAGGTCTGGGTTTTCCCCATCAGAGGAGAGCTGCAAGGTTTGGGGTGCACGAGGAGGAGAAGGGGTGACACTCGGGAACTGCCTTGTGCAGCTTCATTCCCCTCCTGTCACTGCAAGGGGGGACAGAGCATTGAAAGGAGTAGGGCCAGGACTCTGCTAGGAAAAACAAAGTTTAGAAACACCAACCCTCTCTGATGGCTTAGGATCTCCTTTTCACCCCTCTCATCTTTCCAACAGGAGGTGAAAAGGATGGAAATTTTCCTCCCAGCCTCACCTGGGCTCATCAGACCGGCTGTGTCTGTCAGCTCGGAATTAAAGGTGACAAGGAAAACAATTTAATCCCTTTCCTGTAGGGAGAACACAGCCCTCCCAATCCAGGGGAGGTGAACCCTAAAAGGAGGCAGCTCGGTTGGTACCCGGTGGGTAGAAACAAAGGGAGACAAAGCAAAAGGGATGGAAACATGGATGGGTGTAAAGCACAGCACTTGGATACAGAGCGGTTCGTTGGATCTGGGAGGAGGTCCTGGAGGAGCTGCTTTGTTTGGTTGGTTAAAGAAGGGCATGTGGTGGAAAGCAGGAAAGCTGCTGAAGGCAGCAGGGAGGGGAGCTCGTGCTGGCCAGAGAGGGCATTGGCTCACCGGGCACCACAAATCTTGTTTGAAACTTTCCCAGGAGCCTGAGCAGAGGCTGGAGCTGCTTATTCATTAGCAACACTTTGAGAGGTGAACTCTGCCTGGCTGCTGCCAGCCAAGCCCTGGCAGCGGTGACACCGATGTGACACCCCGTGGCACGAGAGAAGCCCGGGGTCAGCAGTGGGAGGATGCAGGTCCCTGGGGGTCCTTGGCACAGCCCTGGGAGGGGGCAGAGTGGCTGGCAGGAGCCCTGCTCAGCCGGGCCAGGCTGGCACTGCCCGCTCGGCGGATCTGGCACCTGCTGAGGGCCAGGGCAGAGCCGCGTGTGAGAGGTGATGAATGAAACGCTGCCGGAAACCGGGGCTCAAAGAAACAACAACAACAAAAAACTGAGGGCAGGGGAGAGTGGAAAAAGCAGTCCCTGCAGCTTAATTTGCCCTTTCTGTAAAAACTGCACTTCACAGAACCTGGGAGCTTTCGCCCCGCAAGGGCAGAGCGGAGCCTCTGACTCGGCCTCGCAGGTCGCATCTTTCAAGGCAAACATCAAGGCACAGCTGAGAAGGAAGGAAAACAATTCAGAGGGATGAAATAACAGGAAAACACCAAGCACAAAGGAAACAAGAATTTGAGAGTGATCCAAGCTGACTCATTCTGTGTTTGGCCCAGAAGCCCACAAAATTCCTCCAACCTTTCGTGAGGCTGCGACAGCCCCATGCTGCCCCGTGCTGATGCCCGTGGCCATGTCACTGACCGGGGACACTGGGTCACCTTCACAGCCCTGCTTCCAGCCACCGAGCAGGGACACCCTGTGCACCCTGTGCAATGTGTGGTGTGTGCTCTGGCTCTGACCAGGCATCTGATGGGGCTGCATGTCCCCGGGCAGTGGAGTCATTTTGTGGGGTTACACACCCCCGGCCAGTGGTTGTTTAAAGCACATGGAGGGTGCTGAGGATCAGGATGGGTGCTGATGATCCAGGATGGGTGCTGGCAGCTGGGGCTGAGGGCTCCTTTGCGGGGAAGCTGCCAGCAAGAGGACATCACAACAAGCCCTAGAAGCTGGGGCAGACTCTGGGAGAAGCAGCTGCAGTGAAGCCCAGTGGAGGGTGCAGAGCTGAGCCATTCCTTGCCTGCTCCGACCTCGTGTCTCCCACCTGTGAGCAGGTTTGCAGCTTCAGCAGCCCCCTTCACCCCTTTCCTGCCCATCCCATTCCTCCCCCAGCAACTAGGTAGAGCAGATCAGGATCCAGAATAATCCCCTTGGCACCATGCAGAGGGCACTTGTGCACCCCAGCTCCCCGATGCCAGCCCGTCCCCCAGAGGTTACCCCAACCCATCACCCGCAGCCACCGGCGCTGTCGGGTCCCCCCACGCCCGTCTCCATCGTGACATTCCAGCTCATTAATTTACCCCATTAGAGGCTCCGGTGGGAGCTGAGGAACTTGGGTGCAATTTTTCTTGCCGGTTTTCAGCCCGTGAGCACATGTGAGAAGAAACACACACAGCCCCCCCTCGCTGTGTCCCTCATCGCCGGCGCTGGGCTTTGACCTCTTTGCTTTCTGCCCTGATTTCTAAATAATGCTGAAAATTTGTCACTGGCCCCCTGTCATCCTTCAGCCGTGATGCACTCGAAGGGGAGGGTCTGCAGAGCCAAAGAAAACACCGTGCGTGGGACCTACCCAAGAAATGCCAGACCTGCTCGCTCGCCGCCGAGGCAGCGTCCGGGCTGAGAGCAGCTCCAAACGCAGCCTGGGGAGAAAAATGTCCTGGGAAATACCCTGAAAAATTAATTCTTCCATGTTGCCGCCTCCAGAATAAATGAGATAACGTCTTTAGCTGCAATTGGGTAAACAGGAACTCTCTTTTCCACAGGGAGCTTCAGCTCAGTGTAAGGAGTCATTAATCAGCCGGGGAGTGGGGAGCCCCAGAGCCACTCGGGTCCCTGCGGGACATGTCCTGCGCCCCTGGAAATGGGACCCCTTGGCTGCCAGCCCACCCCACGGTGGGGCACAGCCTCTTCCAGGGCCAGCTGGGAGGAGAGTGGGTCTCAGGCTGAGATGTGCCTCTGCAGAGACCCCCTGGACTGGTGGGCACAGGGAGGTGCCAGCAGCGGGGGCTGCTCTGCCTCACGGTGGGGTCACAGGCTGAAAATTCACTCCTTGCCCCTTTTCTTATTCTTTAAAACAGGGATGGCTTTGCATCCCTGGGACTGGCATCATCAGAAAATTGGGATTTTCTTTATTTTTCCTTTAGAGAAAGCTGTGGAGAGCCCCATGGAGGGCTGGCACGCTGCTCTGCCATTCCCCCCCTCTCTACCATCACCCAGCCTGTGTGGGCACCTTGGGGGCTGCAGATGAGCTCCCAGTCCAGGATACCACTGCCCTGCCATCCCACCTTCCTGCCATCCCACTGTCCCATCATCCTGCTGTCCCACCATCCCACCTCCCTGCCATCCCACTGTCCCACCATCCTGCTGTCCCACCATCCCACCATCTCACCATCCCACCATCCCTTGGCAGCAGCAGCTCCCTGGAGCCATCAGCAATGCTCAGACACTGTGATCCCTGAGATGCTCTTTGCCACT
>VZRW01001798.1:944234-986150 GCA_013398125.1 Aegotheles bennettii
CGTGGGGGCCTCGAATTACCTCCCAGTCCAGGATACCACTGCCCTGCCATCCCCCCCCCCCGCCATCCCCCTGTCCCACCATCCTGCTGTCCCACCATCCCACCATCCCACCTCCCTGCCATCCCACTGTCCCACCATCCTGCTGTCCCACCATCCCACCATCTCACCTCCCTGCCATACCACCATACCACCATCCCTTGGCAGCAGCAGCTCCCTGGAGCCATCAGCAATGCTCAGACACTGTGATCCCTGAGATGCTCTTTGCCACTTGCAGAACAGGCCATGGGCTACAAGGGGTTCTCCCAGCTCCTGAAGCCCTTGGCAAGGCTGGGCTCCACAGCCCTAGCCCTCAGCCCCTCCGTTGCCCCTCCTACCCCCTGGGACTCAAACTCTCTTCTCTGGGCACACACACAGAGTGCTGAAGTGTCAAGGTCTTAGAGATTAAAAGGCACCATTATGGGAGTCAAACATAAATTCTCCTTTTATTAAGCAGAGTAAATGTCATCAGTGAAAAAAAGCAGAAGAGTGGGGAGCAGAGGAGGATTTCATTCCAACTTCCCTTTACTTTTGTTCCTGCTCCTGGCCCTGGCTCCGTGCAGTTGTTTATTAAAAAGTCTAGGAGGGAAAGCTCATATCTTACCTGCTTCCCACAGGGATTTTCTGCACCATGAGGAGCAGCAGAGTCGGTGGCAGCGTGGCTGGGCTGGGGCTGGCTGTGGGAGCCTGGCTCGCTGGATCCATGTGGCTCTGTGATGGGAGCAGGAGGGGGAGTCACTGCCACCCATGCCCACGGTGGGCACCCATGCCATCCCTCGGCGGGTGTCAGGGGGTACCACGTCACCCCAAACTGCTTCCTGCCAGGGTCCTGGGGCTGCTGACCCTGGCAGAAACACTTCCCTGAATTACCTCAGCATCCCCAGCTGGGTGGCAGAGCCCACAGGAGCAGGAGCAGTGCCTTGGCTGAGGGCTGAGGGCAGCTCCTGCCTGATTCACTGCACCCTAAATGTTTCCTGGCAGGCAGGCAGCCCCGGCAGGGCAGCCCCTGGGCCCGCAGTGGGGAGATGAAAGCCACCAGGTAAGGACTGGGGTGGCCAAATTCCTCTCAGCTCCCAGGGATGGCTGGAGAGCAGGGACAAGTCCTGCCTGGCCGTGCTGCCGGGCAGTGGGTGGTGGGGAGAGCAGCGAGTCAGTCCCACGGGGATGCAGGTACAGCTCCAGCTCTGCTGCACCGTCCCTATCCCAGGGAAGAGCTTTGGTTCAAGGGCCAAACCCCCACCAGGTGAGCTGAAAACCTTCCCTTAACTTGATGAGACAGAGCCGAATTTGTGTCACATGCTCGCCCCGGCTAATTGCCCCAGCACGGCGGCTCTCTGCAGACCCTGGAGCCAGGCAGGGCTTGGAGATGCTCGCAGGCATGACATGCCTGGACAGGATGGCTCTGCAGCTCCTAACCCTCGCTTGGCTCCATCCATACCCCTCTGTGAGGCAAGGACCTGGGACATGGACACATGTTGTGACTGTAGAGGGCTGCCCGAGAGGCACCAGAGCACCCGGTGTTGGTGCTGCCCAGCACCTGTGGAGGCACAGAACTGGGAGACTGAGAGCCCATGGGAAATGCTTTTCCTCCCTTCAGATTTAATTCTTCTGTCAGGCACTTGTCTAGATCTGCTGATGTCCCTCATCCCCATTGGTATCTAATCACTCGCCCAATATTCAAAATAACAAATCAGTGTAAAACTAGCTTCTTTGTCCTTCACCACCATCTGGAAGAGCAAAAAAACCAACCCCAGAGCAGTGTTGAGGTTTGAGTAGCTGCAGTGCATGTGCTTGAGAAGGTCCAACTTGCTGCGAGCACCTGCGTGGATAGGGCTGTTCCAGGGGAGCCAGCACCCTGGGTGGCTTCTAAAGATGATTGCTATCAAAATTCCTTCCAAGAGAAGGGATGGATCCAACCCCAAAACACAAACAAAGGAGAATGGAAAGTTTTGTCCTTGAGTTTATTATTTTTTAAAGATCAGAGTCATGCTCAGGAGCTCTCACCACGGAGTTGCTGGGTGAGAGCCACGGGGCCAGGCTGGGCTGAGCGGGCACATTGTCCCCCTGGCCCCACCAGCTCTGGCTGAGCCCCGGGGCAGCCTTGCATGCAATAAATAAATAGATAAATCACACGCCGTGAAGGATGGCCCCTTCCCTGACCTCTGAGGACATCACCTTGTGCTCTGTACCATGGTATCTGATCACTCCTGCTCTCTGTGCTCCGGGAGCCGTGATGCCAGGGCACCCTGGGGCTCCATCACCCAACCCGGCTGTCACACCAGCCAAGCCTCCCCCAAACCCCCCTTAGGGCCGTGCTCCTCCCTCCTCCTGTCCCTCCTGCATCAGGACAGGCCCCCATCTCCAGTGCCACCAGCCACGCCAGCGCCGCGTCCCTGGGCATGGGGTTGAACCGATGGCTCCAAGGGGATCACAGCAAGTTTGTCCTCATCCCTACAGCCCAGGGAAGCCAGGGGCTTCCCACATCCTTCCCTTGATGAGCTCCCGCAGTGCTCACCCCCTCTCCTTTCCCTCCCCCCCTGCACAGCTCCCTCCTGTTCCCTGTGTCAGCAAAGCGAACCTGATCCAGGCCATTAGCTCAGCGCGGCTCCCCCGTGCCCCCCCGCTGCCGGGAACATGACACTGCCGCCCGGGCGCAGATGCGAGCTCCCCCTCCCCACTCACACGTGGCGAGAGAGCATTTTTGACCACGTTCCATAGCCAGGGCCAGCGTCAGACAGCGGCGGGGGAATGAAAGGACCTCTTGGCTGGAGACGCTGGAGATAAGCAGCGGCAGGAAGCCTGCGAGCGAAAAAAAAAAGAGATGCTAGCCCCAGAAATTTTAGAGGGGAGAGCAACGACACAAAATAATTGCTGAAAGAATGCAGCTTGATTGCAGACAGCAGGGAGAGCCTCAAATCCTGCACGGAATGAAAGGCCGGGATGATGGCTTAAGGGGAAGGAAAGTTATCAGGCTGGCAGGAGTGATTGATTCAATGGAGGGGATTAAGAGTCCAAAAGTTAATGTAGGTAATGTAAAACAGGATGGCTGAGGGCTCCGGGAGGGGGGACGTGGGCTGCACGTGGCACCCGGCCGTGCATGGAGGTGTTGGGGAGTTGTGGGCTGCACTGAGGTCTCCATCTTCAGCACCACCACGGGGCATCCTACGTCCCTCCTGGGGCAGCTGCAGAGCCATCCCCGAGGGACGAAACCTCTCCTGCAGTCAGGACCTGCAGGTCTGGTGCTCGTTGATGCCAGCAGGAGTTTGGCTGCTGGGCAGCTTTCACAGAGTCATCGAATCATCGAGTGGTTTGGGTGGGAAGGGACCTTTCAAGCTCATCCAGTCCAACCGCCCTGCAGTGAGCAAGAACATCCTCGATCAGGTTGCTCAGAGCCCCATCCAATCTGGACTTGAATGTTTCCAGGGATGGGGCACCTGACGTTTCACCACCTCCATCGAGGGCTTTGGTGGCTGATGGCTCCATGCCTGGGTTCCTGCCTGTGGGTGGCTGGAGGGGTGCCAGGCACCACCATGGCCCATGGAATGAGGCGGTGTGTTGCTGTGGCTGATGGAGGCCAGACTATTTCACCTCTCTTCTACACATAGATGGAAGCCCAAAGCGATGTACCAGGTACTGGAGGATGGTCTTTGCCCAGCGTTGCCCTAAGAGGCCATGGAGATGGATCAGGGTTGCAGAGATGTCACGATGCACACGGCAAAGGGCAGCATCCCCAGACAGGAACCCCGGATACCCCCCACGCTCTGCTCTGCTCCTTCATCTCTCTGCAGGCTGTCAGCCATGGGCCAAATCCTCTGCCGGCCCAGCCCTCTGGAGCCAGTGGAGAGCTGCCAGCGGCGCAGGCCGGCGTCCCCATTGTTCATTTAGTCCTTCCTCTATTCATCCCTCCTCTCCTCCCAGGTGCCTCGCCAGAGAGGGAGGGAATCCTGTCAGTCGCTAACAAAAATACTGTGCAAATCATATTAAAATAAAAGCCTCTTGTAATTTTTAGTGTTTATTGAAGTGGTTTCTCTTTATTTCTTGTTCTTTTGGCTCCTTGAACATTTTGGAGCATAGCTGCCAGAAATGGAATGTTTGACCGGCCCCAGTGATGCTTCTGTTGGCCTCTTTCCCTTCCTTTCTCTCTCCCTCCGCTTCAAAGCCTCTCGCTCCCACTACACCTCTTTCACGTCACCTCCTGCATATCCATCCCCTGCAGCCCCCCCCATCCCTCCCGGGTCCTCTTGCCTTCTGCTGTGCCCCATCACAGCCCTCCCAGCACTTGTTGAATTTCCCTTTTCCCACTCTTTCCATGCAATCCTACTTCTGCTCATGACATCTCCTCTAACGTGCCTTCCCTTAGCCCCCTGACCCTTCTTCCCACCCAGCCTCTTGTTTGGCATGGGTGGTGCTGGAGCCTGGGGCTGGGAGCCCTTTGCCATCACAAGGTGAAGGGGAGGACCTGCTATGGGGCAACAAGGTGAGAGGGTGCCCCACGCTGGGCTGTAGCTCTAGAGGAGGGAGCAGAGGGGAGCAAGTGGCTGCATTTTCCACCAGTGATGGGGGAACAGGTGGTCACAAGCTTGAGTTCCTCACAGAAAACAGGTGGTAAGGGTCAGTGAGGGCAGTGGCTGGGGAGTAAAAACTGCTTCCCACTGCCTGGGAGATGTGCAGCCACATCGCTGAGGCATGGTGGAGGTCTGGATGGAGAGTCCCCTTGTTCCTCCCCAGTCCCCTCTTCCTCGTGCCCACTGCCTCTAACGGACACCATTGCTATCTTGCTCTCCTGGGGCGGTCCTCAGGAGGTTCCAGCAGATGCTGGACCGATGTCTTTGTGTCCATTTTACAGATGAAGGAAACCAAGGCTTGGCAAAATGCATTTCTCCCGAGTCCCCATCCAGCTGCTGTCCTGTGGCCACCCTGGCCGGGCACTGGCCAGCCCGTGGGTGCTGATGTGCCCCGTGCCTGTGTCTCACACCTCCCTGCACAGCTCAGGGCACCGCGGCAGCGAGCGCTCATTCCAGCCCCGCTCCTTCCCTGCCCATTGCCAGCGTGCGGTACCGGCTCACACCCCCGGCTGCTCGCCGGGCTGAATGCGGAGCGCTGGGGCTGCCGGCGTGTTTAATCTGCTAATGATATTAATCCCCTATTAAATTAAATAGTGCAAATATGTTGCTGGTTCGGTTTGGGGAGGAGGGGGTGGTGCCTCTCCCTCCCCCATCCTTTTATCTTGGTAAAGACACTGGAGCGTTTGTTAGCGGAGAGAGGAGGAAAAAATCCCACAAAGAATTGCAGCATTTATGCAGATATAGAAAAAAAAATAATAATGGCAGATTATTTTTCAAAAAAAGCCGAAGAAAACTCCCCTTTTTCCTGCAAACAAGCTGCCTTCTCTCTGGGAAGCGGCTCTGGGCCGCTCAGCCCCAGCGTGCTGGGAAGACAAAAGCTTTTCTCGGCGGGGCAGCGGGGTGGCCGGGAACGCCGGGAGCGCGGCGAGGCCGCGGCAGCAGCCTGCGGTGCCGTGCCCAAGCCTTGCTCACATTTCAAAGCTGTTGTTGTGAAGCTGAATGGACCTTTCATTTTTTTTTTTTAATTTTTTTTTAACGCGTATATGTATTCAAAGCAGAGTTATGATAAAAATCCAACGCGGAGCTTGGAGCGAGGGCTTGAGTTGCTTTTTGGCACAGACGGGGCTCATCCCTTCTGTGGGAGGCTCCTTGCCAGAAGACATCTTGGAGTGGAAGGAATTCGAGAAATCAGGGGGTTTGTATATTATTGGGCTTTATTTGTCCCATTGAGGGAGGTGAGAGGAAGCATGAAGGGTTTGAGTGTAAAAAAATCTGGTCTGGGATTTACCTGCGGCTGCGGCAGGTGAAAAGTGTTGGATGATGGATTCTTCCTGGTGAATGAAGAAGCAAAGGGGAGTCTCTTCCCTGTCTGACACTTCACTGGTAGCATATTTTCAGGCAGGGGAGGTGAAGTGAAAAATCTGGTCTGGATCAGTGTGCTTTTATCTCCTCAGATGGACTCTGAGATGCCATTTTAGATAAAGGCAGTTTGCAACAAGCACCTATAGAAGACCCGCGGTGGGGAACCTCTCCCCATCACTGGAGCTGTTTGCTGGACACACCAGCTCACACTAGATCTTCTGCTACATCTGGCTCACTGCCTGGGAGAGGGTTTTGTCCTCCTGTTTGTTGTCTTAGTCCCCTTTTTCATCCTTGCTGCTCAAGACCAGCATGAGCCAAACGCTTCCAAAACTTCTGGTGGGGGTTTTTGGATGCCATGCCTCCACCCTCCCAGAAGACGGTCTGGTGAGCCCAGATTCATCTCCTGATCCTTAGGGGTTTCCAGGAAATGGCTCCGAGAGCTGAAGTGGAGCCCGAGCAGGTGTGCCTACATGGCTGAGCAGCGAGGCAGGAGAGGGAGACCGTGTCCCTCAGCTCTCTGATTAAAATTATCCAACCCCAATCAGATTTTCAAATCCTGCACGTTCAGAGGAAGCACGGACAGATGCACAGTGATGATGTGTTAATATTGTTCAGAGACCCACAGGCCTTGATGCATGTATTCATGAAAACCACACACAGGGCAGGCTGCAGACAGGAAGCCCAGGGGGACACAGTGATTTCCTGATCTTTGCTGTTCTGGCCATGGTCTCCCCAAAGCCCCGAGGTCCTGGCCAGCCCCGCCTGACCCAGCTCCACTGGTCCACCAGCGATGTGACATGAAGGGCTGTCAGGACAGGCTGGCTCTCCTTCCCTTGCCCATCCTGGAGTCCCTGGTGCTTGTGGCACCCCGGATGTGGACCTGGCTCTCCTGAAACCCCCAGATGAGCTCCAGAAGAAGAGCAGAGCTTCCCTGCCACACGCAGAGCAACTCCCAGAGCACCAGGGCACCGGGGCTCATCCCCTGCTCCTGCCCCAGGGAGGAGTGGGAAACTAAGACTGAGTACAACTTGTTCTGCAGCTCCTCTGAACGGGACATGAATGACAGTCCTGGAAAGACCAGAGGGAGGGTGAAGCTGCCTGCCCATGCAATGGGGGCCGCAGGAGGGGTGTCTCTGTGGAGTGCAGGAGCAGGGTGCTGGGCTATGGCAGGGCTGACAGATGGTGAGCATGGCAAAGCACCTCTGCTCTCCCCCAGGGCAGGATCCCGTGTTCCCAAGGATCCGGAGGGGCTCAGGCTGGGCGTGCAGGAGGGGAAGATGATCCCTCAGTCCCTCCGGCTGTCACCTCCATCCCTTGTGAGATTCGAGTGCTCGGGAGAGGCCACCACAAAACTCTCTGAAAAGTCCTTCTGGTACAGGACAGCCAAATGCTCTTTCCAAGGGCCCAGGGGAAGGTGGAAAAGTGCGTCACAGCTGCAGCATTGACTCGATAGCGTTTCCACGAGGATTTTGCTCACAATTCTTTGACAAGACCATCAAGCACCTGGTAACAGCAGATCTGAGCTGGGTTTGGAGGACACCCTTGGCATCCCTTGTCTTGCAGAGCTGTGGTCAGTGGTGGGGAAGAGCAGAAAGGAGATTTTGTTTTTCCAGAAAAGTCTTCCAAAAAAACAACTCCCTGTCATGACACTGTGCTATTGAGCCTGGCCAGGCAGCAGATAACAGGTCTGCAACACACAGGTAGGAGGAACTCATCTAACTCTCACACCATTAAGGCTTTGGGGAATCTGTTTCTATTAAACTGCCCAGGGATGTGGGCAGGAGGGGGAGAGCTGAGGCAGACATCAAAGTGACACTGCAGTGTGAGGATATCCTGCATGCTTGAGTTACCAGCTGTGATTAAAGTCCCAAGTCCTTCCCTGAAGACTTAATTTGGGTTCAGACAACCAACTTGGCCCTCAGTTTGCTGGGTGGGGAGACAGGGGATCATCTGAGTCAAAGGGGAATCCCAAGGTCTGCAGGAGTAAGAGCCAGGGTGGCAAATGTCACAAGTAAAGATGCTCTTAACTTTCTTTTCCTGTAGAAATAGAGAAGAAGCCAGGTGGTCATCTCAGAAACATTTGCTGGAAGACTGCTAATGCAATACCTGAGAGCAAAGGGCATGGGATTAGCTGGTCCTCAAAGCACTTTTTTTGGAGGCTCTGCACCAGAACAAGCATAAAAGAAGCCTCTTTCTTTTTGGCTCTGTCTGTATCTTATCCAGTGGACGTTCATTTCACGTGAAATGAAATTTGATGTCATTTCATGTCATGATATGAGGAAAGAAACTCAACTCACCTAACTTTAGAATAACCGTCTACCTTCTAGATGGCAGAGAGAGATCCAGCTGTCTTCCAAAGTCAGTGGTAGAACAGATGCTCTGAGGGGTCTCTCCTGGCCTTGGTCAGGAGGAGGTAACTTAAGTGACATTTCATAAAGGCTATCACACAACAGGCTGAACCAAAGGCTTTTCACACAGAAGCTTTTTGCAATGGCTTTTTTTCACAGATCTCCAGCAATGGTGGGACTTGAAGCGAGTGCCCAAAAGCAGAAGGTGCCATGACACACGAGCTGGGGGGGTTGTCACCTTCTGAGCTGGTGTAGCTGAGTCCAGGGATCAAAGGACAACTTAATTACTGTTGTAATAAATAGGACTGTAGAGACATATTATAGGCTTTTCTTTCTCATGGTGGCATATTCAGTAAATATGCTTGGCTCAATATCCTGCTTCAGTTGTGCTCATTAGAAGACTGAATTAACAGCTACCATGGGCATGGGGTGGCTGGAGCACAATCCCCGAAACTGACACTGCAGGAAACTTTCCTTGCGCTTTCCCATTCCGTAAAACATTCATGAGCAGCTTTAAAATAATGAAAAATTAAACAACCTTTACTATAAGGTATGAAATATTTACCATGCTGCTGTGAGCTAATTGCATAGGGAAGTGACAAAGCGCCTGGGCTATAGGCTAAGCGGCACCGCCGGCATCCCGTGCCTGCAGCCCATCGCTGCCACGCTGCTTCCTCTGCCTGATGGACGGGGAGAGGAGGAGTGGTGGGACCAGAGAAGCCACCAGCCATCGGGGTTTCCTTGTCACCTCCTCCCAGCGATGGCAGGACGCAGTGAGGAGTGCTTGGCCGCTGCCTGTCCGAAGGCGTTAGCCACAGCCGACTGCACGCTCGGCAACACCCGGCGAGCTGCAGCCTCCTCCTGCTTTGTCACTTCTCCTTCTCACTCCAGTTGCCACCCCGAAGTGCGCTAATGGAAAAGGGCAGAGCCAGCTGAACAAGTCGGAGCAAATGGTGTATGTGACAAAACCAGCCTACGTTTCTGTTTGCTTTAATCATTGCAGTTTCCTCCAGGTTTTCTTGTTGTTTGGGAGTATTTAAACATCTTTGGGAGGGAGAATTTTATTTATTTATTTATTTATTTATTTGCCTTGATTGCAATCAGCTCCCAAGGGTGCTCAACACCCACACCGTGCTTCAGCTGGAATCAAGACCGATGGGATCAGTCCCCCTGTGCTGAGGGTGGGCTGCCAGAGGAACCTCAACACTCCCAAAGCCAAACACCAGCTTCAGCAGCCACTCCGGCACAGGGACACAAACACGATTTCTTTGAGATAGGTGAAGAGCAAACACACACATGTTTGCTGAAAGTAAGTAGTACATGAGTGGGATGTATCCAGAGATAAGGAATTGGCCTTTCCCACAATCCCTTTTCTTCCAAAAAACCAGGTTGCCTGTCTCTGCCAGCCCTCCTGCCTCCCCTCCTGCCAGGGCAGCCACAGCCCAGGTCCCAGCAGGTCCGAAAAGCCCCATTCACACCACTCCCACCAGCCAGGATAAAACCCCTCGGTCCTTCGGGGTGTTATAAGGTCATTTTGGTCCCCGGTGCCGCAGCTGGGATCTGAGTGAGGAGAACCACCGAGGAAGAAAGAAATAAACAAGAGGCACAGAAAGTATCTGTTCTTTCCATTATTGTAGGATTTATCTCCCTAATATACAGGGAGCGTTGCCTGGCAACATTGGTTCTCCCGACCTCTGCCATCTCCCCCCAGCACAGCCCAAATGAGCTCAAACAGCATGGAGCCTTCTCCAGCATGGTCACCAGCTGATTGACATGGGCTTGGTGAGTCCTCCCAAGGCACTGTGCTCATCTCTTCATCTCCAGCCTTTCCTTTCCTCCCTCTGGTGGGAAATGCTTCCTAGGGGGGGAACACAGCTCCAGGCAGCTGCTGGCTGATCTGGAGGGAGGGTCCCCACAGCTTCTTCAGCAGTGCATCTCCATGCTGGAGAGCCAGCCCTTGAGGCTGAGCTGCTCCTGGGGTCACCAACAAACTTCAAACAGCATCTGTGCTTTCAAACACACCCATTCTTTGGTAAAAGCCCCATAAACAACTTTCAAGCAGAAGCCACTGACAGTGCACTCCTGGACATTGATCCAGACTCTGCTTGTGTTGTTTAAATTTCTCCATAGCGCCTAGAGGAGATGCTCCAGGACCTTTCCTGTCCTTTGTGCAGAGCTGTGGAGCACTGAGAAGGATCTTTCTTGCACTGGAGAGTCTCCTGAAACAGGTGGGTTCTCCTCTGTGTAAGCATCCAGGATTTTCCACAGCTGCAGCTGCTTCACCCACATCCTTCCATCCCTCGCTATCCCTAAACTCCTTCCCGCAGCTTCCCAATTTCTTCCAGCCCCCCAAAGCAGGTGCATGGCAGGGCTGCCCATCAAGGCTTATGGACACTGGCACCCTCTTTAGCAAGCTCTCCCAGCCCAGAGCAGTCCTGGCATCCCCGATCCTCACCACAGCGAGTCAGGACCCAGCTCAGCTGAGGTCCCGGGTGGAAATCCGGACAAACGTCGGAATCTCCATGAACCTCGAGCCCTCTTCTGTCTTGGCTTTCCTGATGCTCACAAGTAGCCGGTTTTGTTCCACTGACACCTTACAAGCCAAGTGATTGGTTCAGAAGGTGGGAAAATCCTGTGGGTATTGATTAGAGGGAGAGAGAAATGGAAACATCTCGGCTCGGGTGAGTTTGCAGCAGAGCAGCTGCGCTGAGCTTGAAAAACCCCTTCCCAAATTCCTCTTGTCTCAGTAACACGGTGACATCCCCAGTGCAGAGCCGGGCTCGGGTGTGATTCACCCCCCGTCCCGCAGCCCATCAGCCCCTCGCTCTCCCCGGGCTGGATTTGCCGAGCAGCAGATGCCATGGTTACTATCGGTACAGCCGGGACGGGCACCGCTCCTGTGCCCCTGACAATAGCAGCCACTGAAACTTTACTCTTCACTCGGGATGGCGTTAATCACTCCCACACCCCCGGGGCGAGGGGGGCTCTGGCAGAGGGGGCGTTCACCCTCCCGCCCCAGGGCGAGCTGCAGAAAACTGCTGCGGTGGCAGCCTGGGCTGTGGAAATGTTGACACTCGTGGTGATTGCATTTCACTAGCTGTGATTTTTAATTTCTTCACCCACTGCCCCACTCTGTGATCTCAAACGAAAGAGGAAACCCCCCGTAAGGGTGGTGGAAGGGACCGTGTGCTCAAAGCCACTGTCCAAGGCACGTAGCCTGGGCACACGGGTGCAAACATCGCTGGAACAACTGCAGAACCAAATGCAGAGATGCTGAAGTGCCGCTGGCCAGGCTCGGCTGAGGGAGGAGGGAAGTGGGAAAGCAGGGATGAGGAAAAAAGGGGGAACAGCGAGGGTTGGACCTGTGGGTGTTTTCCCAGGCAAACGGGTTCCAAGAGCTGATTGTAACAACCCCCTCGGGCTGGACGGCGACCACCGCCTGGAGAGACTGCAGGTCAGGGCTGTGTTAACAAGAGAGCAGCCCTCTCCAAGCTCAAAGGCTTTTGCTTTAGAAGAGCCACACGTCTCCACTTTTGCCTTCTTTACCAGCAGTGCACAGCGAGGTGCAGAGGGAACTCCCCTCCCCTCGGACCCCCCGGCAGCCGCGGGCAGGGGAGGGGAGGACGGCGGAGCGGAGCAGGCGTGGAGCTCGGTGGAGAACAAGGAGCTTGCACAGGCACTATGGTGACCACCATTGTGTAGAGGACTGAATAGACCAGAATATATAAAAAAAAACTTCAACAGTATCACAGCCAGGATCCGAGGCGGCTCCGGGAGAGCCGGGCGACTGCCGGCACTTGTAAAGTTGGGGGTGGGCTGCTATTGTGGGGCGGGGAGCGGGAGGGAGAGGTAGGGCCAGGCAGCACTGGAGTGAGGAGAGAATTCAGGTGAAAAAAGGTTAAGTGCAGCCAGATATTTAAGTGAGACGGAGTCGCCCATGAGAGCAATGCAAACAGTTCACTGCAAGGAAACCTGATCCAAGGCCATTCACAGCACAAACCCCGAGACAGGCGAGTGCCCCCTCCCCTTCCACTCCATGGGATCTGGCAAGGACAGCGCTGGCTCAGAGTTCATAAATTCTTCAGTAGAAAATACTTAGATACTTAATCAAGGGCTCCTCTGTTACTCCAGAACAAGTTTACATTATTAGAGAAAAAAAAAATACAACAAAAAACCCACACAACACCAAACCCTCAACCAAACAAAAAGGGCCCTAAATAAAGAGAGAAAGTAGTATGACAGGACAGCAATAATAGCTTTCAGGTGTATGTTCTGCATAAGATTTCCAGGCAGTTGCTTTAGTTAATGGATTCCCTTAATCTTTCAGCTGTCAGTGTGCAATCTATAGTCTACTGTTTCTTCCACACCGTATTTATAGGGACAAATTCAAACTTGTATAAACAGACAGGAGTATCTATTGTTGTGCAGGAGTGGGGCACAAAGGGAGCTTGTCACCGATACATCACAGCTGTCTGCGCCGGCCCGGAGGAGCTGGGGCAAACACAAACCAGGAGTCCTGGAGGATCCCGAGGTGTTGGGGAGTGTGGGAACCAGGGCAGGAAGGGCTGGACGGGGAGGGAAGGGAGCAGGCAGGGAGGTGGGCAAGGACTGTGCATCCCTAAGGCAGCACAGGGCTTTCAGCTGCATCTCCGGGCTCTGTGGGATGCTGAGAGCATCGGCAGAGCTCTGCCCGCCTGCTGCGGGTGAAAGAGGAGGAACTTTAATTAAGAAGTGACTCAGAGCTTGAGTTTTCTAAGTTGGTTTGTAATCAAATTATGAAGGGGTAAGGTGGTGGTGAAAGGAGGACAAAAATAAGATGTGCTTGTGCAGAGGGCATGTCCTGGGATGCTCCCATGCTGCACGGCACGGGAAGGGGATACCCTGCAGGCACATGGCTCTCTCGGTTCAGGTCCAGCTGTCCTGCTCTCTGAGCAAGAACCCCTCTGGTCGGTGGAGCTGGGCTACATCTGTATTAATTGGCAGGGGTGAAAAGAGCCACAAAGCTGCAATAACTTGGGCTTGGCTGGCAGGGCAGCCTGCCTGGGATGGGGAGCACTTCCCAGGCTGGGAAGCTGAGTTCCTGCCCCTCCACGCTTATCCTCTAACTCTCTGGAGCAGTGTCCCCCCCGGCTGCTTTGGGTGAGATGGGGGCCAGCCCAGCCTGTGACCAGTCCCTGTCCCCAGAGAGGACAGAGAAGGGATTTGGCTGTGGAAAAGTGTATTTTTCCTTCACTAACTGCCATTTGAGGCCCTGCAGCAAACTCTGTCCTGACGCCAGAGGAACACAAATAACTGAGAACAACCCGAGAAGATAAGTTTCTGCTGTGGAAGTCTGACAGAGCCATGCTGAAGGATGCTGCCCAGCTCAGCCATGAGATATGTTTAATAGGGACAAACTCCTTGTGCTGCTTTGTACTCCTTTGTGTAGTCAAGCACCCCCAGAAAATGCATCTGAAAGAGTTCCCCTCCAAACCCATCCCTGTTGAGTTGCCCCTTGTCTGTTTAAAAGCAAAGCTTTGCAGAAATTGTCTGTCCTGCCTTTCCACTGCCCCACTCTGCCCTCTCCCCTTCCTCCAAGTCTCTGCAGTGTCTCAGGCACAGGCCTTCTGCTGTGGCTGCTCCAGTCTGCCCCAGTTCCAACTGGGAAGCCATTCCCACCTGCGCTGGGGACCTGTGCTGCTGCTGCAGCTGCTGCTGCTCTTCCTCTGCTCTGGGGCTATCGGAGCAGCACCCCACTGGCAGCGATGCTGGCAAGTCCCCTCCTCGACTGGGAGCACTGGGGTGACTGGGAGGAATAAGCAGTGGATGGCAGCCTTCAGCTCCCGGAGGGCCACAGTAATTTGAATACATATTGTAAAATTTCCCAGTGTGTTAAATAGGTGGGGGGAACGGCGGGGGGATGGTACAGAGGGGCTGAGAGGTGCAGCTGGGGCAGGGGAAGGGTAACAGTGGCTTAGCACTGGTGCCACCGCCGCAGCAGAGGGAGCATCTGGGGGATGCTGCATTCCCTGGGATGCAGGGAGCAGCAGCCCAGGCAGCTGGAGGGAGCACCATGGAGGCAGATGGACACGGTGGGATGTGGCCATGGAGCAGAAGGAGAGGTTCGTGCAACAAGAGGGAAGAGGCTGCTCATCGTGGGAGGGGTGGCTAATGGTTTATTAAGAGGGAAGGGGTCAGGAAGGCGTCATCGAGCCCTGGTGCAATTATGCCACGCATCCAGTTCTGGCTCTTCCGGACACAACTCATCTCTCTCCAGGGTAATGCAGGCGGCCTCCTGCACCTGATCCCCGCATTAACACTGTCACAAGCTGATGATGTTATCAAGTGAAGCGTAGCCCTGGGGCAGGCGGCGTTAACCCTTCCCATGCCAGCAGCCACAGAAGGAGGGGCCCCGGACCGTGTCCAACAACAGGTGAAAAGGGACCCTTGGAGGGTCAGCTGAGAAATGCTTGGGGGAGGAGAAGGAGGGGCAGCAGACAGGCGAGGCAGATCGTGATGGATGTCAGCTGGTGTCAAAGTTGAAAGTCTCAATAATATTTGTGGCTGCACACTGGCCCCAGGGTTTTCCCAGGGGACTGGATTGGACGAGCCATTGCTCCCTAAATGGCTCATTCTCAGAAAAGCCCAGCGTGCTGCCATCTCTCCTCCCTCCTTACACTGAACAGACACATGGAATGACAGTATGGATGGAATGGCATCTTCATGGAGTCCCATAGCAATACTACAAGCACCACAGCAGCCACAGTGGCTGTGGTCATACCCCCTATCCTACATGTCCCTGGCTCGCACACTGGACAGGGGACCACAGACCATAGGCAGGGCAGGACCTCCCAGAGATTGAGAAGATGCATGTGCAGGCTCAGCAGACTCCCCTTTGGTGGATTTGGGGTCAGAGCAGTGCAAAAGGCCTCCAGCAGCTGAGCTTCTACTGTGCCTCCCTCTCCATGGGCTGATCCCTTGGCACCATCCCTCAGGGCCACCCACCCATGTAGGTCCTGTCCTCTGCTGATCCACAAGCATCCCACCCTCTGGGTCCCTCCCTGCCTTTGCTCCCACGCTGCACCTTGGGGGCCAAAAAAAGGAGCATGTGTGATTGTGGCAGAGTGGCTGAGATGCTGCAAAAAGCTTAATCCTGCCCGGCAGCAGTGAGCTCAGCACCCCACACACTCCTCCCCACTCCATCCCTGCTCGGCATCCTCCAGCTCCCTCCTCCCCAGGGAGCCTGTGCCACTTCCCAGAGCTGCTGCAAAGGTTTAAATTGCGCTGTAAAGATCTCCAGGGTGAGAAAAGCAGGAGGAGGCGAGCGCCCGTCTGGGGAGCTGAGCAGCTGATTGAATTTAACATTCCCATCGGAATTGTTATTTGATTTGAGGTGGGAACAGGTAACTACAGCATAAAATTAAAGCAGGTGCCAGAGCGCGTGCCAGGGCCGTGTTCTGGAGGCAGCCCTGTGTTCCAGCCTGTTCATTCTTATTCATTACCAGCTCCGGAGGCAGCATCTCCAAATCCCTCTGAATTCCTGTTCTCTCTCTCCTTGATTTCCCTCTCGTCTTGCATGCTGAAGTCTGCAAACAACTCACTTAAATCCGTTCCTCCACTGTCCATTAAGCTTTTAACACTTGCTGCATTTCCCGACAGTGACGCAGGTTCTATTGCAGCTCCTTAAATGTTAATTTTTATCGATTCTACATATGAACATAAACACACACACACACAGGCACGTGTATATCGAGATATATATTGATAGCCAGGCAGTGGTTCCCGTAGGCGGAGGGTACCGGAGGAGGATTGCTGGTACCTCCAGGGAACAGGGCCAGCCTTGCCAGCAGGAAAACGGAGGCCAAATGCAAGAGCAGTGTCATCAGCAATAACTTGTGAAGCAAAAGGCTTTCCCTTGGGATGTACCCAGGCTAAAGGACTGGAGGCAGCTGCTGGGCTGGCTTGAATCTGAGATGATAGAGAAGTTTCTCTTAAAAGTGCCCTGTGCTGAGAGGTCTGGCAGTGCTTTCACAGGCTCTGGAAGGTCAGCAGAGCATGCTGGGTGACTGAGCCCTGGCTGGGACCTGGTGAGGGACTGTCCTGTCACTCTTCAGCAGTTGATGCTCTGAAACCTCTCTCAAGGTTTCAGCAATGCAGGAGGGAGGTGAAGGAAGCACCTGGGAGCCGGCAGCCCTGTCCTGGGGAGACTGGATCCCTTCAATGGAGTTAGAACTCCACATTTCAGATAAGCCTCATGGCTGCAGCCTGGTAACCCACTTTGCCCCAGTTCCTCCATTCCTCATCAATTCATTCTCATCTTTGTAGCTGGGTGGTGCATTGTGGTTCACAGGATTATTCGCTCACCATGGGGGAGCTCAACCACACCTTCTCCCAGAGCTGGGAGTCAAAATCAGTTATTTAGGTGGTGTTTCCACAACCACCTTGATAACTCGCACCTCTTTATCACACAGAATTCAGGGTTTTTTCAGAAGCCCTGGTCTCAGGGGCACCCAGACAGCGTTTTCAGCCAGGTTTTGTCATGGAAACATTGCCACCAGTTTTGTTCCTGTTGGTTTCAGTATGAGAAAAACAACGATGTCCCCTCGGCTTGTTTCCTTCAGAACCCAAATTAACTTTTTCCATTGAAACCTCCAAAAATCCCAACAGCTGGAAGCAAGCTTCAGCCCAGAATAGTTCACCCTGGATAGTGGAGCTGTGGTGAGGGCTGCTTTGAGAGAGCCATGTGCTGGGAACCAGTGAGCCAGCCCAGCCGAGGGACTCGCTGCTCACACTCCCTCTGCCACATGTGAAAACCAGGCTGCTACAAAGCAGCTCTTGCTGTTCATATGAATTATTTTAATAAAGGGAAAGAAAGCTCTGGGTAAACCTGGAGTAATTGTCTGTTGTCTTCCTTCAACTTGGAGTCAGTGCTCACAGCATGGAGCTCACAGCTGAGGAGCTGGGAGATGCCTCCAGCACCAGCCTCTGTGGTGGATGGCGCAGGGGAGGGGGGGAATCTCCAGGGATTTCTGCAGGGATGGACACCTTGGTCACTGCATCATCCCACAGCAGCCAGCCCCAGCCCCCTGCTCCTCGAGCTGGGGTTCCCCAGGTAAGAGCTGCGTTGGCTCGCGGATCAGCGGAGTTGTCAGCCCGTGTGTCGCGGTCACAGCAGAAAAGCAGAACTGAGAAGCCAAAAGGCTTCACTAATCCGCTCGCTTTGATTTAGCAGCACCAACCGTTCACAAACACAGCTTTAATCTCCATTGCTGATTTCCAGCGTGCAGGGCCTGAGCTTGAGGAAAAAGACCGGAAAATGAGGATGCACAAATCAAAATTGTTCAGCAGAAGCCGGGCTGAGGCTGAGCCCACTTTGCACAAGCTGAGGGCCTTAGCAGAGACACTGGATTGCATTAGCCAGCCCTGACCCATCACAGCTGCTTGGTGAGTGTGTGCAGGTGCCCCTCAGCACCGCAGAAACTTCCCCGTCCCATTTATCTGGAGGAAAGACCTGCGCTGGCTCAGAGCTGCTCCTGAAGGGCACCAGTGTCACCTCCCACAGGACAAAGGCTCCAGGTGGGGGCTTGGAAAGGAGGAAGAACCTGGTGCTTGTATTTATGTAACAAATATATAATGTGTTTATATTAAGAGAGGGGACACGAGGGGGGCACGGGTCTCTCTGGGGTTTTCAGAGTGAAACCAGGAGGGATGGGAAGCTGGATTTTTAGCTGCCATCAGTTTTCTCCTGCATGACCTCCATTCAAGCCCCCTGTGTACACATCCTCCCAACACACAGGGGTCAGGATCCAAAATAACATCTCCAGGCTTGTCCTCAGGGATGCAAGGAGCGGAGCAATGCCCCAGCTCCCCAGTGTCTGTCCAGCAGCACTGGCAGGAGATGCTGCCAAGGGCCAGGACCTTGCCTGGCCATGGTGCTGCTCCAGTGGGCACGTGGTGGGGAGCGATGATCAGCCAGACATCTGCCAACACCTCAGGAGAGCACCGTCTCCTCCTGTGCCCCCAGAAAAGGAGGAGCGTTGGGAAGCGTGCGGGGCCATGAGGAGTCTCTCTCATTAATCCCTCATGCAGGTTGTCTCAAGATGAGGCATCACCAACCTTGGTCCCACTCTAATTGGCACTGGGGTTTGGCAGCCCCGGTGATGACTGGGGTGGCGACGGGAGCAGATCACAGGCCCCAGGTAAAGGACCTTGACAAGGGAAAGGTAAGGGTTCTCCTCACCCCTCCCTGCTCCTCTCCAGCTCATTCATCACATCACAAGTGCATTAGCACAGGATAATTATTAAAGATCAAAGGGAGACATTTGCAAAGGTTGCACAGGCAATGAAGCCCAGAAATGTGCTTGGAGAGAGGCTGTGCCTTTGTGCTGGATCTCAAGGAGACCATTGTCAAGGGCTGATGAAACAGTCTGACTGTGCTTCGGAGTTGGTATTACTGCCATTTATTTAAAACTTGACCCACTTTTATTTTCCATATTGGCATATTTTATCTTTCATTTTTTAAAGACAGTTGAGAATAATTGAGCACACCCAGCAGAATGGCACCGAAGGGTCTGCTTGAGCCAAACCTGTGTTGTTCAGAGAAAAAGAAGTTGGCAAAAGTTTTTTTTCCCAGAATGAGGATGAGGTAGAAGGAGGATGTGCATGTCCAGATGTGAGCACAGGCGTGTGTGTGCTGACAGGAGGGACCTGCCCAAAGCCCTGGCCAGCAGAAAGCACAGGGCTGGGTTGTGGCTGTTTGCTGCTGGTCTTTCCTGAGGAGCTCCTGGGAATGAGCGAACCCTGGGAGGGGGTGGGGGTGTGACAGGTATGCCGCTTTGCATCTCTAGGTTGGTGTCTCCACGGGGGACAGGCTCCTGGGACGCAGCCTCTTTGGAAGAGGAGCTCTTCCAGGAGAGGGGCAGAGCTCAGCAGCCCTCAGCCTGAACCTTTCCATCATTTGCTCCCCAGAAAGGCCAGGAGACACCTCTCCATCCACCACCTGCCAAGATGGGCCATGTCCCATGTGCAGGAGGAGCTCCTGGGCACTGCCCATGTTGCTCCCTGGAGATGCCCCAGCAGGGAGATGGAGCCATGGCAGCCGAGCATGGCATGTGCTGAGTGCTGCCAGCTCCAAGTCCACCACAGCCTCCACTCAAGTCATGGCATGATGGCAGTGGAGAGGAGCAGGCCAGGACTTGTCTCTGCTCCCCCTTCCCCACGCAGTTCCTCCCCCCTGCAAGGAACAGAGCCTGCTGCTGCCACGGCTGCTGCTTTGGAGGGGATTTAGTCTTCTCTAAGTAAACATGGAGGCAGTTGATACACACCTTATAATTACATTGCTCCACTCTGCAATTATTACATTTTCCAAGCTACAGCTGCTTCCTACTCATTATCAGGTTAAGAAACTTCTCCTGATAGTAACATCACATTAACCCTGTAATTAAGAGGCAGACCACCCAGGGACTGGCTGCTGAGAGGGGCTTCTCAGAGCAAGGAGCGGCTGTGCCTGGGCTTGGAGGTGGCTTCCCGGGATGCAGAGTCACTTTTCCATCACCCACACAGCCGTCCTCCCCTCTTTTATCATTTTATTTAATGCCATGACAGGAGCATCCTCACAAATATGCCCCTGGGGAGGAGATCAGCCCAGGGGGATGTGCTGAGCCCTGCGTTTCAGTGGGCATGGATGCTGGAGCTGCCCAGGTGCCCCAGCTCCCATGAGCAATCTATACCTGGTGAACTTTGTGTTTCCCATTTGCAAGCACAGAGTTCTTTAAATGAAATTCTTTGTTGGAAACACCTGCTCCCTGCGGGCTGGGTCAGCTGCTCCTGGCTCTTCCACCATCAGCACAAGGGGTGTTTTCTGAAAGGTGGGAATGTCACCTAAAGCAAAACAGGTTGATGCCAGGAAGGCTGTGATGATGCCCAGCCATGGCTATGTGTTTCCAACTCTGGGATCCAGCAGATGTGCAGGCAGCATTGGTCTGGTCACCAACCCTGCTGGGGCAGCCCAAGAGCTGGGGCTGAGCATCTGCTCCTTGAGGGGCACATCCAGAGAGGACACATCCAGAGGGACACATCCAGAGAGGACACATCTGCAGCAAGGGCTGCAGAAGGGCCTGAGCCACAGACGGAGCAGTTTTAACCCTGGTCCTAATGATTCTCCTCAGCCACGTCACTTTTCATTTGTTTTGGACCTGTTTGTGATAAAAGGGCAGTCTGAGCCCGGGAGGTTCAGGGCACCATCACACCCGCCCCGTGCGGTGCCTGCAGTGTCGTGACACTCCAGGGTCTGGACAATTTAATGTGCTCGGGAAGAACTCAGCTGCTACTGTGGAATTCAGTCCATGGCATAACTTGACACCCTTAATTACAGGAAGAAGAGCTGGGCTCCAGACCCAGGGGCCTATCTGGAGTAGGATCAAACCCTCTGGAGGAGCACCCGGGCCGGCTCGGCAGGGCTGTGCTGGGCAGAGGAGCAGCTGAGTGGGTCTTGCCCGGCCGCTGCACCACAGCTTGAGCTGCTGTGCACATCCAGCCACCTCCTGCATCCCTGCCTTTTGGCTTGAGGAATCAGTCTGGGAACGGTTCTACCTGCCAGTGCAGTTTGCAAAAAAAGAAAGGGATGGAGCAAACGTCTTTAAGCTCTTGTTGTGCTCACCAGGAGCAGCACAATCTGCCTCTGTGAGTGGGGCTGTGCAAGCTGAGGGACAAAACCCTTCCCAGGCGGCAGGGCCAGGAGGTCCATGTCCCAGTGCTCGCCTTGGCTGTGCTGGAGCCCTGGCTCAGGGTGGCACCAGATGCCAGCATCTCTTCCCCCAGGATGGAGGAGACCAGCCCATGCCCACTGCCACCACAGGATTCAGCACAGAGCACGGGGGGGCTTGGGGCAGGGGTGCAGCACTGATGGGTAGCATATGGCCAGCCCCAGGGACAGGGGACAGCCAGCAGCAAACGTCCAGGGTCCCTGACCCAGGCTGTGGCCATGGGGGGCTTTGTGGGGGCAACAATGGCAACGCTTGCTGCAGAAGATCTCCTTCTAATGGGACGTTTCCCGTGTTATCCTGACAGCTCTGGTTTCCAGGCAGTTTATCACCCACCTAAAAATCGATGACAAGCAGGAGTGAACCCCTGACCTGGAAGTATAAATTGCCCCTAATTATCACAGCGGCTCGTCATGTGCTGGGTGCTTTGGCCGGGGCCCCGAGCTGGGAGCAGCCCTGCCCTTTGACCCCACTGCATTTCTCTTGGTTTAAGGGCTTTTCTCCCCATCCCAGCCTGTGATTCCCCTGCCTGGGGGATCTGTGACCACTCCCGGGTCCTTCCTGTTCCCTCCGAGCACATCTGGGGCCGGGGATGCTGCCAGGCAGAGCAGAGGGCTGGGGGGGAAGCCAGACCATTAAAGTACCATCTCCCCCCCTCCTGGTTTTTATTTCCAGTCCTCAGAAACGCTGCTCATTTTCTTTGTCTTCAGCCAGTCCATCTTCAAAATGGGGGTAAAGGATACCCCTAGGAGGCATGTTTAATTAAAGTTTGCAAGATGCTTGCAGATAAATAAAGAGGGGCCACAATGGCATAGCAGTGCTCCTGGGAGTGATGGGCGCCTGGGGAACCAAGGCAGGTTCCCGGGGGAGACCCAGGGGAATGCAAAGGTTTCTCCCCCATCTCCTTCCCAAGCCCTTGGCATTTGTTTAGCCCCAGGCTCTATCCAAGGTAAACGGGGCTGTCCGACCCTGCCACATCTTCCCACTCCAGTTGCCAGGGGCTGCTGAGTGCCCTGGCACTCGAGCAGCCCTTGAAAGGCTCCTTTCACTGTAATTAGACATGTAAAAATGAAAAACCTAAGGAAAAGAATTTATGCATCTTCTAATAGCCCTCAAGTGTCCATCCAGCCACAGCCTTTTTTTCCCGGGCTTTTATTTGGAGAGTTCCTTTAATTTATGTCATGCAATTAGGTTTTTGTCTGCGGGCTCTGGGAGGGAGCGTGAGTTCGGAGCAGAGGAAGGAGCCCTGAGCCTGGCAAACAGCCGGAGCAGGGGCAGTGGCTGCCATCAGCCCTGCCCACGGGGTGGCAGAGCCAGGGTACATCCCAGCCCAGGATCAACCAGCTCACTGGGCACCAAGTGGGTCTGAAGCAACCCAAAGGTATGGACCAGAAGAATGATAAAAGCAGGGAAAAAATCCCCCAGTGGCGCCTGGCTCTGGTGGGAACTGTGCCCATTCCTGCGGAAAACTGGTGCTGGGTGTTGGGTGGGGTTAGAGCCGCATCCTTCAGCAGTTGCTAAGTAACAATGTCCTGTCCTCAGCATCACCCGTCTGCCAGAGGAGAGCGTGGGGTGGAAAGCACTCCTGCCTGCTCCTGTCTGCTCCTCTGGGGCGAGCATCTCACTGTCTTTGGCCGGGAGATGGGGACCTGCTGGGGAAGGAGCTGGCGAGAGTGTCCCCAAGCCTGGTGCTGAGCTGTTGCCCCTTCTGGGGGAGGCCATCAGAACCACCCGTCGCACAAGGCATTGCTCCTCTCCTCGTTCCTCCAGACAAGCTTCTCCAAGCACAACAAAGCTGTTTTGCAGAGCGCCAGCCTGCATGCAGCAGGATGAAGCCGGCAGATAGAGCCAAACACAGTGCAGAACATGCTTCCTGTGACTATTTGCTTAAAGTCATCTGGATTTGGAATCAGAAAAACCCACGCCCCACTGCCTCTTTCTTTGCACAGCAAAACCCTTGAACTTGAATCCCCCAAAGAGAGCTCAATATCCACTTTATGCCCATTTCATTGCCCACAGCTTTAGTGTTCTGTGGTGCCGCCTGCCCGGCCCCTGGCTGCCCAGCATCTGCAGTAAATCCCCACAGCAGCAGCGAGCTGGGGAGGCCAGAGGAGGCTGAACAAGTAGGGATGGAAAAAAACCCCAGAAAGAGTCAGAAACCGTGCTGCCAAAACACGCACATTCAGCAAATGCTGTATCTGGGGTATCAGCAAAAGCAATCACAGGCCAGCTAGTGCCGGGCCAGGCAGATCCCAGGGTGCAGGAGGCCCCTTATCTCCCCCAGACCTGCTGAGTGACTGAACAAACACGGGCCCCTCTCGGTTCCTCCCCACCCCACAGGCAGGACTTTCTCCTCCGGAGCCAGGTCCGAGCCCCGGTCCCTGCGCGGTGCCGCCAGCTGTGCCCGGCCCCGCCAGATGTGAGCGCCAGATGATGCTCCCGGCTCCCGGCTCTCCCTCATCGCACTGTCAGAGGACGAGCATCGCCTAACCCGACAGGCAGATGGTGCGGGCGGGTTCCCCTCCCGCTCCGCCTGGCACCTTCCGTCGTGTCCCCCTTGCCACAGGTCGCCGGCGCTCGGGGGGAGGCTCGGGGCGGTGCGCGGGGGTTTAACTGAGCATTCACAGATCCTTCTGACAACAAGGGCTGATGAGATAAACGCAGCTCCTGGGAACAGCGGCGCTCAGCACCTCCCAGGGGTCCCATCCTGGGGAGGAAAACATTTTAGTAAAATAGAAATTGGGTCATATCCCCTCGATTGTCTGAGTAAATGGGACGATGTGTACGTTTTATTTACCTTCCTACAGGGCAAATGTAGTGAGCATGTAATAAATCATTTCTGCAGCTGCTGGGCAAGCCTCCTGCTGCAAACCCAGCAAAATTCATGCATACTAAACCTGCCCTAATTACAGCTCCCTCTCCTCTCTCACTCCTCCCAGCTCCTGACACATCCACTTGCTCGCTTGTCACTCTTGTCTTGCTCCTCCTTTCCCCCATCTGCGCTTTCCTTCTCCTTTGCTATTTACAGAGGGGCTCCCTGGTCACCGCCAGCACCACTCCTGCCCTCGGGAGCACGTGCTTTATGGACAACACCAGTTGGGATGTACATGACCACCACCAACTGGGGTGAGGAGGTTTGGAAACCTCGTGTCCCTTTGGGAGCTCACAGAACTTCTGACACATCCAAACTTTCTTTTTGTCTGTTTGACCCCAGGTTTCCTCTTCCTCAAGGCAGGGCTGAGGAATTCCCCTGTTTCTTGGGGATTGCTGGGGGATAGGGAAGGAGCTCCTTAGGAGGTCACCTCCCATGGGTGCCCAGAACCCTGCCCAGACCTGAGGTTTCTCACAGCACTTCAGACATTAGGGAAAACAAGCTGTGTCTGCCTCGATGGGACAGATGACAATAGTCTTAAATTGCAGCAAAAAAGATCCAGATTGGTGTCTACAAAAGCCTTTCTAAGGATAGGGAGTGCTGGAGCAGATTGCCTGGGGCCGTGCCAGACTACGCCGGCTCTCAGATCCTGTGGGAGCTCAGACCGATCGCTGTTGGGAACCAACCGGGAGGGGCTGGTCCTGCCTGGGAGGGGGGAGTGGGACAGGACAGGAGGACCCCTGCGGACCCCTGGGACATGGCCCTGAGGCCCCTCTGCCTGGGTGGGATGCAGTCTGGGGCTGGTTCCCAAAACCAGCTTCCTAAGCAAAGGCAAGGTGGAAGCAGAGATGGAGATGGGGCCCAGAGGGGGGACCCCAAATACAGTGGGGGCAAGCAGAGTGGCCACCCCACCCCAGGGCACACTGCTGGGCTCGCAGGGACCCTCTGTCTCTGATTCCAGGTGGGTTTCCAGCCTTTGGCTCTGGGGAGCAGTGCTGGGACACAGCCTGGAGCAGCCAGGTCATGGCAGCACAGTGGGTCCCGTGGCAGCTGCACCAAAGGATGCAGCGAGCATCAGTTAATCAGTGATGCTTTCTCCAAAGGAAATGAAACCTGGGGTTGCTGAAGGTGTGTTGAGGGCCCTTGCATCCCCAAAGCTGAAGGGAGCAGCATGTCTCTGTGGTGAGCAAGGTTCTGCCTTTGCCCTGCAGGTAGTGGGAGAAAGGGGGAGCTGAGCTTCCCCTATTTCTCTGCCACCAGAGCTGTTGGTGAGTGGAACAGCCGTGCAACACATGTGCTGGGCTGCTTCTCTAGCTGTGGGGACCTCGAGGTCCTTAAAATAATCCCAAAGAAATAAACAAACAAACAACAATATTAATGCCAAAAGCAAATACAGAACAGGCTTATTCCAGTCATTTTCTCCAGCAGAGTCTATTCAAAGACCGGAGAGAGGATGACACACTGGGCCAAGCTAAACACCCCTGCAACACATTGCAAACAATAGCTTCACAGAGCATGAAGCCAGAGGGAATCATTGTGGTCATTTACTCTGATTTTCTGCAGAACATATGCCATGGCACTTCCCAGAATTCATTGTTTAAACTAGGCAAGGCTCACAGAAAAACATTCATTCTTGACTTCAACTTTTCCAGGGAGGGTGGATGCGCTGCAGAACAGCACCAGGGAAGAGGGGGACGTTTCTTCCTTTAACCAGTTTGAGGACTCTGTGTAACTGGAGTGAAAACCTCATTGACTGGAAACAGCAGTTCCAGGGAGATGGAAACTATTTGCAAATTTGGGCTAAGACCAGACTTATCTGAGCTGGGCATTTTCAGCACAAAGTGCTCCTTGGACTTTTCGTCTTGAGATTAATTCTTCTCCAGAGAGGGAAGGGGGCCAAAGCAAAAATGTCACCACCTAAACCAAAAAATAAATACTCTGTTTGAGTTTGAGGGGTGCCCCCTCCCTAAGCTTTGCTTTAAAATTTGCCAAGCTGCCTCGCTGCTAGCCTGGGGCAAGGGAAGGGCATGTGACTCATCAGAAATTCTCGCCTTCCTTCCCCCTCTCCCCTCAGCCGTGATGCCAACTCATCATTTTTGTTGCACTCATCATTTCAACACCCTGCTTTCTAATCCTCTTTCTCAACTGGCATCTCTGGTCAACAAATATGACAATGCCTGAGAAGGGCACTTTATCTTAAGGAAGAGTTGTCTGCCATGGAAATCAAGACACCGTTTGCCCAGAGTTTCACAAACCTGGATCTGCCCTTGCTCCCAGCCCATGTTTTAATTCAAACTAAGACCCAGCCAAAATATTCCCCCAGCTGAGGGGGCAGAGGGATTTTTCCTGCACCTTGGGATTCTGGCCATTGCTCTACAGCGCAGGGTTTCTCCATGTCTGAACAAGACCCAGCAGGATGAGGTGGCAGAGCCGACACCACCAAAGCCTTTGCAGTGGGGCTGAGTGGTGCCCGAGCAGGGGGGAGCTGTGGGGCTGCAGGGCTGGAGCCAGGAGACACAGACCAGCATTTCTGGGGTGCCTTTTGGACCTCCTCCTCTTCCTCTGAGCTGCAATTCCTGTGAGCAATGTGCTCATCCCCCACGTCTGCACAGCAGGGTCAGGAACGGGAAAGGAGCCAACTTCCCTTCCAGTGGGTCTGGTCACATGAAAACAAAAAGAAACCAGAGGAGGAGAAAAATCAAGGACATAGGGCAGCTCCGACAAATGAAAGGGCAAGGAGTGGGCAAGGAGAGGGAAGCTGGGGAACAACGAGGCTCTAAGCTGTTGCCAAACCACTGCAAACCCAGCGACGAGATTATACTTGGACGAGGCTCCTGGAAAAACCAGCTGAAGGAGGGAGGCAAATCTGGCCAGGGATTAATGAGCGCTGAAATCCACTTCCACTGACAGTGCCCAGTGGCTGCTGGAGACGACGGCCCTGCCTGAGTCAACGCACTTGGAGGGATGCAGCTACTAATCCAGTGGCATGGAGGCCTGGAGCGATGCAGACAGACAGACAGACATTGTCCAAACCACGGGACACTCCCCAAGCCCTTTCCCACTGGGGCTGGGGAACCTGCTGGCCCTCCCACCCTGGGGCTCAGCTGACCCTGAGCCCAGCGGGGAGGGGAGCGAGGTGGTTGGAGGCTGGCAGGAACAGAGCCAAGAATCTTGCTTAGCAGGAATAATGATGGGCATAACATGTAATTTCATCTAACAGCAGCTCAGAGTGTGTGTGCATCCGTGCATGGAGGGGGAGAGGGCAAATAGCGTGGTCAAGGTGGGATGCGGGAACTTCTTCCTGAGGCTGGGGATGGAGCCCGTGTCACTGGGTACCACAAGGACTGGGGACCCCAGAGGAAAGGCAGCACCCACGGAATGAGATATTCCAGTTTTCCCCTGAAGCAGCAGCTCTGGAGGGAGCTGCTTGAAAGCCTATCTCCCCCATTGCTCCCCGTGCCACCCCAGCCTGGCTGCCGGGGGTCCCCATGAGCCAGTGAGGACCAGTGCCTGCAGAGGAGACAAACAGAAACCTCAAGCAGGTGTTGGTGGAGGTCAGTCTCCAGCCAGGAGCCGGCTCTGGCAAGGGAAGAGCCCACACAGGGAGAAGCTGCTCCTCAGCAGGGTGAATCTCAGGCTCAGGAAGGACCCAGCTACCAAGGCTCAGCCCAGGAGCTCATGTAAACAGCCTTGGAGGACAGACAAGTTCTGAGAGATGCAAAGACCAGGCCCGGCAGTGATTCCTCAGCAATGACATCCTTGCAGCAGGAAAAATTCTTTTATTAAGGGAAAACCACTAAACAGAAGCATTGGTTTCAGAGAAATAACCATTCAAAGCCCACCACAGCCAGGGAAGCCAAAGGCCTTCCCCACAAGCCCTGAGCTGCTTCCAAGGGGCTGCTGGGTGTCAGATGCCCGTCCAGTTTGCAAACACACCAGGCTCTCATTTTTAAAGACAGGGATTCCTGAATCTTGGGTAAGAAACATCAACATCAGAGCTGCCTTCCTCACCCTGATGAAAGGGAAACAGATCTATTACTATTTTTTCAGTAAATGTTTTTGCTGGCTACAGGACCTGCTGGCTCTTCAAAGGCAAAGTGAAAATTCGGTTCCATCCAGCTGTTCCCATGCGCTGGGAGGGGGTAAGGTGGGAAAGCAGGGCTGGCCGGGCTGTGATGGAGCAGGAGACCAGGCAATGACAGGCCAGGGAGCAAAGCCCATCCATCACTGCTCAGGACCTGCCCTGCCCCCAGGTTTCCCTTCTTGTCAAGCTCGGGGCTGCAAACCCAGGCTCTTGGAGCAGACAGCAGCAGAGGGAGGTCTGCCATGGCCCCTGCCTGGGCAGGAGGGTCAGGGCCAAAATCTCCCCACCCTGTGGAGAAGCAGCACTGTCTCAGAGGGGCTCCTTATGGACACCCTGACCCATCCCAGTGCCAGGCTTAGTGTGGAATCCATGGGGTGGATGCTGCCCTTTGTAATCTCTCTGAGGAACAAATGCCAGCAGTGATGGAAACTTATCTGAACTCATTCCTGCTTTCCCCTTCCTGGATGATCCCCCATGATGCTCACCTGCAGCTTCATGCACCTCTGTCACTCCCATCTTGGAAAACCTCTCTTTCTAAGCATGGCCACGAGCAGTCCTGACACACACAAAGGGACCCTTAGGACCCAGAGCCTGTTTTGCTCTAGCAAAGTCAGCCAGGGACTGCTAGAGAAAAGTGAGTCTGATACCCCTGCTGAGCCCTGCACTGGTGCTCTGTGCACCGAGTTGTGCAGGGCAACAAGTTCTCTGCTCACCTGGAATTTGAGGTGCAGGGGAATTACAAGATTTGTCCAAGGATGCCAAAGGCAGAGCTGGTTTGCCCCAGAAGCTGTAGGAAGCTGATGGCAGAGCTCAGGTTCAAGTCCAGGTCCCCTGACTGCAAGAGCATCCTGGCTGCATCTCTCATGCCTGGACAGTCACGGGAAATCAGTGCTACCAGCCCAGCCTGGAGCCTCACCAAGGTCTACCCAGATGCTTTGCATCCTGGCCTGGGTATCCACATCTGGCTGCTGTGAGAGCGAGGGAGAAACTGAAATGAATCCTCAGCCGACAAAGCTGACAGTGGCCTAATTTGGATAGGCAACACGCCCGGGGCCGTGCCTGCGGGGCTGCCAGAGCAAACGCTCCTAAACGCTCTAAAAACCCTTCCACTCTGCTGCCTCGCCCCAGGAGACTCAGAGCCCCGGGAGTGTCTCCGAGTGCTTCCCCTGATCCGGCTCGTCCCGCGGGATGCGCGGCAGCACGGGGCGGTGGGAGCAGGAGGGAGGGAGCCGGCCCGGCTGTCGCTCCGAGCCGCACATCGCTCCCGACCGATCGCTGGTGAGGAGCCGCGGTGCGGGGCTCCCGGGAGCTGCTGCGGGACCCGATCAGCCCATCGCATCCCTGGGACACTCGGGGCGGGGGGAGAGAAGCCAGACCCGCTGTGACTTGCGCACTCGGATGGTTCTGCTGGTACTGCCTGACACTCTGCAGCCCTTCGGGTCTCATCTGTTGGCTCTCCTGCCATCCATCCACACGCACCGTGTCCTCCCTCTGCCTGTTAACCTTGTGCATATTTTTAAACGCTGCCATTTCCATTGGCTTGCACAGCATTTTATCTGTTCTCTATGTCACCGCTCTCACGCAGGGTGGATGTTGCTTGGAGAGAAATTGCTGCTGCTGGCTGCGGGGAGGAGAGGACAGGCTGGCTGGTGAGGCTATAACCCTGGCTTTGACATTGCCTCACTCATCTGACACTTGACATCTGCCCGTAAAACAGGGACTGGAATATTCACCTGGCTGCTGGAGGAGGGCAGAGGGTGCTTTAGTCATCCTAGACAATAAAGAACTTTTTTACTAGGTGGCAATGCAAGTGCAGTGGTCAGGGGGGAGAAGTACATTAGAAATGCTCATATGATGAGCACACCCAGGGTGGACGATGCTCCTGGCCTGGGTCCCACAGGGGTGCCAGCAGGACAGTCCCACACTGCTGTGACTCTGCATGCACCAAACTTTGCTGACCCCACTTGCCAACTGTGGGCACCCTTGCAACACCCATGCTGGTGCTGGCAATTATTTCAGCTGCTGGGTTACGTTGGGGGGATGCTCCCCAGCACCCATCCAGCAACCTCTGAGCACCCACCGGGCCAAGGCAGCCCCCAGAAGAGCTGCCCTGGTTGGTTATGGAACAGCCATCACCCAGCCAGCTCTTTGCTGGGCAGTACAAGCCCTGAACTCAGTCCCAACATGTGTAAAGCCTCTTGCCCCTTGAGCCTTGTTCTGCATTACAGCACTAGCTAGGAGTCAGCTTTTTACCAGATTATTAATTATATTTCTAGACAAAGCTGTACATCTCTGCCTGTGAGTTGCTGTGTTGTAAAACATGATTTGGCTTTTGCAATTCCCCCCGTGCCTCCCCCTCCAGCCAAAGCCCAGGGTCACGGCTCAGCCCAGCGGCAGGGAGCACAGCACACTGCTTCCCAAGCGGAGATGGGACAGATTTCTCCATGGTGGCAGTCCCCAAAAGGCATCCCTGGAGCTGGCCCAAGCCAGCTGGCCAGCCCGAGGAGGAAGAGGAGTTAATGGATCCCCCCGGCTCTCACTCAGCAACAAACAGCAGCGATTAACAGCGAAGTTCGAGAGACTAATTGGACATTTAACCCAGGGCTGGCACCACAGGCCTTGTGCTGTGACAGGAGAGAGCGAAGAAGGATTCCTCCTCAGCTGTAGGCTCCTCTAACAAGCCCTCTGCTGTAACCAGATCTGCACCCCATATTCCGATGGACAACTCTCACCCTAGGGATGTGCGGGGCCAGCTTGGGGTGGGGGGAAGGAGGGGGAAGAACAGGAGGAGAGCGGAGCTTCATGGAAGTTGACATGAATAAAAACATCCCCCAATCTGGTCCTGTTTGTCTTTTTTGTTAGTTTTTCTCCTGTTTGATTTTGGTTGGGTTTTTTGGTTGTTGTTGTTTTGTTGTTTTGTTTTTTTTTTAAATTCTCAGAGAAAAACAGGTTTTGGATGATTTCAGCTTTCCCCACAGTGCTTGGAACACCATCAATCATCTCCATGCAGATGAGCAGAAAGCGAATGTGACCACTGTTTCCTGCCTGCCCACAGTGTGCCCATGGCATGTGCCAGAGTCAGCCTTACTCGCCCCGAGCTCAGCATCACGGGCAGCCCCCTGCAGCCCCCAGCTCCCCACAGGCTGAGTAACTACTCCAGGCATCACAACTGAAAATGCTACATGTACTCTCCCAAATATACACGTTTAGTGCAGCAGACAGTTCACCCTGTGAATTCAGTGGTTTTGGCTGCGCCCAAATTATCTGCAAACTGCTTGGGTTTGTGCCATTGCCCATTATTCAGAGTGAGTCAGCGGCTGCAAACACGGGCAGTCCACAGAATCCATAGGGCCATGGAGGCTCTTCCCACAGCCATCACTCCAAATGCCATGTGAACGGTCACCTCAGCCTGATGGGCTTGGACTGGATCATTCCCAAATCCATGGATGCTCTCTGGATAACCACTCCCGCATTCCCATTTTAAATGAGTGTTCAGGAGAGCAGCATTCATGTCCTTTACTCTCAATCAGCATTGACTGATGAACTTCTCTGAGGACAAGCGTCCACAGATGGTGCTTGGCTCATCTCCCCATTGTCCCCAAAGCATCCCCTTCCATGTGCCATCTCCACAGCCCTTTCCTCACTGTTTTCATCCAAAGGTGAGCTCTACCTGCTGCCTTCGACCCCTCACACATGCTGGGTAGCAGGATGGAGGTTCCCAGAGGAGCATCATGCACGCACGGGGGTTTCCAGGGTTTCACTGGCAAAATGTCACAGGCACTGAAGCTGGCAATGCCAGCACATCTCCCCAGATCCACTCAGCATCAAACACCCTCCAGCCTCGTCCACACGCGATGTTCAGGCTCGGTTTCAACCTCTCTCACAGAGCAAGACCTGGATTTTCTTCCAACTCTGCCTGAAACCCAACCCTGGGATGGAGCCTGGGATGGAGCAGCCTGCACGTGTGGCCGGGTACGTCGGGGTTTGGCAGTGTTTGCTGCTCCAGGCTTCCAGATAAGCACACAGGGCTGAGAGCTGGAGACAACCCTCAGCTCCGGCGCTGGGAAATGCTCTCCCGACGGGTCACTCTGACGCCGTGGGCTCCTCGGAGGGATGTCTGCTCAGGCTCAGAGCCCTTCCTCTCTTTGAGAGCCACCACCCAAGTGGGTTCCCCTTTGCTTCTGTCCATCATCTCTGTAGCCAGCCCAAAGCACAGCCTGGGGTTCATTAAAAAATACTGAGTGGTTCAGGGCAGGGGTAAAATATTGCAGACAACAAAAAGAAGGGCCAGAAGGAGAATCCAGCCCGCCCTTGTCCAGATAAGGTGCTCATGCAGCAGGGACCCTCAGCTGCCCCAGGTATGTAGTCAGGACTTCTTAATGCTTCGCAGACTTGGCGGGTCCATATATCAGCACGCCTTGCCAAGGCAGCTCGGCTAATGAGGGTGATTTATGCAGCGGTCACTAATGGCTGACCTGGGCTTCCATCAATCTCTTCCGGAGGTTTCTGAGGATCGAGGGAGATTACAGCTTTACTGCCATAAGTATGGGAAACAGTGCAGTGCCAGCATTACTGCTCCAGGGGGGAAGAGGAGCAGAACCACCCCATGCCTTGCCAGCCAGCAGATGAGCTGCAGGCAGAAACACCCAAGCCCCGCACCAGCCCCAACAGCAGCCCTGATGCCTCCACATGGTGCCCAGCTCTACCAAAGCTGGGGCAGAGGAGCAGGACACATCTTGAGCAGCAGCAAAAGCTGGAGGGATCCCAGGGCACTTCTTGCCTACCACTGCTTGGGTGTGTTGCCACCATGCAGGTATCTCATCCTGTTTCTAAACTCAGACCCATTCATACACTCTGTAGCAAGTTGGATCCTTGGGAGTGAACAAATGCTCTGGGCTGGGATGTCCCATGTCAGCCTGCCATGGGCATCCTACAGTGGCTCTGCTGGCAGAGATGTGGCACCATTTAATGTCAAACAACCAACCAGAGTGCACAGGCTCTGCTTGTAAAATAAAACATCCCGAGCCAACGTTATTTTTACAAACAGCAAAGGAAGGGTTAACCCAACCACAGCCAAAAAAGAGGTGGAAATGGAGATAGAGGAGGATAAAAGGGCTCTCAGGAGGGGTCAAATTGAGAGGAAGAGAAACAGAGGAGAGAAAAGGAATTTGCTTCCACGGAAACCCCAAAGGGTCAAAAGAATTTGTGAAGCACAGGACCAAAAGGAAGGGGCACAACCTGACCGAGGTGTCACGTCCCCAGGAGGCACAGTGGCCGTGCCACCCAGACACAGCCCCAGAGGGGCAGATGCAAACTACTTTCCGGTAAAAGATGCTCAGACCGGGGAAAGAGGAGGAGGAAGGAGGAGGCACAATGGGGCAGAGCAGGAGGCAGAAGCCTCCTGTGACACCTGAGCCACCACAGCAGGTTTCTCCTTGACCTGGGATCTTTGTCAGTGCATCAGCTTCAAAATGGAACGGGGGCATTTAGGATGCCCCCTAGCTCCTGCCTTTTCCTCTCCACTTAAGGTTGACTCCTGGGCTTGTAGCTATAGGGAGGAGGTAAATGGTGCCCTAGATGGATGGGGAGGACATGGGCTCAGCTCGGGGACCGTTGCTCCTCATGGCAATGCTACATTTGGCCTGATGGCCTGGGAATAGATGAGACTCCAGGGACGCAGAGCTCTGCTTGCAAGGTGATGTCTCTACCCTTGAGCACAACCGTTGCTAGAAATACCCTGCTAGGACAGAGGCTGCTGCTGAGGGACCAGGTCCTGGCCCACTGCATCGTTTGGGGCACCAGCAATAAATAGTGAGAACAAATGGGAGCAGAACCCAGAGCAGATCCGTTGGATGCACCAGCTCCCTCCCAGCCTCTCTGCTCAGCTGCACACCATGGGCACAGGCCAGCGGCTATTCTGGCATGGCTCTCTCCTCTTGGCACTGTCACCCTTCCTGTAAAACACATTAAATATTGAGCGCTGAAGCTGTCCGCCTCCACGGCAGGCAGGAGTGGCAGCCGTTGGGAAGCAATTCCTTCCCTGCCACCGAGAAGGGCGAGATATGCGCTGAGGAGAGGAACGGCTCCAAAAGGAAAGATGGAGAGACAACTTGGTTGTCCCAGCCAAATTCCAGCCTGCCAAATTCCACTTCTCTAAAATGCTGCCTGCATTTTCAATAAATAGCAAAAAAAAAAAAAATCGATGCAAACACCCCCAGCTCTCTGCCATGGCTGCCTTTGCAGCAGGCACCTGCGCATCCTCCCCGCAGCACCTGCCTGCCGCCGTCGGGCGAGCCGCTCCGCGCGCACAGCCGGCACGTTTGTCTGGGAAGCTCATTAAGATCCGGCAAGATGAAAGGCTGTACAGAAATGTAAGATCATTATCGTTATCAAAAGAAACACAGAAAACTGCTGCTATAGAGGCAGATTTGTTTCCATATAGAAAGCTGTTCAAAGTTCTCCGAGAAGCTCTTTAATACGATGGCTGTTATATGAATAAACTTCAAGAGCTTCTCTCTCACGCTGGGGAAAACTTCCAAGGACCCCTTTGCCTTTCACGTCTGTTGCACAAATTTTCCTTGCCACTTCTGACATATTGAAGATAATTTGGGTACAGGGAAGAGAATCCTGTCTCCCAGCCCTCCCGACTCATATGCTGCTGAAGGTGTCATCCGCAGCCGCGATGCTCCAGCTGGCACAGGGAGGGGACGGGTGGCTGTGCCATGTGAGGGTGGACATCACCCACCCACCAAGGGCTGTGGAAGAGGCTCTGCCTGGGCAGCAAGTGTGGGCAGAGACACAAGCATTTGGGATGGGGCACAGTGCTCACCACCCAGCACCCACCAGGCAGCACCGAGTCATCCAGAGGACAACGGCTTGGCTGTAATACTTTGGTGTAATTAAAATACACCAAATCTATCTCATCATAGAATCAGCGAATGGTTTGGGGGGGAAGGGGGCCTCAAAGCTCACCTAGTTCCACCCCTGCCATGGGCAGGGACACCTCCCACAACACCAGGCTGCTCCAAGCCCCATCCAACCTGGCCTTGAGCACTGCCAGGGAGGGGCAGCCACAGCTTCTCTGGGCACCCTGGGCCAGGCTCTCACCACCCTCACACCAAACAATTTCTCCCTCCCATCCCATCTCCATCTCCCCTCTGGCACTTGGAACCCGTTCCCCCTCATCCCATCACTCCCTGCCCTTGACACCAGTCCCTCTCCAGCTTTCCTGGAGCCCCTTCAGGCACTGGAAGGTGCTCCAAGGTCTCCCTGGAGCCTTCTCTTCTCCAGGCTGAACANAGGTTCCCAGGGGCTTTTTCCAGGCTCCAAGGTCACACAGCCAGCTCATGGTGAGCTTCTCATCACCCAACCGCCCCAAATCCTTCTCCTCAGGGCTGTTCTCAATCCATTCTTCACCCAGTCCGTGTTTGTGCATGGGTTTGCCCTGACTCAGGTGTAGGACTTCACACTTTGCCTTGTTGAACTTCATGTGGTTTGCATGGGCCCATCTCTCCAGCCCATCCAGGTCCCCCTGGATGCCATCCCTTCCCTCCATTCCTCATCAAACAGCCCCAGTGGGCATCACCATCACCCATGTGGCTATGTCGAACCCCTTGCCCACTGCCAACAACAGACAAGCAACACCACCATCTCCCACCTCCCACCAGTGCCTCCCAGTCACAGTGTCAGAGACCTCTGTGCATGGAGTCCTCTTTGCCATGGACCCTCCAGGAGCCTCTGAGGAGGGGCTTCACTGGGGCTCACAGCCCCTGCGCCTGCAGCCTGCAAAGAGGAACTCAATTGTTTAAAATAAACTCCAGTTCCTGCACCGGGAGGTTGTCAGTGCCAAGCCTGAGGCTCAGAGCTGGCTGGTGGGAATTTGGATACTGTAAATCTGTTCCTGCCTGGAAGAAGCAGAAGAGTTAAACTTGCTCAAGGCACCATATTTTTCCAAGAAGAATCAGTTCTTCCCACACAGGGTCATTTCTTTTTTGAAACCAGCCTCTCTTTTATCCACAAGAAAATCTGCTCGTAATTATAAACCAAGGAAGAAGAGGTTTCTGGAAATATTCATTTGCAGCTGAGCCATTTTCACCCTGGCACAGGCAGACCCAGCCTTCCTTGCTCCCATCTGTCGCCTTCGCGCCGAGCGTGGCGGCGGCAGCGATGCCAGCCAGGCTCTGCCACCCAGCGTGGCAGGCTCGGGCGGGAGAACGGGACATCACGGGGGGGGCTGGGGAGAGGGGGCTGCCACAAAACCAGGCAGGGCTTGGAGCTCGCATCCTGCCCAAGATGTTCACCTTACACATGAACAGCTTGGCACCACGAGGGGCAGGGGGAAGGAGGAGGAGGAGCAGCACAGGCATCGTCTGAGCTCTGTTAGGGAAGAAGTGAAATGGAAAAGTCTCGTGGTGCTGGGTTTGGTGGGGTTTGCAGGGCCAGGGCCCAGAGCACCTGTGTGGGTGATGCCTACACCCATCACAGCAGTGACCCAGAGCAGGAGATGCCACTTGGGCCAAAGCTGGGCAGCAAGTGATCCCCCTGCCCACCCTGTTCCTTCTCCGGGTACCGAGCCCATGCGACGGGCTCCTTGCTCCTTCCGCGGGGGAACAGCTACAGCTTCTCCCCACCACATCTCTCTCCCTCTTCCTGAGCTGCATCCATTTACATTGCCACAAATAAATCAATCTGCTTCTTGGTGCCTACACCTTCAAATATTTATAGACTGTTATTATACTTTTCACTCCCTCCCTATACACACATGCCCTTTCCTTTAAACGTCTCCCCACCAAACCATGTATATTTAGTTCTTTTAATCCCTCCCCATAAATCTGCCCTGATCCACTCCCTGCACCGTATCCATTTATTTCTGTTAATGAGAGGCACAGCAGAGGATGGTCACGGCAGAGCTGCTGTCACCTCCCTTCGCAGCACTTGGGGACCGCGGCTCAGGAGTGCATTAGATTGCTCAGAACATCTCCTGGGCACCCACTGTCCTACAGAGCTCTGGGCGCCCGCCAGACTTTGCCTTTCTTTGGATTTTGCATTTTCTTCTTCTCTATTTCCACACACCCCCCCTCCCCAACTCAACTGACAGAATTGTGAGCAGCTCCCAGACAACTTGCAAACCCAGAAGAGAGCTATTTCTGGTGAGCGCATTTAAACCTCCTTTCCGATTTGCAAGTTGCCTGCCAGCAGCTTGCGAGTGTCAGGCAAGCAGAAGTCGGGGACAGTTGTAAGTTCAGGTTTGGATGCACACACCACGTGGGATCCTTCCCTGCTTTGGCAAGCCTGGAGCCACCCAGAGCAGCAGCCCCAGTCCTCAGCTCTCCACACTCAACATCTCCTTTTGGCAACCAGCCACCAGCCAAAGTCTGGCTGTTGAACGGAAAAGCAAAGTTCATCTTTAAAACGAGAATAAAAGGGGGAAGAAAGAGAGTGCTGAGGGAAGCATATTTGCTAGTGCCCGGCGGGCCACGAGCAGAGCTGCAAAATCTACTCGAGTTCATAATTTGCTGTAATGAAGCCGCTTCAGGCAACAAATCCCCAGTGGCCACAGCTGATGGAGCTGGTGGTGGGCTGGTGACACGGAGCAGTGGGATTGCAGCCTGCCCACTGTGTCCTACCCCCACCAGGACAACCCATGGGATGGTCACAAAAAACAAGCGAATAAACAGCCTGGGCAAAGCAGCCGTGAGCTGTCGGAAAGGCTGCGGGGATTTGGTGAGCTCAGGGTGGTTTTTACAGTCAACTGATCAGACAAATGCACTTACCCAAGCAAAAAAGCCACCCCACCAGCAGGCACGTGTTCCTGTGGGGAGCAAGTGTCAGCCTGGCATGAGGCACAGCAGGGTCAGCAAGGGTGGCTGCATGGGAATTTTGAAGAGAGTCAGTGGCAAAAGCATTTGGGCCATCCCCAAGGCTGCAAAGGAGCATCCTCCCCTTGTCCTGCTTTTGTCCAGCGGGAAACCTCCCTTGTGCGAGAGCATCTCAGATATCCCAAATCCATCCCTGCCCTCCGGGCACAACTCCCCTCTTCCCTGCATCCCCCAGCTCCACAGGCAGCAATCAACCCAGGCACATGTGCAGGGCATCCCCAAAATGTTGGACAAGGGGAGGACTACCCTGAAGACACCGAGGGATGGTGACTGGCCATCCCATGTCCCCCAGCGGCCAACACCAGGGGCAGAGTCACCCAGCCTGGCACTGCCCACTCCCTGCCTGGCAGACAGAGCACATCACCCTGATGCTGAGGCTCCTCGGGTGGCTGGAGCGTGACAGCCATCCCACCCGAGGTGGCGGTGACAGCTCTGCCCAGACAAGCACAGCCTGACCGTCACGTCCCACTGCTCAGCTCACAGCTTATTAGATTTGCTTTGGTTTAATAGGCAGGGAACACGATCACGGAGCAGACCCCTGTGTCTCCAAAGATCTCCCTTCCCAGCAGGGCTGCAGAGGGCACACCAAGCCCTGAGCACCAACAGTTTGTCATGGGGGACTGAGCAGGAGAAAGGGATGATCCCTCAGCAAGGAGACCATCACCACCAGCACAGCACCACAGGGGCTGAGCTCTGCCTTGGGGCTGCTCCTGTCCCAGCCTTCTCAGGATTTTCATTTTTGGCCAAACTTGTCTATCTTCTCCATGTAAGAACCTTTAACCCCCACTACAGTGAACACTTTTTCATCCCCTTCTATTGTGTCCTCTTGAATCTGACAAAACCTTCCTCCTGACAGCAGTTCATCCTCTCTCCAGCCACCCCAGGCAACCCCTGAAGCTCCTCCATCATGTTGGGTAGAGCATCAGTCCCAGGCAGAGCTCTCTTCCAAAACCACCCCTTCCTGTAAAGGAAAGGCCCTCAACCCACCTGCAGCTCCTGACCCCTGTCACTCCCTGGAAAAGGAAGAAGCCAGCTTCCAGCCCCTTCCTTTCCAAGCCACCTTCTCTTCCCATCCAGCCTTCCAGTACTTGGCCACTTCTCCATTTCCCACCCAGAAGGTGCTGCTTCGTATGGCTGAGAAAACCCCGCTAAGCTGGAAGCCGTTGTGAGATCCAAACAACTTCACTCCCATTGCAGTAGTTTCTGTGATCCCCTGCAGGTTCTGGGGCTCACAGCCATGCAAGCAGAGCCCATGGCAGATGGACTTCTTGTTCACCTTCAGGGTGATGCTCGTGCTGGAGAACAAGAGCCATGTTTCTGCCCTTCGCTATTGCCAGGGTGAACTGGGATCTCAGCTGTGTCCCAGCCTGGGGCAGGTGAGATGGACCAGTGTCCTTGAGCAAGGGGTACAGCTCCATCAGGACAGGAGCTGCTCCTGGGGTTCCTGACCTCCACACGAGGGGGGCTGTAATTATCCTTTGGCTCTCACACAAATTGCTCATTTGACTTGGAGCACCGAGTGCTGACTCGCTGGCTCAGGTTGGAATTGGGGTTTAAATCAAAGAGCTTCCCTCGAGGGATCTGGGGGAGATGGAGGCAATTAGATTTGAGCCCTGAAGTTTTACAAGTCTAATAAATTTCCTGGTAGCCTCCGGCTGCCGGGCTGCCGTGCAAGAGCCAGGCGAGAGCCCTCTGTGAATGAAAGGCAGCATTTCTCAAGACAGGAAGCCACCCCGGCACCACACAGGTCTGTCTGCCAGGGGCTGACTCGTCTGACCCCCCCCGCTGCTCTGCATCTGCGCTGAGTGGTGGGGATGGAGGCACCGCATCCCTTGCTCCGCACCGGCCGGCGCTGGCAGGGCACAGGCAGCTGGCAGTGACCACCCCTGCAGTGACCACGGCTGGCAGTGACCACAGCTGGCAGTGACCGCCCCGGCAGTGACCGCCCTGGCAGTGACTGCCCTGGCAGTGACCGCCCTGGCAGTGACCACCCCAGCAGTGACCACAGCTGGCAGTGACCACCCTGGTTGTCCTGCAGCCCTGCCCATCCGTGGTGGCCTCGGGGCTGGTTGGTGGCAGAGGAAGGTCAGAGCCAGTGGTGTGGAGGGAAGCAGCTGCTGCTCGCTGCTGGAGGCAGTGAGGAAAGAGCATCTTCTTAATTGTGCTTCACTTGGCACTGCTGGAAAGGGGTCATGGCAGAGAGGTCATAGAGGAGTTGGCACCAAAGCAGTGACCACCTGGAGGGGGCAGGACAGAGGAGCCCAAGGAGGGGAAACTTCCTCCCACCAGCTGCCCCACAAACCTCTACACCCCTCAGAAGACACAACCTCACCCGTGGCCGCTCACTGGCCTGCCAGAGATGCTCATCTTCTACCAAGAGACCTAAACACGCCCTCCCTTTGCCTCAGAAATGCTAATGGAGAAGGAAGCTCCGTTTCTCCAGCAAACCCAACTTCTGAGAGTCCCTGCAGCAAAGCTTCTGCTGCTGCCAGCAAGCCGGGTGTCCCCCCAGCGCTGGGGAGGGTTTGTGCGGCTGAGCTGCTGCTGTGGGGCTGCTGTGGGCTGTCCCCAAGGGGAACACATACCCCAGCATGGTGACCTGCAAGTGCTCAGCTGGGACAGGAGAGACCCAACAACCTCTGATGGCTTTGCTGGGCAGAGTTGTACAGGAACATAAAAAGGGAGAAGAGCCCGTGGTTCCCTGGGACATGTCCTGTGCTGCCTGGCCACAGATGTGGTGGCACCGACTGTCCCTTGTCCTGGTCCATGCACTGGAGCAAAACACACCTTTGCTGCTCAAAGGGACACTCCTCTGCTTTTCTGGCTGCCTCCAGTGTTTGTTTAACATAATGCTGCTGTAAATTACACGTCCCCCTGATGCAATGTAGAACATGTTTTATGCTCCCATTTTCCCCGTGTCTTCTCACTAAACCTTCTCTTCCAATATGAGCTGGGTGCCCTGTGCCAGGGATCAGCAGAGACTTATTTAAGCAGCCAGCCAACTCTAAACCATTGCTCATAAAACCTGGGGTCTCTGTGAGTCCTTCACACTTGTTGCTGGAGACCATAAATCCTCATTTCACAGGGGCCTTTCTCTCCCCCCCCTTCTCTTTCCTCTCTCCCAGTGGTGATGGATGCGGAGTGGTGTGGTGATGTGCTGGGGAGTGAGCACCCAGCCCTGCTCTGCTGGAGCTCGGCAGCACGTGGGGCAGGACCAGGTGGGCTTTCAGAAGGGTCCCTTTCCCCAGCCAGACCCTGCACCCAGCCTCACCCAGAGCTCGCTGGGCAGGGGGACACATCAGGGCTCACCCAGCCCTAATTCTCCAGGCTGGGAGAGGTTTCACTCGAGGAATCCATGGGCACCGCAGTCTGCGCCTACCCTGGGTTTGTATCTGTGGTTTTGGATGGAAACTGAAGTGTTCAGAGCATTTGCAAAGAACAGAATATCCTGAACAGGCAGAGCCTGGATCCAAACGCTCTGGCCAGGATCAGGGACGAGTCCCCATGGGAGAGGGTCTCCATCTCCTTCCCCCTGCCCCGCTCTCTCCGTGCCAGGCACAGCAATAATCCTGACCGAGCCCGCCCGGAGCCAGCAAAGGCTCCCAACCCCTCGGCTCCACGCCCCGCCGGTGCCCGCGGGCACGGGGGATGCTCTGCCACCGGCCCCATGTCCCGCTCCCCAAGGAACCCCCCGGAGCCAGGAGGACTTGTACAGGGGGGACGGGACCCCTGGCTGTGCTGGGAGCGGGGTCGGATCCTGCTGCTGGGTGAGACCAGAGCAGAGATGCTGGCACGGCCGGCAGGAGCAGGACCGGACCAGATGGCTCCGGGCTTTGTCTCCTCCACGTTGGGTTCCTTCTTTTTCTTTTTTTTTTTATCTCTCCTTTTCTTTCCAAAGGCGCCGTGCAGATGGGGAAGGAGCAGGTTATGCAAATGCTCCTCGGGCAGCTTTACCTGCCGTCGCCCTGGCAACGCGGAGCGGGCAGCGGGGTGCGGGCAGCGGGGTGCGGGGTGCGAGCGGGGTGGGAGCT
>VZRW01001798.1:986374-998288 GCA_013398125.1 Aegotheles bennettii
CCCCCTCCCCCCCGAGCCCCTCGGTGAGGGCTCCGGTCCCCTCGGCACACGCTGCCCTGCGGGGCCGGGGCCGGGGCAGCCATCCCCCATCCCCATGGGTCCCCGGCCCCCCCCGGCCCGAGGGGCCCAGCACCCAGCAGCGGGGACCGAGGAAGCCTTATCACCACTTTCTTTTCATTTTCCACACGCACCACAAAAAACTACAGTCCTGGGGACATGTGTAACTAATTAAATGGTACAGGGAGAAGAAAAACACTGATTTTTTTCGAGACTTTGAATTATGGCTGGAGGTGAAGGAGTCAGCAGGCTCAGGGGATAATTAATCACCGAAGGTGAGATGCCCCGGCTCCCTGTGCCAGTGTGTGTGCCTGGCTGCTGGCCCTCGCCGGGCACTGGCCACCGCCAGCACCGAGAGTGGCCCAGGGAGCTGCCACAGGGCTCTGGGGTGTGTGCAGTGCCCTGGGCAGAGCCAGGTGCCTGTGGGGCACAGGACACAGCCCCTCCGTGCCAGGTCTGCCACCGCATCCCTCCCAGGTGGCTGAGAATATATGAACATCACACATTAACCAGCCTGCTGCCCCTCTGTCCTCGGCAGGAGTAGGGGGAGAGCAGCACCCAGGGCTGCACCCCGCCAGGGTGGGGGGTGCTTCCCAGGCACAGCAGGGTGGGCATGTTCACCTCTGAGCAGCACAGAAAATTCTGAGAGGTGACCGAAAACTTTCTGATGGAAAGCTGTCATCAGGAAATGCTGATTGTACACATCAGAAGGACTTTGTGGAAATTTATGTATTTTATTGATGTATTTTGTGAATAATTATGAAACACACTACAAGGTCCAGGGGTTTCATTTCAATTTTAGCATTTTTCCTGGTACTTTAAACATCAAAATCAAAACAAAATGCTCCAACTGCTTCAAAAAACACTGGCAGAAAACTTGGCGAGAGAAATTTTTTTTAAGATAATACCTTTATTTATTAGATGACAATATTTTATAATTTGATGCTCAGGTGAAATTTCATTGTTTGAACTTCTCCCAGGGAGCGAACAGAGGTGTCAGTGCTGTGAACCTGACCTTGAGCCCAGCGTGAGGGGGGAGGACCTGTGGCTTGATGCATGTTTGAGCAACAGCTGGGTCGGGGTCTGTGGTGTCACAGCCTGTATTTATTGCCCTGTCCCTCCTCCCGGGACTGCCTTGTCCCTCCCTCACAGACTGGCTGTGCCCCCAGCTCTCAGCAGGGATGTGCCACCATGCCGTGGTAACAGCCAGGGGCTTTCCCCAGCTTGGCACCGGGTCCCGGGGGGACAGTGCCCTGCCACAGTGGAGGCAGTTTGGTGGCCTTTCTCCTCCCATCCCAGCAATTATCCAGCTGCTCGTTTCCCAGCAAGCAGCTCGGGAGCAGCAGTGAGCGGGGTGGAACTTTGGGCCCTTTCAATTAGCATTTTGCTCTCCTGTGCTACCTGGCTATTAGAGGTGTGCCTAACTGGCACCCGGGGCCCTCCCAGCCCATCTGAAAAACCATTTCCATTTCTGACCAGAGTAATTGATGTCCTATTTTCCCTTCATTCATATGCAGGTGGCATGGGAAGATTGGAGCGTTGTGGGACTGGGAGCAGGATGGAGCAGTGAGCTGGCCACTCGCTGCTGGCCACGGAGCTGAGCCCACTGCACTGGCTTTACTGGGGCTTTACTGGCTTTACTCTGCCCCACTGAAACCCACAGACCTGGGGTCTGTGGTGGTGGGGGCCACGCTGGCAGCCTCACCACCCCGGGGGGATGCCTGCTTCAACATGCAGCTCAGCACAGTGACAGATAGATGTCTGCCATCCCCCACGGTCCCTGGGGTGGGAATTTGTCTGTGTCACTCTTGGTACTCACCGCAGGGATTGTCACGGTGCGTGTCCACGTGGCAGCCCCCTGCCTGGCTCCCTGAGGGGGGCAGGACCGGCAGAGCAGGGACCCCCCTGCCGAGGCAGCCCCACGGGGTGCACAGACCATGCTCAGCCCCACGTGTGGGTCCCTGCTTGCTGCCAGGTACTGGGGCAATCTGGGGAGCTCCCTGCTCTTGGGGGGACAGAGGCAGGGTGGAGGTAGGGTTGTCCTCAAGTGACTTGGTTCCTTAGATCCCGCAGCACATTTTCAATGTAAAAATCTGCTATGGAAAATCAGCATCTGGACTCATCCTGTAAAAACGTCAAAGTTTTAAAACACAGCAGCAGTTTTTTAATCCTACTTAGAATGCTAATGGCTTGTTGGTGACTAAGAAGGGTGGAGGGCATCTGAAATCCAACTGCTTTGAAGAGCACTTACACACTTCATCTCGGGCAGGAAGGAGTCTCACCCTAGTCGGATAATCCTGTGCCTACCCGTGTCCTTGAATGAAGCCTTGGCTGCAAGAAGAGTCACCTCCTGGAGCAGAGCAGCAGGGCTTGGCTGCCTGGAGGTCCCAGATCCCTGTTTCCCTAGCCCTTCCCTCGCAGAGTCCCCTGGGGTTTTCCAAGCTTTTAGCATGTCCTGTGGCAGGGAGTCCAGCCAAGCGTGATGGAGCAGGGATGAGCCCCAGGGCTGGAGCAGTGGCACGGGAGGACAGGGTCCCCAGAGTCCCTCCCTGTCCCTTCGCAAAGGACAGTGACTGATGGACGTATTAGGTTTGCAAGAGAGCAGGTGACAACAGGGGTGACAACACTGAGCTGCGGCTCAGTGACATGAGACAGGGAACACTGATGGCACTGACAGCCCCAGAGCAGCCGCCTCGTGACCCTCCAGGGAGGAGCGGGAAGGATGAACCACGCGGGTGCCATCGCCAACCTGTTCACACGGGGGTGCAGCTCCATGACCTTCATGTCCCCTTGGTACTGGTGTGTGGATACATCCTGGGGCTGGCTGGGCACTGGGCGTGCATGTGTGTGCCTGCTCCATGAGGCAGGTCCAGCCAGCCCCTGCGCTCCTGGGCTTGGCCTCACGACGCCCGGTCCTGCTGCTTCTTGCTGGAGCTGAGTCACAGCCAGCAGCAGAGCAGGAAGGGCAAGGTTGGGCCTTAACTGCTTCCCCTCCAAGGAAAAAGCGTTGCCAGCTGCTGGGGTAGAGAGGTGTTTGCTGCGGAGGTGCCGGGGCTGTGCAGAAGCATTGCAGTGCACGCGTGGCCTCATGTGAGCGTGAGCGGCTTCGTGCGTGGGGCCATGTGTGTGCACATGGAGCAAAGTGTGTCTGCCACAGTGACCCCAGCATGGGGTCCCAAACCGGGCTCCCTCCCCCAACTCTCAGGAGGCAGAGGGTCTTCCTCAGACCGATCTCCTCATGCCTGTGCCACAGCTGACCAGAGGCAGGAATCCTCAGCTCAGCCCCCTCCCTCCAATCCTGTCCCGGGGAGGATAAATGGGATGCTCCAGAGGTGAAGGGAATGCAAGAGGAGCGCTGAGACTCATGGCCACCTCCTGCCAAAGCCTCCAGAGCATCTCGGAGACATGGTGTGTATTCCCTCTGAATTCCCTGCAGCCACACAGCTTCTCAAGGCTCTCCTGGGAGCGTGAATTTATTTGATGTAATTTCATTTTGGGGTACTTTTTAAGTAATTAAAAGAGATGAAGGAAGAAAAGGGGAAAATTAAAGGAAGGATTACCAGGGCTGTGAGGGAATTCCCTGGGGAGAACATGGACCCAGTGCAGTAGGCTCTAAACAGACCTGGTTTTTACACTGCTCTGCACAACCTGAGGCTGAAGCACAGAGTTTGTTCAAGGTGCCCAGCACAAGGCATTGCCAGAGCTCCCTGTGCCTCCCCTGGCCCTGGGAGAGGGAGCAAATCCTGCCTGCAGGAAAACAGCCAGGACCTGCCGGGAGCCGAGGAGCGAGGGTGGGAGCTGAGAGAGCAGTCCTGGAGGGCAGCAGAGCACCGTGCCCAGCAAGGTTGGCTGCCTTGGTGGCATCTGAGAGAGCTGCCCAGGAGCAGGGGGGTTGCCCCGCTTGGACAAGTGTCTGGGATGTGTCTTGATGAAAATCAGTGCCAGGATCACCCGGACAATCTGTGCTGCTGGGGTCACTGCACAGCCCACGGCCCGTCTCCTGCCCGGGGACATGTGCTGAGCCAGCAGAATTCCCTGGCTGCACTCCAGGAATAGCTAAGCTGTTTAGTTATAGGATAACTAGATTAACCAGGCTGTGTGGGGACAACAGATCCTGACTGCTACGCCACGAGATGTGGGTTGGATTTGCCCCTTGGCCTGGTAGGATAGAAATGCAGGTTGGACCTGGAGCACAGAGAGAGGTGGGACAACCTTGCTGCAGTGTCAGGAGCAGCACCCATGCCCAGGGACCCACTGACGCCTTCTGGGGCAGCTCACAAAGACAGAGAGGGGTTGGCTACCTAACCCATGCCGTACCATGCCATACCATGCTATGCCATGCCATGTCGTGCAGTGCCATGCCAACCCTTCCCACCCCATCTCCCTTTCCCTGGCCGCAGCACAGCCCTCCTGAGGATCCAGGTGTGCCCACCCTCTGTACCAGAGAGTCCCAAGCAGCAGAGGTGCCCTGTGGGAGGTTGCAAGGAGGCGACAGCAGCCACACTGGCATCAGTTCAGCTCTACCACGCTAATTCAGTTGGTTCAGCTAATTCAGCTCTACCTACGTTGGGCCCATGCTGCAGCTGGTCCAACCTCGATTGCTGGCTTTTGGAGACCCCACATATTCACTGGCTGCTCCCCAGGTTTCATCTCACCTCGTGGCTGGAGGTTCCTCATTATTTGAGCCCCCCCAGCCTTTGAAGTGAGAGCTGCCGTGCCTCTCCGGACTAAGCATAGGGCTGTGAATTGGTGGCCCAAGTGACCCAGCTGGCTCTGCTGCTGGCCCTGGACAGGGCATTTAATGCCTTTGGCTCTGAGCTTGTCCTCAGAGGTTTGGAAGTAGCACTAAAGATCTAATGGACATGACCTGATTAGTTAATGCTTGGTGTCTGCTCGGTAGGCATTGTTCAAGGTAGTTAAATTGAAGGCCAGGGTTGGAAAAAGATGAAATTTTCCTGACTCATAATGAGTCAATGCGGGAAGGGAAGAGCACACAAACCTCCCTCCAGCCTTAACAGCTTCCTTGGGATGAGCTGGAGCAGGGAAAGTCAGCTCGTCCTGGGGACAAGTGGCTCATTTGCTAAATTAAAACACTAACTGAGAAACCAATTTTTTGGGGTGTAATTTCTCACTTGGTTGTACGTGGTACTTATCCTGCTAATTGCCTGTGCTCAGGGCAAGCCACGCTCACCAGAACCCAGGAGCTGTGCTGCTGCTGCACGGGGGGCACGTAGGAGCTGGTGAACCCTCCTGTGTGGAGAAAGGGCTTGAGATCCTCTCCATCCCTGGGACAGAGGAGCACCCATGATGGGAGCTGCTCCTGCAAGTGCTGCCCATGGTGTGTGAGCTCCACACTGGGGAAGCTGCCTGCTCCCAGGACACGTGCAGGCCAGTGTGGTTCAGTCTCATCTCAGTGTCTGTACCTGGGCATCCATCAGGGTCTTTGCTGACTCTTTTTTCAAGCCATCACTTTTCCCACTGGTGTTACCATGCAGCTTCCCGGGGTGTTTGAGCTGCAATGATTTAAATGAGGGAGGTTTCAGAGACTGGGGAGTGAGGTTGGGCCAAACCACTTCATCAAAAGAGCCAGCAGCATTTAAACAAGCCTTCAAAACTCCTCCTGAGGACACAGTCAGCAGTGGGTCCATTCCCCTGCCCCCAGGCTTTTGGATGTCCTTCAGCCCGGTGGATTTGGTCTCCTGGTTGCTCCAGGCACACTGCGCCCAGGACCCAACCAGTTTGTCCTGACATTAGCCTAGGTATGGCTCATTTTGGCCTTGGCAGTGAAGCAACCACTCAACACATGCCACCAGATAGAGGAAAGAGCAGCAAAACCAGCCACCTCCATCCTTCAGCCCGTGGAATGAAGAAGAATGGACTTGGTGGAGATGGAAGAGGTGTGAAGGGATGGGCAGAGACATAGTGCTGGCTCCACCACGTCCTCCTCGGTTTTCTCAGCAGGTCCCCCCCTCGCAGCCCGCCGGCACTGCGTGGTGTTTGCTTTGCACCAAAGATGTCTCCACTTTCCCCACAACACGTACTAAGGCAACCACACAAACCAGAGGATGTGAGTCGCAGCGGCTCCGAGCGCACCGGGCAAATTTGATCCTGCCAGATTAGGAAAGGCATTAACGAGGCTTTGAGCCCTTGCCTGGGTCTTGGGTTTATATATGGCCACGGTCACCGCTCTGAGAGTGACATTGTAATACATCACGGCTGCCAGCCGCAGCCCGCGGCTCCCTGGCCCCCGGCCAGGCAAAGGTAATTTTGTGCTGAGTGATATCAGAAGTCGAAATGAGCCCCACATACTTCGTGTAATTCCCAGAGGCTGTAAAACACCTCGGCCGTCTCCCATCCAACATTTATGTGTTTTGCATTAAACTTCCTCAAATTAGTGCTAAGTGCATTAAAGTTGTAAAAATAGCCTGCGTAAAACCCCATTAAATGCTTAAATATACGGATCCGGTGCATGGGGATCTATAATTTAGGTTTAAATTCAGGAGCCCCATAAAGCCCAGGTCCTGTGCTGGGAGCGGAGCGGGGAAGCGCTGGAGTTCTCCGCTGCTGTGGAAGGGATGTGCTGGCCCCACTGCCAGCCCCGGAGCAGCTTTTTTTCCCAACAGGGAATTCCTTTGAGACGTCAGACGTTGCAACTCTATTAATACTCACTGGAGCATCGGATGCAGACAAGACAGGCCGAGGGGACGGGCGGGGAGGAGGGAGGTGCAGAGGAAACATTCAGGCTTGGCTTCGTGTCCCACCATCCCAGCATGTCTGGGGGATAACGGGGTGGAAAAACCCCCCGGGGGAGGCAGGCTGGCCCGGGCTGGGTTATTGTCAGGAAGCAGAAACCTCTCTCCTGCCCTGGCTGCTCTGGACGAGGTTGCTGGCACATCTCGGAGGAGCCCGGAGCGCTGTCGGCACGTTGGCAGGAAGCTTCACGGGGATCCTCTCCCTTGGCATTCACCCACCACTTGGGTTGGAGAGGCTGATGGAGAGCCCCCCCAGTGAGGCAGTGGAGACTGGCGGGCCTGGACAACCCAAGACACATTTCCCAGTCCCCCCGAGCCCCCCCAAGCCCCCCAGACACTCTGTTCAACCCGAACACCCTGTGCCCGCAGGAACCTGGCACCCAGCCCGCATTATTCATGTCATCCCATCTCCTCTGGCAACCCCGCGTGTGTTTGGTGTTTACATCCCGGCATGCCTGGATACTCTCCCTGCTCGACCACACTCGTGGAGCTTCCCAGCGCTTCCCGTCATCGGCTGACATCTTCCTCGTGATGCCATTCCCACTGCAGCCTTTCCCCGGAGCTCTCCCAGGAGCAGGGGGCAGCTCCTGCAGCCCATGCCCAGGCTCAGGTCTGGAGAAGGGGCTGTCTTTTTGTAAGGGAACAATCGGCTCAACCTCCAGCTCAAGGAAATCAGTCAGAGGGCTGAGGACACAGGTTTGGCTTCTTTGGTTCCCTCCATTGTGCTTCTGCCACCACCACACATCCCACACTTCCCAGAGCTCAGCCTGGTAGAGAAGAAGCTTCCCATCCCATCTCATCCCATCCCATCCCATCCCATCCCATCCCATCCCATCCCATCCCATCCTACACACTTTTCTGTTATTGTTATTATTATTCCACCCTGTAGCATCTCTCCCCTGCTCTGCTCCTGCGGCAAGAGGAGAAGCCCATCAGCAATGCCCAGGATGGAGCGTGGCCAGGTCTGGGTGGGCTTGTGGCCATCAGATCCTGCTCTTGCTCTCAAAGGTACCTGTCCAGTTTTATTACTGTCACTTCCCGACCCTCTGGAAACCTTCCCAAGATGTACTTACGGAATTACTGTTCCCACTCTGAAGAGAAAACAGCCAAAGCCTTGTTATAACTCCTTAATGTTAACATCTGAATGGGGGGATTATCCTCCCTTACAAAAGGCTACATGTTTGTTTAACGCTGTTTTCACTTGTTTGAAAGTGAATTTTATGAAGTCTGTTTCCCTCCCCACATCTCCTCCTGGCTCCAGCCCTCCAGGTTCCCACCAGGGACGGGGCAAGCTGGGGTCACCTGGAGTTTCTCCTGCTGGAAACGCCGGTCTCAAAATCACCCCGAGATGCAGATTTTGAGTTGATTTTGTGCAAGGTTCCCAGTTCACCTGCATCCTCTCCAGCTCCTCACTGGTCGCACTGGAAGGTCCTGGGGTGAGTTCAGCATGGAAGGGGCTGTCAGCACTGCTGATCCCACTGGAAAGGAATCCGGCAGCAACAGGAGAGGAATGCATCCAGTCCCCAGGATGGAGTTGGTGCAGGAAGAAGATGCAGTGCCCTCACTATCTTCTGTGCCAAGCAGCATGCCCATCCCAGCGGTGCCAGCAGGATCCAGACCACAGCCAGGAGGGAGAAGGATGGGAGCAAGTCAAGAGCTGATTTCCTTGCAGACAGGAGCAGCTGCAACGCTGTTTTCACCATGTTCAACTCCAGGGAACAGAGATACTGGAGAGAAATGGGAACAAAACTCCTCCAGATCTAGGTTAATGGTTGGACTTGATCTTAAAGGTATTTTCCAACCAAAATGATTCCATGAAAACCTTCCAGTGGGTCAGAGTTGCCGCCACCATCTCCCACGCCTGAGCCCTCCATCCTGCTGGACCGTGCCGCCGCTGCCACCACGGCGCTCACCACGCACGGAGCCTCTGAAGGTTTTTGCCCAACTGTGCTGTTTTTTTAGCAGCCACGATATTTATAAATGGTTGGTAAAATATTTATGCTATGAGCCAGTTTGCCTTGTTGGTTTAAAAAATTAATATAACATTAACTCGGCTCAGAACATTCAGGTTTTTAAAAATTGAGCTGAAAATTAAACAATCGTTGAATTTGTGGTGGGAGTAACGTGGCAGCAGGAGTATTTATCACACGCAAAACAAATGGGACCGCCACTTCTTTGCCAAAGACATCAGAATTCAGGGGTATTTTTATGCCCTGAGTAAATAGTCTCCATTTTTTGGGACTAGTTTAAAAAAATAATAATAATAAAACCTGGTAGTTAGGGACAATCAAAACAAAGCCAAAGACATTGATGTCATATTTTAAAAATACAGGAGATTTAAAGATAAACTTTTACGTTGGTCAAATATAGAAACTAATTATACCACCGGAGCCCCTACAAGGATTTCTCTGTAAAGTCCCTCTGGTTTTGTCCTCCTTAAAGAACTGCTGATGCCTCGTGGAAAATACTGATAAACAATTTGTTTGAGCACAGCCTGGCTCTTCCCTATTTCTTTCTCTTTTTGTCCTCTACCACAGAGCTCCATGAACAGAAACAGAAGCCAAAATCATTGCTGGTGTGGTTGCACTTAGTGGTTCACTGCAGGAGCTGATGTTCCCACCACGACCATCCCTGGGCAGCTCCACCATCCCCTCTGCTGCCACCATCCCCAGGCAGGACTCAGCCCAGGGACTGGCAACAACAATTTGTAAGACTTCAGGAAACATTGCTTTTTGCTTTCTTTTCTAGGACCTTTCCAAGCCACAAGAGTGTGGTGGTGCCAGAGGTCCACAGTCAGGTGGAGAAAGGGTAGAGTCAGAGGAGGATGAGGAGGAGGTGGCTTTTGGATGGTTTCCTCCTGCCCTGGAGACAAATCTTTCTCTTCAATATGGTACATGCTGGAACCTGAAATAAGCCCTCGAGTTTGCTCTGACAAAAGAGGCAGAGAAGGGTGAGTGAGGAGGAAGAGCTCTTCTCATGGGGATAAATATATAGTTGAGTAACCCTAGTTTGAGCAACCCTACCTAATAATACTCTTCCATTAATGCTCAGTGTCAGCTGAGTCATCCACAGAAGAATGACAGCCGACATTTTCAGGAACAACCAGTGATTTTGTCAGCCCATCTTGGTGGCACTTAGAAAGCAATCAATTCTTCATGCTCAGCCTCCTGACATCAGGTGGCTTCTAAAGGTCTCGAGATGGGCACCGAGAACAACCCCTCTGCTTTCCAACTGCCAGGACAGCACTGATCACGGACCCAGGACACGCTTCCATGGAGTAATTGTGCAAGAGCAGGCTTGTCCATTAAACTGTTGGCCCTGCCCAGGGTTATAAAACTGGAGGTGAAATGGCTGAGACAGAGCAGCCAGCTGAGGATGAGGAGAGCAACAACAAACCCTGCAGGACAGCGCTGAGGAGAAGGGCTGCCAAGGGGATCAGATCCAGCTGGATCAGCTGGACCACCAAGGCAGCAAACCAATTACCTGCAGGAAAAGGACATCTTGTAGAAGGTGGGAGTGGATGGTCATGTGGATGTGCTAAGGTCAAGGAGAAGGAAAACCAAGGCGAAGCAAGGTGTGGTGGCAGGGAAGGAGTCACTGACCTCCACTGCTCCTCACATTCTTTGAATAGCTAAAACCATAACAACAATAAAATCCAAACTAAGCTGAAGACACTGATGTCATCTTAGAAAATATTTTAAAAACCTACACTTTTTATACTGGTAAAATCAAGGCAGCAATTAATTAAATCCCGGCATGCCTTAAAAGGCATTTCTCTGGACAGCGTGTCTGCTTTCCATGAGGCAGTTCTGTGCCATGGCCATGACACACCAGTGTGGGAACAGGCTCTTCCTGAACCAGAAAGGAGGTCATGGGGCTGGGGAAGGGCGAGCTCTGAGGAAGGGAGGTGAGAAACAGCCAGGCGTGTGTCACGGAGGAGGAAGGGTGACAGCCAGCGGGGAGGGGAGCGGAGCATCGGCCCTGCTGGCACCAGCTGTGTGGAGTGGGGACACAGCGGTCTGCAGGGACCGAGCCACCAAAGGGAGTTGGAAGATGAGGAAGGGAGACCTCATACTCCAGGTCTGCAAAGTTAAGCAGGCAGGACTTGGCAGATTTTGCAGCCTTTTAACCACCCAGCACCAGTCATGGTCACAGAGAAGAGATGAGCACAGCTGGGCCACCTCTCTGCTAGCTCAGGCCACCCAAGGAAGCCCAGAAGGAATGTGCTGGGGTCACCAGCAGTGCAAGGACTTCTCCTGTCCCTACGAGAGTGGCTCTGGCCGTGAGCAGCACCGGTGTCTCCTCATGGCCACTCTCCGAAGGAAGGTCCAGGCTGGTGGAGGAGCAGCCCCATGGGCCGGGCAGAGACAGAGAAGCCTCCATCTAAATTGCTTCATTTAATCTATTGTTCAGCTGACTACATTGAAAATGGAGCATGTAATTGTTTCCCCGAATAGAGTCGAACACCATTAAACGTTGGTCTGAAGCTTTGCCATCCAGCAAATATTCCAGCTGGCTGGGGATCCTCTGGGATTGGCTCCGCGTCGCCATGGTTACGGACTGTCCACGGCTTTATTCCTTGGGTTAATTAAAAAGCCTGTTTTACGAGGCAGCGCTGCCTGGAGGCACGCTGGCACGGCCCTTCTGATGCCAGTCCACAATGCCCTGGTGCCACCACAGCCCTGCTCTGGATAGGCACCGTGCAGGAGGAGCTACCAGGGATGGGCATCCCCCACATGTTGCTTCACGGGGTGATTTTGGGTTTGTAAACCAAAGGGTCAGCCCCAGGTGAGGGTTGCACTGGGGCTATCTTGCTCCCTTGCTCTTTGTCCATCTCCCATGGACATGCCAGAGGTGGTCCTCAAGCAGAAGCAGGTCCTCTCTGCTGGTGGTGGGAGCTGTTGATGGGATGGATGGGGCCGAGGCAGCAGTGAGGCTCTTGTGGGAGCTTTGTGACTGCAGAGATCAGTGTCCAGAGAGAGAAGAGAGCACAGAGAGCATGGACCATGTGCAAGATCCTTCCAGCCTTCCCTTGAAACACCAAGACAGATCCCACCGCACCATATAGGGATGCAGAGGTGGGCATGGGACATCCCCATCCCTCC
>VZRW01001798.1:998406-1046246 GCA_013398125.1 Aegotheles bennettii
ATCCCCATCCCTCCCCAGGACATCCCCAGCAGTGTGGGGGCTACCGGGCTGACCTTGAGGAGGGGGGGAAGCCAAGTTATGTGGGAAATTACCTAATTAGCACGGGAAGGGAAGGGAAGGGAAGGGAAGGGAAGGGAAAGGAAAAGAGGAAGGAAGGAAGGAAGGAAGGAAGGAAGGAAGGAAGGAAGGAAGGAAGGAAGGAAGGAAGGAATTATGAGAGAGACAGAGAAAGAAAGAGGGAGGAGATGAGGGAACCCAGAAGGGAAGCCTGCACACAAATGAGGTTTAATTACCAGGATGGTATGTAGCTGATTATCAAAGCTAACATTTAGGGCTGAGTATCAGCTACCATCTGGTGCTTTGCAGCAGGCTGGGAAGGGCCGGGAGGAAACAAACTCAGGTGAATTCCCTGCTAGTGCTGGCAGCGGGGGGGCTGTGCTGGGGGCTCCATCCTTCAAACCCACCCTCCAGGGCAGGACCTCAGGGGCTGAACCCCCCCGCTCTCCTCTGAACCTCTGAGCTGTGGCTCTGGGTGCTGCGTTTGGCACTGGGGCTGTTCCCCAGCAGAATCTGCATTGCATGAGGGAGGCAGTGCCGGGGAGCGAGCGGCTGCTCTATGAAAGGGAATTTTTGAATCCTTTTGTCAACAGCCGAACATTTCAGTTGACACAGTCAATGCGTGTTGTGACATTATAAATATTAGATTAATTGTATTGTATAGAATTTATATCATATAAAGATGCAAGGAGTTATTTTTGCCTCTGTGAAAAATAAAGCAGGAGAGTTAAAGTGATTTGTTCAGGCGCGTTCCCCTCAAAAACTTTGTCAAAACCCGCTCCTTCCCTGGGAGCACTTTGATTTCATAAAACCGCATTTCTCAGTAGAAAAACCAACTGTCAACAATTGCCAAGGCTGCTGAGCACAGCCTGAGCGCTCACAGGGGCTGGATCTGGAGAGGCGCTCCCCCAGTTGTGATCTGGTTTCCCTGCGAGGGGCTGTGGGGTCCTGACAGCCCCCCAGGGCTGCCCTCATCTCCCCCGGGTCACACCCCATGTCCCTGTGACAGCTGTGGGCATCCATTTATCTCCAGCACCCAGCGGTGCCGTGTCCATCGCATCCCCACGCAGGAGAAGCCTCATCCCAAGGATGGGATGTGTTCTCCTGAGCAGCAGTATCCTTGCCCACAGCACGACCCTGCCAGCTCCTGTCAGCTCCTGGGGGTCTCCAGCTGCCACTTAAACCCCTTTATAGGCAATGGTCATCAAACCTTCAAGCCATCCCTTTCTGTCCCTGATGATGCTCTCAATGTCATCTCTGAAGGAGCACGTGTGTCTGCCTGTGTCTGGAGACAGAGAAGCTGGAGCAGGTCCAGAGAAGGGCAATGAAGCTGGGGCAGGGGCTGGAGCACAAATGTGAGGAGGAGCAGCTGAGGGACCTGGGGCTGCTCATATGATGAGCAAAGGAGGCTGAGGGGAGACCTTCTGCTCTCTGCAACCCCCTGAGAGGAGGTTGGAGCCAGGGGGGGTCGGGCTCTGCTCCCAAGGAACAAGCGATGGGACAAGAGGGAATGGCCTCAAGGTGCCCAGGGGAGGTTCAGGTTGGATGTGAGGAACAATTCCTGTCCCAAAGGGCTGTCAGGGCCTGGCCCAGGCTGCCCAGGGCAGGGGGGGCGCCCCCATCCCTGGGGGGATCTCAAAGCTGTGGAGATGTGGTGCTGAGGGCCATGGGGCAGTGGGAATGGGCAGTGCTGGGTTAGTGGTTGGACTGGGTGACCTTGAAGGGTTTTTTCAACCCAAACAATTCCATGATTCTGTGATTCTCTCTCTTCCTGCTGATGGATGCACTTCTGAGCAAAGATTGCCTGGTTGCTTGCTCTATTTCCGAGCAACCACTTTGCTTCCCCTGCTGAGGCAGCACTGGGGCACACGTACCCAAGTGCCAGACTGGTGTGACTGGCAATGCCATGGAGGGGGTGAGGGGATGCCCACCCCAGCGCCGCTCCCACCTCTCCTGTGATTCCCACAGCCCCTTCCCAACAGCTTCCCCTCCGGTCCCAGCTCCAGCGGCTGCTGCTGAAATTAGTGAGGAGCTTCTGTCCATTCTAATACTAATAGACCCATTTTTAATAATGATGTTTTTGCAGCAATTTCAACCCATCATGGTGTCACAGGGCTATTGATGAAAAAAAGCATCTAATCCCTTTTAATAGATTCCATTTGACAGCAAACGTGTCTCAACCTTCGTTCCCAAAGGCCCCGGCGGTTTCAGTGTCACTTAGGGCTGACCTTGGAGGGTAACAAGACCTTCTCCAGAAGAATGGCCCAGTGTCCATCTGGGACTGGGCTCCCGCCCCCCCTGCTCCCCTTCCCCACTTCTCAGATGTCAGAGCTTTCTCTGCTGCTGCCAGGGCACCCAGGGGTCTGGTTTTGGATGTCCCATGGGGCTGGTGTTTTATTTACTCTTTCTTCTCTGCTGGACATGAGCTGGGTGCAAGGGTTGGTGCTCCTTAATTCACAGTTTAGGAGACAGGGATTTTCTTTCCTGCCCTGCTGCTGGGAAGAGGAAAATCCTCCTTCTCTGTGCTAGGAAGTGGGGAGAGAGGACACACAGAGGAGTAGCCATTTGCACCATGGTGTCTGCTCCAGGAAGCCATCAGGAGCACCCAGCTGCTGGTCCTCCAGGTCCCACTCCCAGCTCATCCCTGGATGAAAGCAGCCTGGAGCCTCACAACCTCTCCAGAGCCCGCCTGCCTGACCTGTATACATAAATATCCCAGCAAGCACCTGCTGAAAGGTGCCAGACGGCACGTAAAGAAGCTGCAGGTCCAGAAATCATTAAATAAGGAAGAGTAATTGGCAGCTCTTCTCCAGCATGGCCGAGGCTGGGAGCTAAGGCAGCACCCTCCAGCCAGGTCTTGCCCATCATCCCACTGCAGGCAGCGAGGCGTTGGGAGCTGCTGGATCCATCCCTCAGCAGGTGGGACAGGCAGGGCAGGGAAGGGGGGTGGTGTGATGGACATGCCCTACAGAACCATAGAATCATTGGGGTTGGAAAAGACCTTCAAGATCATCAAGTCTAACTGCTAACCCAGCACTGCCAAGGCCACCGCTATGGCTGGACACCCTCCTGCCTGGGCTCTGCTGAGCTGCAACTGTCCAGGAAGGTGCCACATCCACCCCTCACCCTCCTGCCCTGCCCCATTGCCCTTCCACGAGGCTCTCTGAGCCCAGAGGTGGTCTGGAAATGGGCAAGACATCCCTGCCTGGCTGCGAGCCCTGACCCCTGAGAGCCCCCCACCCCTGACCCCTGCTCCCCCTTGCTCTCTGCTCTCCCCCCATGCCTGGCCCCTGCTCCATCCAGTTTCTTCCCATCCTTTCATCCTCCCTGGGTGNGCCCTGCTGTAGCTCACAGCTAAATGCTGCCTTTCACTCCAGCATTCCCAAGGAAAGTAATGAGAATAATTAAAGGTAATTTCATTTATTTCAGCTTCAGCGTGTAAAGCAGAAGGGGATGGAGGGTTTCCAGTTTCTGGCTGAAGGAGGGGAGGGAAGAAAGCTGAGTGCTGAGGCTGAGCTGCCCGCAGGCAGCAGGACCTACCCACAGCCCCCTTTTCCCTGGCTGTGGGCTCACCTGGGAGAAGGGGTCCCACAGGGGCATGGGTAGTGGCTCTAGAGAGGGGAGGTGGTACCTGGGGGGACTTTGCCCTTCGAAACACCTGTGCTGGGAATGCCTGAGCATCCTGCATGAGAGTTACCCTGAGAGAGCTGCAGAGCATCCCCCATCCCTGGCCAAGGGGATGCAGTGATGCTCACTGAAGCAATGCCCTCCTGGCTCAGTCCCAGCGAGGTGGAGCCGTGCCTGCAGCCCATCCACGGGCTCCCACAAGAGGGGACACCGTGGTCCTGGGGAGTGAGCCCCCCCAGAGCAGTATCAAGAGCCCACGGGGCACTGCCATCACCCCACATCGCTGCCTGACCCCAAGGAAAGCAGCCCGAGGAGCTGAGAGCAGGAACTGTAACTGGTGGTTGGCTACACAAATACCCCAAACTGAAGGGACCTAATTAGATGGCAACGGTGCTGAGCTGGGTAATTAGGAGCCCATAAAGCACACAGGTCACAGCTCCTCCAGCGGTGCATTCAATCACCACTCCACAAGCACAGCGATCCTCCCCGAGCCCTCCTGCTTCTGTGTCACACACAGACACTTCTTGGGGCTAAAGGAACTCCTCCTTCAGCCCCAGACTTCATCCTCAGCACCATGACAGCAGCCCTGGGAGGGTGCCTGGGGATGGGTGAGCCAAGGAGACCCCGACTCCCAAAATTCGGTCATTTCTTCCAAAATTCAGTCATTCCTCGAGCACAGGGGACTGTATCCCAGAGCACACCAAAACACCTCCCACCAGTGGGGGGACAGGTGGGGCCAGGGTGGCAGCACTGCCGGGAGGTGACAGAGCATGGGAGGCTTTGATTCACCTGTGCTCATGACCCCATTGTGTCTCTTCTGCACGAATAACGCGGGTGCTCAAACTTCCCCAGCACACACGCTCATTAAATATAAATTTCACACTCAAATATTCAACAGCAGGGTTTTGAACGGCATGTTTGGATGCATTCGAGAAGCTCCCCACACCAGTAAGTGAGAGGAACCTGTGGGAGAGGAGAGGAGAGGTGCCAGGTGATGCCGTGGCCGGCCATGACAAGCAGGAGTTGCAGGATGAGCTTCCGAGCGTGTGATCTGCAGGCAGAGTCACAGGCAGGAATGAATGGCAGGGAGAGATTGGGAAAGTGTTTCTCACAGTAATCATGATTCAGAGAAGCGACCTCCTCAGAAACAGAAGAGGAAAAAGCAAATATCCCACCAGGAATGTTTTCACCACATTTTTCCCCATCTTCACATCAAACTATATTGGTGGCTTTCTGGCCTCAAGGCATCTAAATGGCTTGTGTGTGTACCCAGTACAAGAAAAGTGTCTCACCACTGTTTGATACCTGTCACTGCTTGTCTCAGGGGCCGGGGAGATGCCAGGAGAGCTCACAGCCGTGTGTCTGAGGGTACCACCTCACCCGCCAGCCCCCAGAGCACCCGGGGGTTGGGGTTCCCACTTGCCCTTCCCTCTGCTCCCAGTTACCCTCACGGCTCTGTGAACGTGGTGCCCTTCCCTGATGCCCCTCAGCCCAAGGGGAGGGTCTGTGGGGGATGAGGCTGGCAGGGAGCCCGTGGGTCCCTCTGTCCCAATCAGCTGTGGTTGACCGTGGCCCCCAGCCCCCAGTTCCTCTGTACATTTGACAACGAGCATCCGTGGAATCTGCAAGCCATTAGCCCTCTGTTATCTTTCTGGAGATGCTGAGGTGAGCCATATGGAAGCACTTACTCGTCAACAGCCTGGGACAGGGTTTGGTGGGGTGGCCAGGACTCAGCCCTTTGTGAACTGCAGAGAAGCTGGAACACGTCCATTGACCCATTTAATGAGCTCCGGCAAGGGGAATTTCACACTGTGCCTGGAGCGGCAGTAACCTTATATGTAGAGAGAGGGGGAGATAATTTCTAATCTTGTCAATCACGCCGTTGTGAAATCCACAGCAGGGTTTCTTCTAGCGTGAGGGCCAAGGAGAAGGCGGAGGGCCTGATCCAGGTTCTTGCAGAGCAGGGCTGCACAAGAAAGGCCTTTCATTATTTTTCTTTGCAGTCTCCTCATTTCCTCACTGAAAAAAACAACAATATATTTATTAACTAGACAAATATTTGACTGGGACAACATGCTGAAATGACCTGCAAATGCCTCCTCGTTCCCACCAAGAGGGGCTCCTGCTCCCACCTCCAGCCGCTTTCACACACGGCGTTAGGAGCTGGGCTGCTGCCTGTGCTCCCCAAACCCTGCAGAGCCTCCATCAGCTTCCTCCAAAGGAGACAGGAGAGGAAAATACCTCCCCCGGGTACCCCACTGCTTACCTGTGTGCTGAAGTTACTCGGATGGTCTTGCAGATGTTGCTTCAGGGTGACTACAGCTTCTGACCTGAAGGCACATCCTTGCTATGGGGACCACAGCTGGTCCAAGCATGGTGGTGCAAGGGAGGAGGATGTGGGACATGAGGAGGGTTGCAGGGATGTGTGCTCACACATCCAGATCTTCAGCAGTTGTTGCAGGGGTGTCCCTCCATGCTGCTGTGCCAGTGGTCATGTGGTATATTGGAAGCCAGAGGAGAGATTGCATTGATTTGGAGATGTGTCCAGGGAGGGTCCCTCAGCAGGGCTGATGTCCCCTCAACCACCTTCTGGGGTGCACTGCTCCATGCTCAGCTCGTTCTGGCCCCTAAAAAAGAAACATCACACCTAAAATATCTATAAACAACTATTTAAAACCTGAACACAGGCATGGGCTTTGTTGACCTCGTATCTCTAAAAACCTGTGTCTCCACCTGGTTTGGTAGGGGAAGCTCTTTCTGCTGCTCCGTGTCCCTGTTAAGGGAGAAGCTGCTGCAGTGGCTATTTCTGAACATCCCTGCAAGGTCACCAGTACCTGGGGGACAGCAGTGTTACCCCAGGCCAGCCCTTTGCACATCAGCAGGACCCTCTGATGCCACAGAGCTGCCTGCACCATCATCTTCACTGCAGGGAACCACTCCAAGATCCAGCTCCAAGCTAAAGAAACAAACAGAGCCTTTTTTCCCCGTTGTTTTTCCTGTTTGCCTAAGAAACATAATCTTCCCTCAAAATGAAAAAAATAATAATAACTTACAGGAAGGCCCCAAGCATGAGCCGGTTTGTGTGCGATTTCAATCAAAACAGGCTTTAAAAAACAAATTCCTTCGATATTCATCACATGTGTAAAACACATTAAAGGGGGCCGGTGGGCTGGGCTGGAGGAGCAGAACCCTGCCCTGGCGGGAGATGCAGCCGAGCATCAGCAAGAGCTTCTCCTGCCTGGGGAGATGCTGGATCCCCATTGGGGCTGGGAGAGGACAGGGCACATCCCAGGCAGGGACCCAGGGTTCCCTGGGAGCGAGTACCTGACCGTCCTGAAAACCTGCCCCCGTTTGATAGCAAAGCCCATAGGAACATAATCAAGATGGTCTGAACCGAGCCTCTGAAATGGAAGAGTTCACGTCTACATATTGGGGTTCACTTTACAGAACCAGTTCTAGAATCTCCACTTTATGTCCCCCTTGGGATCCCTGACATCCAACACCCTTGAGGTACTGAGAATTGCAATATTCCCAGGTTTGATCCTGGCATCACGGGCAGATGGGCCAGAAGGTGCAGTGATGGGCTCGCCCTGCTCCTGCAGCCCTCAGCAGCAGAGCCCAGCTCTGTGGGCCACCAAGAGCACCCCCCCCCCCCTTGCAGCTCTCACGTCCAGCACACGGCCCCCGGCCGCATTTGCAAATCTCTATTTTTTTTGTATTTTCTCTCATTATGGTGGATTACTCCCCATTTGCACATTCACCAAGGCAAATTGACTGACACAGAGAGGGGCACTGCCCGCCCCCGGGTCACGCTTTCCCTGGCAGGGTCAGTGCTCTCCGCTGGAGCCGCAGCCCTCGCTGCACCGCGCCGGGATCATTCCTCTCGGTGTAACACAGCCCGTTTCTGTGGGTCCCTCGTTTTTACGAGGTGTGATGGGGAAGGAATGCTGTGTACAGCTTAATTAGGGACTAAGGGCCGTGGAGGGGAGTGGAAAGCAGCAGATACCCCAGGCACTCAATCCCCCATTAAAGCAGACCCTTTGATGTCGGCAGCCCCCGTGTCCCACTGCGCGTGGCCGGGGGCGAGGACGGGGGTCGGCAGCCAGCGAGGAGGCTGCAGGGCCAGGCAGCATCTTGTCCTGCATCCCGTCCCGCACACGCCCGGAGCATCCCTGGCATGGCAGGAGCTGGACACCGCTGTGCTGGGGCTCTGGCGAGCCCAGGAGTCCGGGCGGGTGATGGGAGAGAAATGGGAAAAGCTGGCAGCAGAGGGGAAGAACTCAGGGCTGGAGGTTTCTGAGGGCTGAGCTGGACTGATAGCTGGGAGAGAAACCCCCAGGTGAAACCGCTGATGGGGCAGCCCTGGGGCACCTGCTGCCCTGAGCAGCCGTGGTGGGGACAGGACTGCGGGGTGGCACTCAGGTTTGGTCCTTTCCCTGGGGATGGAGCTCGACTTTTCCCCAGCACCTTTTTCTGCCTTGTTATCGTCCTAACGCCTCCGGGAGTGGGAGCCGCGGGTGATGGTGGCCAGGGCAGCGGGACCCCAGCCGGGCTGGTAGCCCCGCTCCCACGCACCGGGGCGGGCGCCTGCTCCTCGCCCTGTGACTCACGGCGGAGACGGGCACGCAGTCCCAGGAGGCTGAATCAGCACCCCCGGGGCAAGGGGGGGCCCTTCCCTCCCCCTGCGCCCGGGAAGGCGTCATGACCTACCCCCGCTCCGTCTCCTGACTTGTTGCGGGCTGCAGGCACATGTTGTGGGGATGAGCCGTGTTGTGTCAGCGTTTGCTCACCCCGCCCATCGCATGACAAGCCGCTGGGGCTGGGGGCCAGGGGGGCACGGGGGGGTCCCAGCTCCGAGACGTGCTGGAACCAGCACATCAATCACGCCAAGGAGCCGGCATTACACCGACCTGCCCCATCGGGGCAGAGACGCACACAGCCCCTTGGCACCACTCAGGAATCCAGGTGTCGGGGTGCTCCGGGGGCTGAGGACATGTCTGGGGACAGGATGGAGGTGACCCTCTCTTCCCAGCTAGCTGAGACCCCCCTTGACCCCAGTGTGGCTTCTCCCGCTGCAGCCCTGCCAGCTCAGCAGGATGCTCCACAGGGACCGGCTCTCCCAGGCTGGGCTCGGGATGCACGGAGCAGCCCCGCAGCACCCTCCTCGCCACCACCCCTCTCACTCTCAGGGCTGGCTGGAATTGCTGTGGCAAAGCCTCAATTCTCTCCTCCCGGGCTGGCGGGAGCGCTCGGGGAAGAAAAGGGGTGTTTCTGCTGGCAGCTTTGCCAACCATCCGAGGAGCTGCAGACACTTCATAAATATGGGGTGCTGGGAGCCCGCGGCTGTGGATGGCCGTGGCACAGGAGGGCAGGGAGCTCCAACCACCCCACGGCACCACCGCTGCCCGCAGAAACAATTCCTTGCAGCCAGCACCCGCCCCGCGGCACCCTCTGCCACACAAAGCGGGGTGCCACGGGGTGCCAGGGCCACCCTGAGGACACCGGCCCAGGAGATGCCACCATGCCGCGAGGTGAAGCCCAGGGGGGTTTGATGTTCTCAGGTGCCCCATCCCTCCTGGGCACAGCTCCTGCCAGGCTGGGAGCGCCCAGTTATTGGCGGGGTGCAGCACCCAGATCATCCCATGTGAAATCTGTGGCAGAAAATGGGACCAAACCCAAGAACCCTGCCTTTGTCGGCAGTGCTGGCATCCCTCCTCCTCCTCTTCCTCCTCCTCCTCCTCCTTCCCCCCCGGGCACAGCCCCTGTAGCATCCCGCATTTACAGTTGTCTCCAGTGCTGCAAAGTACAGGTCAGCAAGAACCAGGGGCTGCTTTCAAGGCGGAGCGAGACCCCCTTGCCCATCCTGTCTGCTTCCCAGCCCCACGGGGTTGTCATCAGGTAGGACAGGCCAGTGCCCTGCCCTCCCCTGGGGAGCACAGACACCGCCCCCCTCCCGGCTCCTCACCTACCGCAATGTGCCTCCCCGCTCTGTAAATCCTTTCCATTTTCATTTCTTCGCACCAGGGTGACACATGGACACGGAGATGTGAACTCAGCACACATACACATGCCTCCCCTGATTAGGACAACGCTTAAGTAGGTCAGAGCCCGGATTTAAGCTGCTTGACAGCTCCCCCATAAAACATACCTAGTTTAATGCCCTGTATATTTTTTGCGATGTGAAATAGGAGCGGTTTATAGGGGCAGTGTTGGGTAGCAGATGTTATTCCCATGCTGGGGGAGGGCAGCAGTGGGGAAAGTGACTGCTGTAAATGAACTGATGATTAAGGTCATTAAAGAATGTTAACCCAGGGGCACTGGGGGGACGGGAAGGGGACGGCCGGGCTCCACCAGCACTAACAAGCCGTGCTCGCCAGCCGTCCCATCCCGTCCCAGCAGGGATGCTGCTGCTTCCCGAGGGTGCTGGAGTCTTCCCACAAACCTCAGTTCAGGCAGTTTAATTACATCAGTGGGCATCTTTCCCCTCTATTTATATATTACCTTAAATCTCCAAGTCCTGAAGTCCTGTAGGAGAAAGGTCACTTTTGGCATCAACTTTCCCTTTTCCTTCATTTGGAGTGAAAGTAGCAGCCCCATGTGTTTGTGGCTGTGGGAGAAAAACATGTTTCAAAACAAGATCCCTACAGACCTGCACACCACAAGGTGAGTGTAGGAGTAAGCACTCAACCAGAGATAAACCCTGGTCTGCTGGTGCTCCGAAGCCCGGCTGGCAGTGCCTGTATGCTGGGTTCAGCAGTGGCAGGGCTGATCAGCCCCACTTCTCCAGCACATCTCCAGCCCCTCAGCAACAAACTTTCTGATGAGAAAGGAAAGAGGCATGATTTAAACCTGACCTCTCACCCCAAGCTGTGCCTGTAATCAGACGAGCAAACGTTAATAGGCCGAGCCAGGCAGTGGAGCCCAAAGCCCAGATAAAACCCAGCCCCGACGACAATTCAATTTCCTTCCATGAGATCAACTTGCAGCTTTAGCAAAGCCACTTGTGCGGTCGCTGGGTTGAAACAATCTGGGCTGGCAGGCACGGCCACGCTGCCTGAGCTTCTCCTGCACGGCAGCTCCCCCCAACCAGCATCTTCCCAGGGGGCTGTCCACCATCCCTGCACCCTTCTGGGGGCTGCCCCACAGCACTCCAGCACAGCCCAAGGACACTGGTCTCATGTATCCCCTTGGAGCAGGGGTCAGGAGCACATGGGACTTGGTGCCTGGCAGCAGAGGGTTTTTGTTTCCAGGGAGGGCTCTTCCATGAACCAATAACCCGAGGGTTTGTGGTCTCTTCCAGGGGGTTCAGGCTTGCCCAGAGCACCCATGGGCACCCTGGGCCGGGCTGGCCAAGGTAGTGGGATGGTTACAGCGTGCTCCCTGAGCTGGTACAGTCCTGCCTCCAGGCTGGCCACGCTGATGGGCACACAACCCTCCTCTTTCTCCTCCTCCTCCTCCTCCTTCTCCTCCTCCTCTTTCTCCTCCTTCTCCGACCCAGTGTATGCAGGGAGGTGGAGATGTATTTTCCATTACAAGCAGCAAATAATGTCCGCATGAAAGGCATGATGTTGGCTTTTGCTTTCTCTTCTTATTTTCATCTTCTTTTTTTATTGCTCTTGCTAATCTTTGACCTAGATAGCAAGGGAACTTACTGGGGAAGGAGAGGGGCTGGCTGGGGACTGGGTTTGCCAGGGCATGGGAGGGGGGTAGGGAAGGACCAGCCCCCAAAACAGAGCCTTTCATGGGAGCAGTAACAGAATTTTTTGAGAAAAAAGCAAATAAAAAGCTATCAACCCGACTTTTTTTGAAGAGCATTCAGATGGAAGGAGTCCTTGTTGTGTTGTTGTGTTATACCCCCATAATGCCGAGTCCTCAGTGAGGTTTGGAGATTTTTGGTGCTGATGGAAGCACACAGATGTTTACCTTCCCTTCACATTTCCACCCAAAGGAGCAATGCGGGCAGGAGGCAAACCTCTCTCTCAGGAGCCAAAACCCTATGGTAAGTCAAGGGCAGGACACCCAAGCATCTTTCACTGCTTCTTTCCCAGCCCAGTGGTCTCCATCCACCCCCAGTTCCCCATTGCCAAACACGAATCACTTTTATTACTGCACACGAGCCCTGCTACATGTCTGCAGTTTGCAACCCGCTGCCACCCATTTCCAACCCACTGTCACTAATCTGTAACCTATTTCACTCAGCTGAGTGCACACGGGGATCCTTTATTAAAAAAGCACATCTGCAGAAGGAGGCTTTCCCTTTGAGCGTGCACCTCAGTAACCACGGAAAGACCAAACCCAAGAGCAGTCATCTAAAGCCTCCGTCCTGCATCTCCTGCATCAGTACTCGCTGGCTTTACTGGGCCATCACAAACTCCCCCGTGTCCTGCATGCACAACTCCAGTGAGCCCGGGCTCAGGGAAAAGATTAGCTCTTAATTCCCCGAAGCCAAATCAGGACACGACACAGCCCATATTGTTCCAATTTACACCTCCTTATGAGTTTCCTCAGCTCCCTTTATAGTCTCAGTCTCAGTGCTGTGAATCTTCCCCATTTCCAGTCACTCCAGTTTGGGGGCCTGGCAGCCCCCAGGTTCCCCAGCCATGCACTGGGCAGCCACTCTGGACCCTGATGGCTTTGTCAGCATGGGGTGTGTGGATGAGACCCCCCCAGTGGCCCCCAGCCACCCCCTGCCACAGCCAGTCCCATCCCCTGGCACGACAGCCTGGGCAGGGCTGACCACCATGGTGGGGGTGATGGGCAGAGGGTGGCCATCCCACAGCCCCATGGGGGACACAGCAGGACCTGGGGTGGGACACGGAGCCCCTTGGGCATCCCTCCCCAGTTTGGCACCCCGAGGCATGCGGCTGAGCTGAGTTCAGAAGTGCTGTGCCAGGAGCTGTGTTTCAGCCTCAGGCAGGGTGCTCCACGTTGGGTGTCAGAACTTCATTACAGACAGCTCTTACTCTGATTCAGGGGATTTTTTATTTTTATTTTTTTTCCACAGAACATGAGGTTTTGATGAACAAGACAGCAGCCTCACATAACCTCTAGCTTGGCGTGAAGGCACGTCCTGGCTGTTTGGGATAAACACGAGCCATTAGGAAGCTGCCCTTTCCCAGGCCTGAAGCAGGGATGCTCTGGGAGGGGATGCAGGGATGGTTGGGAGGGGAGCCACCCTGCTGCTGTCTGTGGAGCCCTGAGCACCCATTGCTGCCCTCACACCACTTTTCCACCTCCATACCCATCAGTAGGTGAGGTCTCTGCTTCCCTGCACTCCTCTGGTCCCCAGACACAGTGGTTGTACTGCCATGGGTGCTCCCTGCCTGGAGCGAGGTGCAGCCCCAGCACCGCCCTCTGCACTGGGGATTATCCCAGCCAAACCAGCCAAACCCACAGGCTGAGAGTCTGGGCTTGATGTGGCCGTGGTGGGGTTTCACCCTCTCTGGTGCATGAAGGAGTTAACGTGCTGAAAATCCCACATCCTCCTCAGAGGGGTTTCCAGGGACGTGGACCAAATCCTATTACAGCAACCCTTACCTGGGGAGCCGTGGGGAGGGCAGCCATGCAGCAAACCTCCGTGGTTTGCTACTTGATTTGTTCCCCAGGAGCAGAGAGCTGCTGGTGGAGCAGCCCAAGAGCAGCTGGAGAAAACCCTTGGAGCCTGGGAGCTGCTTTTCTGCTCTGAATACCGTAACGGGGGCCTGGGAGATGGTCCCTCTGAGAGCACATCACTCCCCCAGAGCCAGAGTGCTGTGGGGAGCGAAGGGCTCACCCATGAGCACCCTCTGCCCTTGTTTTGGGGGGCTCTGGACCATTCAGGTCTCAGTCCTGGCTGGCAGCCTGCGCTGTTGGTGTGCCCAAGGGGCTGCCGGCCTCCCTGGGGAGCCACATCTCCCCCAGCCCAGCAAGGGGGTGAGAAAAACAGGTAAAGAGAAGAAAAATGAGACCGATTGTCCCAAGAAGAGGAAGGGGAAGGCAAGACCAGGCATTTGCCACCCCAGAACCAGGAGAGAGCGGCTGTGGGGAAGCGCCTGGGCAAGGAGGGGTCTGCTGGGCTGGGGGGTGCAGGATGCCAGGGCTCTGTCTGGGCAGCCATCAGGGACCAAGTGGGATAACTGGCCTGAGCAGAGCAGTGCCACAGCCCTCTCCGGGAGACAGGAGCCTTTCTAATGGGAGCCAGGTGGCAATGTTCCCCCAGCCCTGACCCTGGGGCTCTGTCCGGGGCATGAAAGCGGCCGCCCTGGCGCTCATCTCGCCCAGCAAACAGGTGTGGGATGGCTACCTCCCACCCCGGGCAGTGCCACACGGAGTGGCTGTGTCCCCGGGCAGTGGCACACGGAGCGGCTGTGTCCCCAGGCAGTGGCACGGTTCCTAGCAGGCTGTGGGACAGGCAGAATGGCCAGCAGGTCACAGCCAGATTACGGCTGAACGGCTCTGCTGGAACGTCAAGGATGGCAGGGACAGATGGTCCGTGTCCGTCTGGGAATGGAGCAGTCCTTGGCCCTTTTCCCCGAGGGGATTTGCTTTCGGCTCAGGGACAACTGCCAGGGAGTGGCAGGCAAGGAGGTCCTGGGATGAGCCTCTGGCCACAGACACTGTCACCTCCTCCCTGGTACAGCATCCCTGACCCCTGCAGCCAGAAGGGTCTTTTGTTCAGGAATGAGGAGTCTTGGGATCAGGCTCGGTGGCTGGAGAGCTGAGTCAACTCCTGCAGGGGACAACAAGGGCTGCAAAGCTGCAGGAGCTCCCTTCAGGCACCTAAGCCCTTGAGATGGCACCAAACCAGACCTCATTCCACTCCCCAGCCCAGGGAACAACGGGTGACTGGAAAGCACTTTTTTTTTAACCACTATTTCTGGAGGTACAGTGATCCAAGAATAGAGTTTATGCATAAAATGGGACTCCTCAGTCAGGGTATGTAACACCAGCACAGCCACCGGCTCCATAAATCATGCCTCATAAATCTCCCATAATGCACAACCTGCGTGCTGGCTGCACATCAGCTCCAGGTAACGGCTCGGAGAGGAACCAAACTTGGCAGCAGCATGGAAATCAGAGACAAGACAGACCTCGCCAGCCCTCCCCTCTGCCCAGCAGTGTCCCAGCCTCCACGCTGCTCTCCTCTGAGCTACTCCCACCGCAGCCTTTGGGGCGGGGGACAGCAGAGGGGGTGCCTGGACCGAAGACTTCATGGTCTCAGGCTGTGGAGGTCAGCAAGCACCCAAAAGCACTTGCCTTTGATGCTCAGTAAGTAATTGGGAATTCCTGATTGCATCTCTCTCCCCTTTCCCTTGTCCCCACAGATTTTAATTCCAGGCTGGCTGCCTTGAGCAGAAACCCTCTTGGACCTCATCCTCCTGAAGTCCCGAGGGCTCTCATCTGGAGGTGGACATCACCATCCCCCTTGCTCCATGAAAGACTTGGATCTTTTCCCTGTGTGCTCCAAAACAGCAGCGGTTCCTCACTGACTGGTCAAGTGAACAGTCAGGTTCCTGGGGACCACGAGGAGGCTGATGGAAGGTCCTGCTTTATTCTGCCCAGGCCGTGCCTGTCATAGCAGGGGAGTCCAGGATGGTCTCCCCTAGCATGCAGGCACCTCCCAGCTCTGGGAGTAGCTGGTGGGGCAGTGGGGCTGCCTGCAGATACAGTGTCCTGAGGCGGTTGGAAGAGGTGTGTTTCTGGACAGAAAAGGGACATTTATAGTCCTCTGTCCAGGACCACCAGTCCCAGCCGGTGAACAACAAAGCCCTGTGTCAAGGGAGTCGTTGGGTGTTTGGTTAAAGCATCCGAACGCAGCAGTTTGCATCCAAAGCTTCTCCTAAGCCCATTTAAGCTTTGCAGCTGAGCTGGAAATCTTGTGAGATTCCCATTACAGCAGATTCCCATGAGCCTGCTCTCCCCCACAGGCATTTCCAGTTCTGCTCGTGCTGCCACGCTGCCTACTGCTCAGGAAATAAAGGAGCCTGTTTATCCTTCCATTCGGAAGAACCAAGACTCCTCTCCCATCTGCTCTTCTTAGGGGTATAAAAGAGCATCTCCCCTTTGATGCACCTTGCCCTGTGGTCCGGTGCCACTCATGGGGAGGTTTCCTGCCAGGACCTGCCCAGAGCTGCTCCGGCAGACGTGTGAGTCGTGCAGGATGGGGAGGATTTGCAGGAGCACCGGTTGTAATTTAGGCTCAGATTTCAGATTTCAGTAGCTCAGCAGAGCACTCACAGTTCCTGGTCCAAAGTGCCCCCCCAGCACAGCACCACCATGGAGGGCATCATCATTCGCCAGCCCAGGCTGCTTAATACATCCCTCCAAAAGATGGATGTGCCTCTCACTGTCAGAGATAGATGGGAGTTGGCTGTCAGTTCCTCTCGGTGGGGCGCATTGTGCCCACATCAAACCTAATGTCCCACTGGCTGTAAGGAGGAGAAGGAGGATCCCAGATATTCCCACCCCGGCCTCACTGTCTCCATCGGATAAGAGGAATCATCCCCAAAGAACCATGTAACACCAGGCGAAGGCAGTCCCTGGCCTACACATCCCTGGCGGCACTGCGAAGCTGGAGAGCAGAGCCCAGATGGAATTTCCTTGCCCTGCCACCTTGCACATATTTATTGTTTTTTATAATACGAGTTTAGACTGTTTCCATACTGCCTTCCAGGAAAAAAATCACATTAACGTGGGTTGCATTGCAGCAGGGTTAAATGGAGCAGTGCAGCCGCTGAGCGGCTCAACAGGAGCTCCCTGGAGCTGGAGCATGGGCAAGGAGGATCGTGCCAGCTGGGCATTGCTTTAGGTGCCACACAGTGCAGCCAGCATGGCACACACCCTGTGGTGGGAACCTGCACCCCGGGGTGCAGCAGCAGCACCCAAGGAGGTGCTTGTTATTCTTCCGTCAGGCAAATAAATGGACGCTGGGAGTGCAAAACTCGTGGCTCCTTTGCCAGATGTGCACCATTGCTGTTATCATGGATTATTAATCAGAAAGGCCTGTGTGTAATTTTGGAGTTTTGATTAGAGAAATCTCCCTTACAATAATAATCACGTTGGGGCCTGTATAAATACCAACGGCTCCAGGTTTGTTGGCTGGATAAAGTGGCATGTTGATTGCTGGGCTCGCCTGTTCATCAATCATTCAGTGTTGCCCCCACGTTAGCGGTCCTCCTGGAAAGCCCCCTTCTTCCCAGCTCCCCCAGTGCCTGTTCTTTCATTAATAGCTGCCTTCCTCATCCCCTTCCACCTCCGTCCCCACCGCCATCCCCTGCACTCGCTCTCGGCCCCTTCCTCCTCGCCTGCTCCCTGATCCCTGCATTCATCTCAGATTATATAAAGTTTGGCTGCCTTGAGTAAAATAAATTGCAGGCTTTTGAAGGGCTGGGGCTCTGTATATTTTTACGGTTAATGAATCTTCCTGTTTGAGTTTGGAAGATGGGAACTTTGCTTTCCAGCTGCCATGTGCGGCTCTGGCCAATTAAATCAATGGGGGCTGGAAACATCATCCTGGGGTGGGAGACCATTGAGTGGGAGACCATTGGGTGGGAGAAAGGCAGGTGGGAGAGCATTGGGTGGGGGAGCATTGGATGCATCCTCTGTCTCCCTCCCCTTGACCGGCTGCCCCCCCAGAGCCACACCAGCCCATCACCTCGAGCTGCACCAGGATAAAATGAGATCAGCCAAGAAAAGGGATGGAGAAGGTGCTGTTCCTGGCCACAGAGATGCCACCCAGGTGGGCAGCCCCCCAGGGCGCTCTGCGTGGGGTCCAGTGTGTCCTGCTGACTCGACACCGCTTGAGCACAAACTCCTTTTTTTCACTGCTCCAAAGCCCTGAAGAGGAAGCTCGCAGCCTGCCCCAGCCCTCGGGGCCACGAGGGAGAAGTTTTATTAGGAGGAAAAGCGAGCTCTGGGCACATAACTGGCAGCGAGCTCTGTGTGTGCTGGGTTTTTCCTTCCCGTCCTCTCTGAGCCACCTATGGGCAAACTGCTACAGCCCCTAATTTATTCATCATCGCAACTGATTCATCATCTACTCTTTATGTCTGGTTTCTTGGCCTGTAGATTATCCGCCAGCAGTTTGTTGAGCATATTTGACATGTGAAACTCAAGCTGTGTTTACTTGTAGTTCATGTACCATGGCGTTTGGGTTGGCCGCCTGCCACCAGCCACGTCGTTGCCTGCGCCGTGCCCGGGTTGGTGGAGTGCGGCTCGGCACCGCCGCTCGCACGCACCGGCACCGCCGTGCTCAGCCCTTCCCACTGCTGGGAGCACTCCCCTCGCTCCTCCCGAGCAAGGAAACCATAGTTCTGTGAACGTTCACATGCATCAAATCCCATAAAACCTGGGGGCAGCGCTGCAAGAGGAGCCGGGGAGGACTTGCCAACCCCGCACACTTTCTTCCTCCCGAATTTTCCGAGCTATACTGAGCACAGGGGAGTCTCTGAACGTGAATTTCCACTCTCGCTGCATGACCTCCAGTAAAAGAAAGGAAACCTTTCCCAGTCCTGGGTCCCAAGGAGAGCCGGAGGGGTGCCTTGCCCTGGTTGTGAACCCAGAAGTGCCTGGGCGGTGGGGGGAGCGGGGGGACCCCAGCACCGGCCATGCAGCCGAGGGCTCTGGGGCTGACCCAGCCCGGGGAAGGCAGCTCGGTCTCCTGCTGTCACACCCCTAGCACAATAACCCCATTAACGTGTGTGCACATCAGAGACACGCACACGCCGAGGGAGAGGCAGAGGACAAAAAAAAGAGCCCTTTCTGTCTGAGAGGCTTCAAAAATATGTATTTGATTTTCAGATGTGAAGCTAGAATTGCATCCAGATGGACTCGGGGTCACACTCCCTGACACTGGCTTCCCATTACACTGATATTGGATGCAGATATGGTGCATATAGATAGCTTACAAATATAGCACACTGTTGTTTCGCCTGAGTTTTTTTAAGCCATTTCCCCTGCCGGTCCCCATGGTGCCACGATTCCCATGTCTCCAGTTCCCAGCTGGCCCTGAATCCATCCCACTAGGACAAGGACATTTGGGAACAAGCCATGGCAGCTCTCATGGTCCAGCTGGTCTCAGCCCTGGGGTTATTCCCCTCCAACACTGGCAGAGATGGGACACAATTTTTGGAGGCAAAGCAAACTTCTCCCGCTGCTGGCATCATTCCTTCATCATCCTGAACAGCAAACAAATGCAAACAAATCCAAAGCAGGATGAAAAGCAGCATTTAATAATATGGCAGGATTTGTGTAGCTTAATGTATAGTATTAAATGTGGCAATAAAAATATGCAGCTGTTAATTGTGTCATTCTGGCACTGAGGGCCTCGAGCCATTTCCAGCCTCGCTCTTCTGTTTTATGGTGTCACCATGATCTGTTGATGGAATTACTGCCACGTTATAGTAGCAATAGTAATAATAATAATAACAACAATAACAATAATAATATAATTTGCTGCCGTACCGTTCCTCCTGACTCTCCCAGAGTACTTTGCAATTAAGCACTTGGGGAAGCCACACCAAGTAACTGCATCTTCAGCCTGATCTACTTGGGAAGGGATGAGCTGTGTTGGGGAGAGCAGTGAGCCCGTGGGATTGAGCCCTATCCTCTCCATTTCCCCGACCTCCCTTTCTCAGGAACCCAGTGGGACCCTGTGGAAGGGGATCCGTGGGGCCAGGTCAGCATTGTCCCTGCGGGAGATGTCCCGTGCTGGTCCCCATCCCTGTGAGTGCTGCAGACATGGATAAAGGGATGCTGTGCATCCTCCAGCACCCGACACATCTGCCGCAGCTGAGAGCCGGTTATTTACAGCCCGTGACTTTGCTCGGTGAAGTTTGCTTCTTTTTTTCTGCTTGTTGAGTTATCCGGGAACGGATCACTGTTTTCTCAAATGTATTCATTATCCAAAATTATTTGGGGCCTAACATAGGGGGAATCTTTCCACTGACTTAGCTGGGTTTTGGATTAGGCCCTTAATGAATAATTTCTGCAAATAATTCTTGGCCTGTGTCTTGTTCACAGGCAGTTTACTGCAAGAATTCAAAAGTCAAGCTGCTTTATTGGCCATATAGGTCATATGGGATTATTTCCGTTCCCTGAGTAGATGACTCTTAGCACCGGGTCTTCAGTGCACACATTTTGTATTAATTCAAAATTTGCTTTCTATGAATATTTTACAAGAGTGCCTTAAAATTCACTGTTTCCATGGACATTCCTCCTCATAACTCATTCTGTTTGCTTGAATATTAACTGAAAGCAAACAGAGCAGGGGCGTGCAGGGAGCCTGGCTGGAGGAACGGGCACGGAGACCGGGGGGAAATTCCGCTGAGGAGCACTCCAGAAATGTCAGTGCAAATGAAATAAATAACCATGCCCACCCCAGGCCCTCGGCTCCACTCCCTCCTGCCTCTGTGGCCCGCCGGCTGCTCCAGGAGAAAGGGAAATAATCTGTGTGCACCCACTAATCTGGGCTGTCCTTCCTCACCAGGACGGATGGAGCTGTGGTTTGAAGCTCTAATAAAGTGTGGAAAATGAGTTACTGGGGAGTGGTGGCTGTACTGACCTTGCAAAACATCTGTGAGTGATGCCGTCCACCCCCTGTGCTCCTGAGGACCTTCACTCCTGAGACACATGTGCTGCCAGGGGGTGGCCGGGGTGACCTGCTGGCAGCAGAGCCCCAGGCAGGACAGTGGCTCCCACCCATCTCCAACTCCCACAGGTTGCCCAGAGAGGGGGTGGATGCACCATCCCTGGAAACATTCAAGGCCAGGTTGGATGAGGCTTTGAGCAACCTGGTCTAGTTGAGGATGTCCCTGATCTCTGCAGGGAGTTGGACTGGATGAGCTTGAAAGGTCCCTTCCAACCCAAACCATTCGATGATTCCATGATTCCATGATGTGATACTGGGAGGCATCAGGGAGGGGGACCCCTGCCAAAGCCCTTGACACTCAGGCCTTGGGCTCACCTCTCCTTTGAGCTGTTTCTGCTGCCCAAAAGCAGCATCCTGGTGTCTGAGGCCCTGCACAAAGCACTGACGGTGGAAGACCAGCAAGACTGGAGTCTGCTGGTGCAGGCTGAAGGGGACAAGTGGGACTTGACCTAGGCAGGATGATCCTGATCTGGAGGGACCCCGGGGCATCATGCTGCAGGATGGGGAGGTTTGCACCATCCCTTCCCCTTCTTTGAGGGAACCAGAGCTGAAAGGTCAGGTTCAACTCCCAGTTAGAGCAAGGGAAAACCAGAACACACCAGTTGACCCCAGTCCCTTCAGTACCCATGTCCACCAGTGCACACCAGAGGGGAATCCGGCTGACAGCTTCCAGGCTGTCAAACCCATCACCTTCCCAGGAAGGCCAGAGAAGAAAGCACATGTTTCCTGGCTGTCATGCAGCAAGGAGCTGAGGAGCGGGGCGGTCTCTGCCTGGTGAAATGTGCATTGCATTTGGGCTGAGATTCTAATAGATTCTGATGCGATTTTTTTCCTGATTTGTACCAGGCCATCTGGATTTGTTTCTGCGAGATGCTGGTTTAATACACTCAGAATTTCCCATTGAGTCTCATGCACCAAAGAGAGGGGGAGGGGGCGAATGAAAAGCAAATTTAATAACAGAAAGACCTGAAATCTATTAAATATACATTAAAATACATTTGGTTTCCCAGTGGGTGCAAAGTGCCATAACGTTTTACTGGGTTTATGATGCTGGCAGAGGCTCTGGATGAAAATGGAGGAGAGAGTCCAGGGTCCCTGCTCAGTAGTTCACGGCGGAGAGAAGGAGTCGGCTGCAGTTTGCTAACGCAGCAAAAACGGAAAAGGCTTCTCGGGTAGATCCACAGAGAGCGTGTCTCACATGTGTTTCCGTTAAGGATGTGCACAAAACCTGAACAGCAAGAGACATTCAGGTTCTCAAGTTATTTCGGACTCTCGTTTTCCCTCTCGCGCTCCAACTTCAGCAGGGCCCCTCCGCCAGCCTCCCCCGGCTCCTTCCTGCTGCACAGCTCCTCCACGGCCCCCGGATTCAGGGAGCTGCTGGAGAGGCTTCGGGCTGCTGCTTTGCCCCAGTGCTATGTCCAGAGGCAGCATTGGCTCTGTGAGCTTGGGCCTCCCCATCCTCACCTCGAGCAGGGAAAAGGCAGGACATGGGGGCTGCTGCATCCCTGCAAGACAGCATTCCTACAGAACAGCATCCCTGTGGGACAGCATCCCTGTGAGACAACATTCCTGTGAGACAGCATCCCTACAGAACAGCATCCCTGTGAGACAGCATCCCTGTGGGACAGCATCCCTACAGAACAGCATCCCTGCAAGACAGCATTCCTGCAAAGCCTCATCCCTGTGGGACAGCATCCCTGCAAAACACCATCCCTGCAAGACAGCATCCCTGCAAAACACCATCCCTGCGAGACAGCATCCCTGTGGGACAGCATCCTGAGCCCTAGAAGTGCTGCAGCCATGTGCAGCTTCTTGCATTTTTGTCAAAGTCCCCCCGTGCATTGCAGCAAGGAGCTGCCCTGAGAAGCCAGTGCCCACCGGTCCAGTCCCTGCAGGTTCCAGTTTATCCAGACCTGCTGGTCTGGCTGCTCCATGTCCCACCCCACGCTGTGGCTCACTGGCCAGGATCAGCTCGGGGGCTTAATTCCTCTCTTAACTGATGGAGGCCCTGGCACCATCACCCACAGAGCACCCGTCCTCACTAAGCAGGCTCCTGCCCAGGGGCTGAGATAAACCCCAGGGTCCTTCCAGGCCAGAGGAGGGGGATGGATGTCCCAGGTGAACGACCTTCCCCTGGCAAAGGCCACCCTGCTCTCTGTACAGGCTCAACCCCTCTGGGATTCAGGCATCTGCATCAAGTAGAAAGGGCTTTTCTTGGCATGATTCCACTTTGCTCAGTCTGGTCCCAGTCCACACATAGTGAAGCAAGTCATGAGAAAGGAACAGGAGGAAATACACATACCTGCAGCCACCAAGGGCTTCAAAACAAGGGTTTGTTTGCACTTACCTAAGGCTCCGGCTGTTCCTGCTTTGATGTGGAGCAATTCATGTGCCTGGAGATGGATTCCTCTCTGCTCTGGGATGGCATGGCATGGCACGACATGGCATGGCATGACACAGCACAGCCTGGCATGACACGGCATGACACGGCATGGCATGGCACAATATGGTATGGCACAGTATGACATGGCATGGCATGGCACAGCACAGCAGGGCTCTGTGTGTGTTCCTGCACCGGCGCAGCCCCGCTCCCCACCAAGAAGCAGATGTTGGGGGCAGAGCAAGCCAGCACCCGGCCAACTTTCCATGCTGGGAGGGAGACTCCTTCCTCTGCCAAAGTGAGGCCGAAGCTCCCCCCAGGACAGGGTTCTCCAGCAAGCCGGAGATAATGGGAAGATGCTGAGGAGAACAGCTGGCAGCCATCAGCACGCTGCTCCGGCCGGCCCCGCGCTCACTGCTCTGGAGGGAAGAGAGATTTGGAGCTCTGGCCGGTGTTGGAGCCAAGTCTGCTCAGTGGGCAGGGAATGGGAACAGGATGGGCTCCGGACAGGAGACAGAAACACGGCCCCTATGGGTCACAGATGATTAATCTCGCAGGGAGCTGCTCTCACAGCTCCGGCAGCTCCAAGAGTCCCAGCACTAATGAGCCAGGGTGAATCCCTCCATGCTGATGTTTAATGGTGAGCTGGACACTGGCCAGCCCTTCCCCTCCCCCTCCTCATTCCCACAGCCACCCCTACCAAACCCCACCGAGCTCTGCCTGACCCCACCTCATTTCAGCACCAAACTTGGGAAACAAGGCGAGAGGAGGTTAGGAGGGAGCTTCAGGGGGGGACACAGGACTCCCTCACCTTTCCCCCTCTTGGGCAGCTCTCTGTGCAGCCAAGCCTTGAGCAGAGCTGGTGGTGCAGCTCTGCCTGTCCCCAGCATCCCTGCCTCCAGCTCAGGGCACCGAAATAGTCCGGTCCTGTAAATCTGGCAGGTGCACGTGCAGCCCGAGCAGCACGCGCGGGGGCTCAGGAGATGAGCGTCATCCTTGGCTGCATCTGCACAAGGAGGAGGGAGAGATGTTGTTACCCAGCCACATGGCACGAGGAGCCCGCTGCAAGGCTGCTGCCTTCAGCGCTGTCGTCTGCACTTCCAACCAGAGCAGGAGAACTTGGAAAGGGTTCAGAAAAGAGCTGGGAGTGAGTCAAGGCAGTGGAAAATATGCATTACAGTGACAGAGCGAAGAAGCTCCGGCTGTTTCGTTTATTGAGGAGACCAAGAGGTGGCTTGCTCACGGTCTACAAGCATATGTATGGGGAAGAGATTTCTGATAGCAGACGGCTCTTTAATCTAGCAGGAAAAGGCATTACAACATCCCTGGTTGGAAGCCGAAACAAGGCAAATCCAGATTAGAAATAAGAAGCACATTTTTTAGCAGTCAGAGCAATTAATCGTTGGAACGAATCCCCAGGGACAGAGTGGGATCTCCATCACTCGAAGTCTTTTAATGGAGACTGAGTATCTTTCTAAAAAATATGTTTCAGCTTGAGCATAGGCGGAGAGAGTTCTGCCAAGAGCTGTGGAATGCAGGAGGTCAGCCTGGCTGGCCACGGTGGTCCCTTCTGGCCTGAAAATCCATCCATTGTGCTATATTTTTCTGAAATGGGGCAAAAAATAACCCAGGACCAGGCTGGCACATTTGTCACCCTGTGCACTGGGTTTCGCACTCGGAGCCTCAGAGCCCCAGCTCAGTCCTGCTGCCTGTGCTAGGAAGATGAGGGACAAGCCTGGGCTGGAGCAACTGGTGTTCTCAGCTGGTGAGATGTTCCCAGGCCACCACGGCAGATCTCTGCTCTGCTGTGCCCCATGGCCATGAGAAGTGCTCACTCTGGGGGACAGCCCCCATGGGTCCAGTGCACTGTGAACAGCAGGAGGGGGCAAAGAAACCTCCCCTGGGCAGGTCTGAGAGCTGCAGACACATACCTGGTCTACCCAAGGTGGGCAAACCCAGATGAAATACGTGTCCAGGCTAGAAGAAAGCCAGCTTTGAATGGCTCCCTTTAAAATTAATTTAATTCCATTTTTGGTGATTATTTTAAGGTCACTTTTAGTCCCTAACAAAAGGAGCTTTAAAGTCTCTGGGAGCGGCGGCTGCTATAAAAGGGGGAAGGGAAGGTGGGAAGCCCCCGGGACTTCGTTAGGAGCACTCACGCTGATGGGAAGCTCAGCACGCCTCACACGCCAGCTTGAATGAAGCCCAGCAATTAGTAGGGGCCCACCACCTCCCTTCTTCCCCTCCTTGCCCCCCGATAAGGCTCAAGGAGCAGATAGAGGAGATATGGCACAGGCAGATGCAGAGGCACCAGTGGGATCCAGCAAACACCAAGCTGCCAAGCCTGCAGCCATCGGTGACCATTGGTGATTCCCCACATGATGCTACCACTGGCCCATCTTTGGCTCTTCCAACCTGGCAGGAGCCAGGTGTGTTTGGCCGTTGGTACCACCACAGCCCTGGGGATGGATGGAGATGAGCTATCAAAACCCAATCCAGCCCATGGCTGGAGCTTCCCAGCTGTGGGAAAATGCCCATGATCAGTTCCTGGATGTCCCATCACCAGCTGAGATGAGGTTCAGCCTGGTGGGGACAGCAGTGAGACAGCACACCCCAAAGCACCCCTCCCCGAGGGCATGGGATGCTGGGGGAGCTTGGGGTTCCCTGGTGCTGTGTCTCTGCACTCAAGGTCAGGATGCCACAAGGTCAGGAGCAGGCAGCAGACGGGCAGGAGGACAGGCTGGGAGCCCTGTGGGTGGGAGGCAAGCCAGCACCACCTGCCACTGACCCACAGGAACCCAAGAGATGACCATGACCCCATCCGATAGCAATCTTCAAGCTTTTGATACTTTATTTAATTTAATGCTCCTCTCTCTCATCCTTAATTGCATTTATCGTCATTAAAGTATCAACAGAAGAACCTGGCTCTGGCCCAGGCTCACTGGGGCTCACAGGAAATTTCCCATTTATTTGATGGATTCAGCCGGTGCCCTGCCACCTGCTCTTGGCTCTGCCCTGCTCTGTTTGCAGAGGGCAAAACTTAGTCAGGGGTGAAGTCATAGCCAAAAAATAGAAGCAAATCCACATGGGCACAGGAATTCAGCCGTTCTGGACCAGTTGGAGGGGTGGGGGGACAGAATGCAACCAGGCATTCGCAGAACCCCTCCTCACCAGCTGAGGGATTGCTGGTGCCATCAGTCCCTCTCTGAGCTGCTCACGTTCAGGATTCATGGAGCCGTTTTCCTCCTTCAAAAGGAGCCGTAAATATGAATTAAACCTCACGACCACTTTGGCACGACTCAGATTTTACACCTGGCAGAAGTTAAGGGCAGAGCAGAAAGTGGCTGATCGCGTTGCTGATCAAGGCAAAGGCTGAAGGAGAAGCAGATTGGCACCAGCATCACCCCAGTGCCAGCTCCAGAGCCCCCTCCCAGCCCAGAGCTGAGAGCCAACCTTCACCTCCTTCCTTCAGCTGGCTGCCCCTCGCCAGAGACAGGCAGTGAGCACCTTCCCAAGCCCAGAAGCCAGGGAGAAATGGGAAATGGCCACCTTGCTCTGCCACTGGGACCAAGGCACCACATCGGGGTTTCTCTTCATGATCCATAGACTTCATCCCACAGACTGCCCCCCCTCCACTGGAAGGAAAGAGAGTGCTGAAGATTTAGCAAAGCACCAACCAACTGTGGAGCAGAGGAGGAGGAACCGAGAGGAACGGTCACTAAAATACAATATTAAATTGTTATTCAATAAGACATGGGTGCGACTTAGGGTGTCCACTACTCCTTTAGCACAAGCATGGGGGAAGAAGCAGGTGACTCCCTGAGCATCCTCTGTGCACCCTCACCCCATGAGGGACATCCCAGGGGGACCTTGGGCAGGGCACAATCTCTGGAGCGTGCTGCAGGGTGACATGGCATGCTGTGCCAGATGGAGAAGAAGAGGGAGAGAGGGATCCCGTGGGTGCACGATGATGGGGTACCAAAGGGCCTGGGAAGTTTGGGAAGGCTGATGTAAATCCATCAGAGTGTCCGTCAGCAGGAGGACACGGGGCAGCTCTGCCTGCCCAAGGACATGCTGCGTTATGCCACCAAAAAGCCCTTTCTCAGTATCTCCAAGGACATGCAGTACATAATCAGCTGGCCAACGTGTGCCTCGCTGTGGGGTGACTGGCAGTGGTGGTGGAAAAATCCCATGCCTCTTCTGGGGATGTCCACGGGGCATCTGATCCCAGGGATAAGAGAGGCAGAGATAATGCAGAGATTGATAGAAAGATGGCACAGCTCACCCCTTCCCTTCGGGTAGGGCTTTGATTTCCTCCAAATTACGAGTCAGCTGCTCCCCTCTGTTTTCTTCCCAGAAGAAAGACAACACACATCTTCAGATTTCAGGCTTCTGCCTAGGGCGGCTCTCTTAACCAGAAAACAGGAGGCATGAAGCTACTTTGGGCTCCAAAATGGAAGCAAAAACCAGACACATTTGCATGTGAACATTTTTGCTGTCTCTGGAGCAGCAGAAATGTCTCTCCGTGGACTTCTGTGGTTTCATTCTGGATTTGTGATGAAATATGTGGCATGAGGAGGGAGGGGTTCATTAGCAAAGCCCCAGAAAGGTCTTGCAAGCCCTCGAGATCTCCAGCGTGCTCTTACCGCAGGGAGAGCCATAGCAAACCCCCTGGCCCCAGTTCAGGACTGCCTTTGAAACCAGGCAGGGGGGGCAGAAACACACGGCTCTGCCAGCAGCAAGCCCTGCCCCTGTGGGTAAGACACCCATGGAGGATGAGCAACCCATAGCAAGACCTCCCCGACATCTACCAAGGCTGGGGAAGGATGAGCTGATGCTCTCAGTATCCAGTTTCTGAAAGACAGAGACAGACAGACAGAAGCTTTCCCTTGGCCATGAGCCCCTCCAGCCCCACCAGCCCTGCTCATGGGCCACATCTTCAGCCCCACTGCTGGAGGGTGGGATATAGGCTGTGCCCATTGCCCACAGACACTCTGGATGCTTGCAGATGGTGTTTGTCTTCAGTGTGTCTTTTATTCCCCTCCCCAAAAGGAAAGCTTTCAGGTTTCTGTACTGGTGATGTTTGTCAGATAGTTCCCCCCAGAGAAGTCTTCTCTGGGAAATCAGAGCCTGGGGGCTGGCTCACCTCCCCACTCCCCGGGTGCTCTCAGGCACGCCAACCATTGCTCATGTGTGTGTGGAAACATCACAGCCCACATCAGAGGGGAGCTCAGCATCCCAGCATGCTCCTGGGAGACCACGGGGAGCTGGGACCTTTAGCTAGCCCCAGGAGAGGGGCCGGGGAGGCCGGGCCTGGGCACATCACATGCCTGGTGGCACTTCTGGAGCATGGGCAGGATAGAGAGCCAGCTGTGTAGAAATGATTGCATTGAAAATACATGGCATGAGAGCAGAGGAGCTGGCACTGGCTGGGCTGAGCCCTGCAGCCATCGGGCATCACCAAGGAGGGCTCCTGGCTTCGGTGTCTCTTCTTTCCTCCCCAGCCACCCCACCTAAGAAATGAAGACACTTACTGGTTCAAACAGCAGAAGCTGAAAATTTAAAATGCTGGCTCTGGCAGGGCTGAACACTCCTCTGGGGAAGAATCCCAGCTTCGGCTGTCCCAGCTTCAAGCAGAAGACACACACGTGCTCTTCAGTACCTCAGGCCACCTTCTGGTAGAACAAATGTGGAAAATAGGAGCTGAAGCAGCAAGTAGGTGCCTCCATGACTTTTCCTGCAACCAGGAAATCAAGAGGTCCCGAAGCAGAGATGCTGGAGGAGATGTGGGCTCCGGCGAGGGTCTCCCATCAGCAGCACAGGGCAGGAGAGCCATGGGTACAGCACAGGGGGACACCCAGCAGACAGCCACTCGCCTCCCAAGCAGACTCAGGCCCTCCAGATGGCAGGGTGATAACTAATTACCCGCTAATTATTAATCAATTCCCTGTGATTTTATCTTAATTGGCCTCTTTCCCATCCAGCCTTCTACAACATCTTCCCGGTCCTGAGCAGGCAGCATTGAGCCCTGGTCCCCTTGCTGCGAGGGTCACCCCACCTCCTGTCTGTGCCCCCAGTGTGAGGGGCACAGCCCTGGGAAGCTCTGGAGCTCGCAGAGTCATTTCTAGGAGCTCAGGGCACCACCCACAGACGTTGTTTGTCTATAAAACCCCCCCGAGCACTTGAAGTGTAGTATGAATAATAAATATGTGAGGATAATCAATACCAGGAGAGTAGCTGGGGCAGGGCTGGCGGGGGCACGCGGCAGCATGGTGCCTCTCCTCTCCATGCCTCCCCCTCACCAAGTCAAGGCAGGACATTGCCCCTCTTCCCCCGGCGGAGGTGACACCGCTCCATCCCTCCGGCTCTGTCTGCAGCCTCCCCCTCGTCACCCCTGACCCCTGCAGACCCTCCTACCCCAGGGTCCCGGTGGCTCTGCTGCTCTCCTGCCAGCTCCGGCCACCCCTGGAGCCTGAGCCCGGCACCGCTCCCCACAAAGTTCAACCGCGAGGGAAGAGGAGAAACCCTGGAGTGTGGCTCCCATCTCCTGCCGGGACAGGAACGGCTGCAGCAATTAGCGCACAGGCTCTAATGATCCCTCGCGATAATTGCGGGTGGGAAGGGAGTGTGAAAGTGGCTGCTGCGAGCACCGGGCCGGGGGCTGCCCCGTGCCGGGGGGGTTTTGTCCCACCAGCACAGCAGGCACAGCGGGCGGCGGGGCTGGGAAGGGGAGCGCTGGGTCCCAGAAGACACGGCTTGTGTCAGTCCTGCCACCGCCCCGGGCACAGCCGAGAGGCAGAGGCGGCTGAAGCATCACACCGCGGCCTTTCTGGGCTGCGCACTGCGCCTTTTCCCCCAGATCCTCCCTCCTGGCACCACGGGTGCCCCGCGGGCAATGGCAGCCCCACGGAGGGGGCAGTGCCCGCCCGAGGACTCTGCCCAGCCTTGACCCCAGCTGATGGGCAAGAGCTCCACGGCAGCCCCAGGATGTGCAGGCACCCACGGGGCTGGGCTGGGGTCCCCGCCGGGACCCCCCTGTGCAGCAGCAAGGTGAGGAGAGCTCGGGGGCAGCAGGAATCCCTGGGAAAATCTTTTGCATGATTTATTCACATTACAGGTATTTCAGTGCGTTGGCTGTAATTAAAGTTCAACATCTGAGGCAAAATAAGAGCAAAAAATCTTCCAACCACTTTAAAGAGAGACTTTGAGAGAGGAAAGCAATAAAACATGCCTCGCTTAAACAAATCCTTTCTACCTTTCATCATTTCCCTTCACAGTCCTGGCTAATTATCAAAGCTATCTGTGTTTTGGGAATGAGCCCCACTCCTGGGCCCCCCGCCCCACCCTGCCTTGCAGTCCCAGTCCTTCCCCCAGTGTCTCCCAGCTCTCCCCGGTAAAGCACCAGCGATGCCAAGCTCTGGCTGGCAGGAGCCGCTGGGAAGCCGAGCCCTGGGCACAGCCAGCGCCGCGGGGTCCCAGTCCCGAGGGCACAGCCTGGGCTCCCCCGGTTACAGCAGCCCCCGGGGGGGAACAAGCCATTGCCCACGAGCCGGGGCAGGGTGGGATGCTCAGCATCCCGGGGAGCCGCTTTGCCTGCGGCTGGGCTTCAGCCGCGAATAACGGAGCCCTTATAGTCCCTGGCAGGGTCCGGCTGGCATTGTTCAACGGCATGAAATTCCCACAGCCCCCCAAAATGATTTATTTTTAAAAATGCGAACAAAGGCGGGGTTCTGACTTGGCTGCGGGGCACTGGCGAGAAGGGAAGGAGAAGGAAGGACTGAAAGCTCCCATTGAGGGGGCTGACTCCGGGGTAGCGCTTTGTGCCCGTCCCTGCCCCGGGCTGGGGCTGCTGCCACCCCAACCAGCTGCACTTTCCCAGGGCAGCGTCCAGACCACGCAGCATCTCAGGGCAGACACCACCACGGGACCACCATGAGCCCAATGGGGACCCCCGAGAGGGCCAGGCGGCCGATGGGGCGGGTGCCTGCCCAGCCCCACTGCAGGATGGGTGCAGCGGTGGAGCAGAGTGTGGCAGCCCCGCGCACATGCTCACCATCGTGCTGCAGGGCAGAGCTGAAGCAGAACAGCTTCTGGGGTGGCAAAAGTGGCAGAGGGAATGCCCGTCCCTCCAAGGGTCTGTGCGGGTGCTGCTGGAGCCTGTGGTCCGTGCTTCAAAGCAGCACGGAGAGCCGGTCTCCCACACCTGCTCCCAGCACTGATTTATCTCCTTAGGTTTCCCTTAAAGACTGGCAGGAAAACAAAGAGGGGGAAATATGAGCACGATCACTAAAATAACAATCACTTTAATGCGTTATCAAGCAAAATGATTTCCTAGTGGCAAAAGGATGATGGAGTGAAGCCGTCAGGGCTTGCGGGAAGGCAGCGTGCAGCATTCCTCGAGAGCCGGAGCGGCCCCGGGTGCCGGGAGCTGCCTCGGGAAGACCCATGGGGGTGCTGCAGGAGGGGCTGGGCTGGTTTTGGGGAAGGAAACACCAGGAGAGGCAGCGGATTAAGTTAACTCTTCCCTTTGGAAAGGAGGGATGCAGGCAGAGAGGGACACTTCTCATCATGGAAAGAAAATAGCCTTCCTCTTAGCGCAAGGGGGTTCCCGGAGCCAGCTGTGTCCTCCGGAGCAGCGGCTGCTCACCAGCGGTTGAAGGGGAAAATGTGGAAAGAAGAGAAAAATACCCAAAAGCCCCGGAGTGCAGAGTTCAGAGCACTGCGGCAGCATCCGCAGCAGCCTGCCAGAGCCTGGGGATTTCCCTGCCCGCTCCAAAGCCAGCTACTCAAATAGCTGATCCCTGCCGAAACGGCCCGGCTGCTCCCCGGGAAAGCTGGATGTGCTCCACTCGAGTGCTTGTTGGCAGGAGGGATGCACAGCACGGCGAGGGCAGCGCGTGGAGCAGGGGACACCTGCCAGCTCTGTTCCCCCTCGCTACTGGGACCAGTGGGACAAAGAGGAGGGAGGCTGGGATGAAGCCATCAGAGCTGCTGGCACCTGGATGTGTGCGGTGTCTGTCCCGGTCCCAGGGGCTCATCCAGCCTCCGGAGGCCCTCGGAGCTGTCGGGAGCCAAGACAGGAGCTGGAGAGGTGAAAGGGGCAAAAGGGAGAGGAGAGAGGGCAGCAGAGGGTGCCTGGGAGCCTGCTCACGAGGTGGGGGGACAGAGGGTGATTAGGTGGCAGGAGCACCCAGCTACAGCACTACATGAGCTGCTTTGGGTGCTCGGGATGGGTGAGCGGGTGGGACCCCATGCTCCATCCCACTCCTGTCCCTGTGGCCCTGTGGTGGGGCTCCCTGGGACCCTGACTTTCCTCTAAAGCCCTGCCTGGGCTCTGTGTGGAGGCTGAGCTGCTGGCCCATCCCTCTGCAACACCCATCACCCACCCTGTGACCCCCACACAGCACCCATCACCTCCCCACCCTGAAACCCCCCACCAGCCCCTGGGCACTGGGACGCACATGAACTCACTGCACTGTAGCCACTGCCCCGAGACACTGTCATGGAGCAGAAAGAGGAGAAGGATGCTGCTCTCCAAGTCAGCATGGCTTTTGGTCTGGGTTTCTTTCTTTTTAATATACAGTACTGAGAGGCTTTGGCAGGTCAGTTCTGTGGCCATGCCAGCACAGGGAGCCGCTTGCCAGCTGCCTGCTTGCCACTGGCTGCCTTCTGGTTTGAGTTACCCGGGCTGGTCACATTCCAGTGTAAAGTGCATTTTTTTCCCTCTCTTCNACATGGCCCCGAGCTGTGGTTCAGGTACTGAGCAGCAGAGCAGAGCACAGATTGTTCTGGATTAACCCGCCTGTGGAAACAGGGCTGAGCATCCCTGTGATGCCAAGCACTACTCATGCCCTGGTACCCGACAGTGAGCTGGGTTGGGAGAAACAGCACCCACTTCAGCGCCCCTGGAGAGGGGTCAGACACTCTGAGATGTGTTGCTGAGCAGTGTGGGCAAAGGCAGTGCTAGGGACCCCCGAGCCCGGCGAGGAGAGAGGCTGCCCTGGCCCCAGCACTGCTGCAGAGGCTGGACCACAAGCGCCAGGGGACTTGCTCCCCAGTTTCACATCTAATATTTTCAAGTTCCCAAAGTTTTCTGGTCATTGGAAAACTTCATAGAGCCCGTGCAAAAGCAGAAAGCCAATAAAAATAAAATCAGCTACACCTGCACAGAGGGAGGATGGGAGCAACTACTGTACAACCTTAACACAACATCCTTCAGAACCTATGCGAGATGGTATTAAACAGGATCTGTTTACAAAAAAAAAAAAAAGAACAAAGACAAGAAAGCTGAAATGTCAGGCTGAGAAACACTGCTCTGAGTGTGTCCCTTGCCTCACCAGGGCTGCAACAGGCCTGCAAAGAGCCAGGTCCCCTGTAGCCAGGAGCCCCCAGACCCACCACTGCCACCAGGATGGATGAGTGGTGGAGTGGGGAAGGATGCTGCACAGGAGCATCCCTGCCACCCCATCCCTGCTGCTCCATCCCTGACACTCTATCCCTGATACTCCACCCCTGATGCTCCATCTTTGATGCTCCATCCCTGCCACCTCATCCCTACTGCTCCATCCCTGATGCTCCATCCCCACCTCTCTACCCCTGCCGCTCCATCCCAGCCGCTCCATCCTTGCTGCTCCCAAGCAAGCCAGTTCCTGCACCATCTCCAGCCCAGCTCTGCAGCTCGAAGGGGCTGGGATACTCCCGAGATGCAGCCACCCATCGGGATGATGCTTCGGAGCGTTTGAAATCTGACCACTGCTAAGGAAAAGATGAGGAAACTGAAAAAGAAAAAAAGGGCTAATGTGAAAATAATAAATTACAAACATTCCTGTGGTGGAAGTGGATTCTCTGCCTCCTTTTATCCCTGCACATTGTCTTCGCAGCAGCCGCCTGTGAAATTGCACTGTTATTGAAGTAATTCTGGGGGTAATTAGAGTTAATAATTCAGTATTTTATTTCTATTCTCCAGTTACTGCAGGGGGAAAAACATACATATATATAATCCAGGGAGCAAAGGCATAGTTTTCCTTTTCATGGCAAAAAATAGCTTTGTCTGGGCCTAATCCTTCCCTGCGCCCACCCACGTCCCGCCGTGCCCACCTCCTGCCTGCTCCCTGCCTGCAGGCAGCACTGCCAGTCCCACTCCTGTCCCATCTCCCCTGACACCTCGCTGGATGGGGGACCCCTGCCCTGCCACTGCCCCGCAGCCCTCAGACATCCCTGGGTGGGATTGGGGTTACCGGGGGGGCAGACCTGGGGGCACCCATGGTTATGGTTGAGCCAGGTGGGCGCAGGCACCCAGACAGCAGCATCCACAGCGTGCCAGGTGCCGGTCACCATCGCATGGCAGTTACCCCTCTGGAACATTAAAGAACTTTTCCGTTAAATTATTTGGAATTAAGTTTGGCAGCGGAGCCCTTTGGGAGGGATCAGGTTGATTTCCTCAGTGAAATGAGTTTGGAGAGGACTCAGTCTGGTTCCTCGTGCTAATTATCCCATGCAATAATTAAGCCGTCAGCAGTTTGGGGGATGGAGGTTTATCTGGGGAGGGAAGGGGAAGGTGAGCCCACCCCAGGGGCTCAGCTCCGGCCCGGGGCTGGGCGCAGCCTTTCGAAACAGGATTAGGGCAAGAGACAGACCGAGTGCAGGAGTTATTAGAGCAGGAAATTTCAAATGATATGGAAATAATCTTCTGAGTGAGAGTTTATTTTGGAACTTTAGACTTAATAATTCAGCACTTCTGGGATTTGGCATGTGAAGTGACAAAGATTAAAGGCGTATTGTCAGGTTCACAATTGGGTATTTTCAAACAATGAGGTTCCTTACCTGGGTTACAAACACAGTGGGACTCTATCTGCTCCGCGCTAATTCCCACGCTCGGGGCTCCACAGGCGTGGAAGGTCCTTGACTCCCTGCTGAGCCGAGGGGATTTAATAGCCTGGACAGTGCTGGAGCGAGGTCTCAGATTACCAAGACTCAAATATTCTTGAGAACATGTGCTAGCACATTATGAAGTATAATCATAAATAATTAAAACTTAGCTACACTTGTCAAATAAATGAACAAAGTACATTTGGTGATGTATTATCCGCGCCTTCCCTCGACTGTGTTTGTCACTCGCTCCTCGAACTGGGCAAACTATTTATAGCAAACAACTTATTCAAAGCACTTTGCTCTTTTTTCTTTCTTCCTGCTTGTGAATTGTTCATGAACAGACTCTGATTCTTTGCTAATTTGTTCGCTCTTCATAATTGCTCAAAATACGTTTCATGTGCATCGACTCCAGCGCGCCGGCTGATTGCAAACAGCTTCCATGACAGTCACTCACTATTTTTGTTTCTTCCAGCCTCGGGATTGCTGCTTTAGCCCTGTTTTGCCCCTGATGCAACACAAAGGGTCCAGGACCTGGGTTCCCCTGGAAACCTGAGCACACGGGATGCAGGACAGGACCCCATCATCCCACCAGCAAGATGGCCAGGGACCCAACTTCATCTGCAAATCCCTGTTCTGGCTGTGTTAAGTTCAGCTTCATCATAAGAAGCATTTCCACCACCTCCATGGACAGGAACCACTTGCCCACTGGCCGGGAGGTGGAAGGAGCAATGAGCTACAGGGTCCAGCTCCTCCCACCCGTTCCCCATCCCTTGGGGCAGCTCCGGGCTCAGGCAAAACTGCGAGGCTGGTCTGGCCTGGGAGGTGTCCTGGGAAGCTGAGGCATCTGGGGTAACGTCGCTTAGGGGCATCTCTGACTTGGGCTCTGGCCACTGGTGCAGGATTTTACATGACCCAACAGTTCTTTGTGGCTGGGTTCGTGGCAAATATGCAAAACAAGCTACTCGAGGTGGGGAAAAAAGGAGTTCAGAGCAAGCTTTTAGCATTCGGGTGGTTCCTTGTTCATTGGTTGGGTTATTTTCATACAGACCTACATTTCTTTGTGTGGGGTTTTTTAATAAAAGAGAAACCACCTTCAAAGGAGCTTTTCCGTTAACCCCTGGCTGTCTGTGAGTCCCAGTGCTGCGGGTGTTCTAGCACCCAGCAAGGCAGTGGGGCAGCAGGCAAAGATGAGGGAGGAGACCAGAAGTCCCCCTCCCCCCAAAATTGAGGGAACCCCCTGAGCCTCCACGCTGGCTTCTGCCACTGGGGAACCACTGGAGCTTCCATGATGTGGACCAGGAGAGCTTCGGCCACACCAGATGAGATGGACATCATGGGCCTGTCTGTGGGCAGCTGCTGCAGGTTTATTGTTGTAGTTTTGCAAGGTGAATGTAAAAAAAACAATTTAAAAGCTCAGTGGGGACAATTTTGAAAAGCTGGAAGAGGAATCAAGACCTTGGAGGTGGTCTTGGAGGGAACGGACAGCAGGGTGAGCACGGGGTGACTCAGGCGAGGCGAGACGGGGCTCACCTTAGCCCGGAGGGGCAATGTCTGGGATCTCCCCTCCTCCAAGGCATTGAGCCCATCCACCCACCGGCCCTGAGAGCGGGGCTGGGGTGGTGCAAGCAGGGTGGTGGAGGGCACGGGCAGACAGCGGGCGGCCAGCACACCCCGTGCCTGGGCTCTGACTCCAGCCCGCACCCAGGTGAAGACAAAGAGCACAAAGAGCCCGAGCAGGAATTTGACTGCAGGCTGGTGTCTTGTCAAGGCATCGTCACGCCAGCCTCGTCTGGGATGTGCACAGCTCACGGGAAATCTCCAGCCAGCTCAGCGGAGGCACCACACACCTCCCCAGCCTGGGGGCAGCTGCCCCCCNTGCACCCTCTGTCCCTCCCCACCAGCAGATTTCCCAACAGCTTTCCCCTCTCCCCTGCTCCAGACAGGCAGCTCCCCGTCATACTCCTGGTATTTCTGATGTGTCCTTGCCCCGAGGGAGCTGGGGACCTTCCAGCTCTCCCATTCCCGGTGCGGTTGGTCGGGAAAGGCAGCCCTGTCATCACAGCCCCGGCTGCAGTCACGAACCGGCTCCCCGGGGAGCACCATCACCCAGTGCCTGACCCAGCACTGCAATAATGCCGAGGGATTTGGGAGGATTTTAGGCCTTTCTGTGTCTTTCCCAAACGCAGAAAATGAAGAGGTACTTAAGAATCTGCTGTTTATATTGAAAGTTAAATCCCTTTAGAATTTAATCTCCTGGTGATGGATTTAAAACTGTTACAGACAGTCAGGTTCTTTTTTTATCATGGGAGTCGTGGCAACTCTTTGAAGAGGGATTTTATGGCAAACAGGGTATTTGTCCCCCAGGCCCCGACACGGCCGTGTCCATCTCTGGCTGTGGGCAACAGACCTGGCTGGAGAGGGGAGGTCCTGCAGGGGACATTCCTGCACCCTGCACAGTGGCACCTGGGGATGCACCCCAGCGAGAGCATCACTGCCAGGGCCAGAGCTTTGCTCTGCCCAGGGCATCAGCCTGTACCTGCTCCCCAGGGAGATGGGGGATGCTCTGGGCTTGGTGGGATGCAGCCCCAGCACTGGGAGCTGCCCGGTGCTCACCAGGGATGTTCTGGGTTCCTGGCTGCCACACTGGGAGTACAACTCCCTCTCCAACATGAAAGCAACCAGTTTGCTTTAAATGGGTACGATTACTGGGTAAAAGCCAACCCTTTGATTGCAAGGAAAATGGAACTGCCAAAAGATGGGGCCTGCAGTGGCACAGCTCCCCTGGCATCACTGAATCAGCCCTGGCTTGGTGGGAGCCACCACCACCCTCTGAATCACCAGCCCAGTGCTCAAAGCATCACCACATGATGACCCACATCCTGCTTCACATGCGACAGCTGGAGACATCACCCACCACCCCACCGAGCCCCCACCAACCCAAAGACAGGCACTGGATGCCACCAGCCCTTACCATGGTGTCCCCATGGGTGGCCCCACTGCCGTGAGCATGGCAGCAGCCAGCGAGGGCTGCAACAAGCACAGAGAGGTGGAGGGTTGAGGGGGGAGGTGCACACTCATCCAGCCCTCCAGCCCAAACCAGCTTCATCATCTTGCAATGAAGCACTGCCCCCCTTGTCCCACCAGCACCCCACACACTGGGGGGGTCTGGGCACTCTTCTGTGTGTGTTTGTAGCATCTCAGGAGCATCCCCACCAGCAGAACCTGGAGACGAGCTCTCAGCCCTCCTCGGCAATAAACCTGCCGGCAGGAGTCACTGACCTTGTCCCTGTCTTTCAGCTGCTGTTTCAGGAGGCTGAGAGGGGACACACAAGGTCACTGTCTCTGCCCGGCAGCGGCTGAGTGGCCGTTTCATCACCGAGGAATAGGCTGGTGCTGAAGAACGCCTTGGCTGGGCGAGAGGAGCTGACAGACAGGCAGGGAGCTGAGAGGGTGGGGGGCTGCAGGGAAAGCTGAGACCCTTTGTCTTTATCCAAAGCCCCTTTTTAAGTTCCTGCCCCACAGAGGGCCCTGGAGCAGCCCGGCCATGGGGCTCAGCAGGTCCATCTCTGCACAGCTCCTTCCCTCTACCTGCACTGCTGGGTCCATGTGTCAAGGACAGCATCCCCAAGGCTGGGATGGGGACAATGGACTCTGCTGTGGGGCTCTGACACACGGGCCAGGGACAACATCTGCACCAGAGCCCTAACATAGCTCTGCTGCCAGAGAGGCTTCCCCAGACCCCCACCCACCCACTCAGGAGTTAACGCTTCATTTCCATCCACCACCTCCTTGATTTCTCCCACTGAAGGCATGGGACACACTGTCCCCCACACAACGCTATTTGCCATTAGGAAATTCCTCCTTTGCTGAAAATCCCTGGACTCTGCTGCTCTGGTATCCACCTGCCTTGAAAAAGCAACTCCAGCCCCAAATCCCTCCTAACGTTTTCCTGGACCCGGGCATCAGAGCTTCCCATGGGGCAGCTGCCTTGCTATTGTGAGTTGTCTGGCTGGAAGGACGTGCTGGAGAGACCTGTCAGATCCAGTTAGAATTGGTCAGCAGAGGAAGTTGTTCGGGAGGGACAGATGGATGCTCGCGTGCACACTGAGCGTGCGGCCGGCAGCGCCGGGAAGCCAAGCTCCAACAACCACCACAAAGATGAGGGACCAGAGGCTCAATGAGGACTGTGAGACACATCGGGGTGGGCTTGGCAGATGGTGTCTGTGGCAGAGGGGCTGGAAATTGGGCTCAAACCTGTCCTGGGGAGCTGGCCCTGAGCCGACCCGGCAGCTCACAGTGCTGCTGCTTTCCCCAGCCAGAGGAGCAGAGGGTCGGCTCCAGGCAAGCCCAGCCACAGAAGATGCTCCTGAAATCCTTCAGAAAGGAGCAGGAGAGGACAAACAGCCACTGCCCTGGCCTGGCAGCCTTTTAGCAGCCGTCATCAGAGAGAAAGAAAAGCTCAGCAGAAAAGCCTGTCATTTGATAACAGCCGTCAGACATGATAACCTCCTCCTGTTTCCCCATGGCCAGCCACAGGACCAGGAAGGACAAAAGCCTCGTGTCCCAACCACTCTCCACTCCAGGGGATGAGAAAAGCTGCCTGGGAGGCACAAGGGAAGAAGCAGGGGCATGACAGGACGGACAACCCAGCACAGGGCTGTGTGAGCTGGAAAAGCTGCTCCGTGCAGGGCTCTGCGTTGGGGCACTGAATAATCCCAACCTTCCTCCCCCCAGGGGCGGCAAGGGTTCAGTGTGCTGGGATACACCCCAGCATCCCATGGTGAATTTTCTCCTTGGCCAGTCCCTTGCAGCCTTGCTCTGCACAGGGCTGTCACTGAGCCTGTATCCATCCCTTTGAGCATCCCTGCTCTCCGGCACGGGTACCAGCTCAGCACCACCCGGCCACGAGCACCGCCGGAGCCCATCAGCCACCTCCACTCTCCTGGCAGGTCCAACACCCCATTCCCTCGCAGGCAGATAATTAACTGTCTCCGGAACTCAGTCATAATGAGCCCAGGTGCTCATTTCCCATCCAAGCAATTTAATCGGCAGATCCTCCAGCGAAAGCAGAGTCCCACGGAAGGGCCTGGGAGAGCGGCTGCGCCTGCCATGGATGCGCAGGACATGGAGTGAAATCACCTCCTGGGGGGAAGTGAAAGCACAGATAAGGAAAAAGGCTGGAGAGCAAAGGAGAAGGAGGAGACAAAGAAAACAAAGGGGGAAATGCAGCCTAGGTAGGAAAAGAGAAAGCAGGAGAGGCTCTACCAGATGTTATTGTGTGGGTTCCTTATGCCTGAGCCCTCCGGCACCTTCATAAACGTGGCTCAAAACAGCACCCTCATAAACACGGGCCATGCACCTCCAGAAACAGCAGCAGCCAGCGAGCTGAAATGGTATCAAAACACAAACACGGGAGGGAACTCAGAGGAGAAAGAAAACATCCTGCTCTGCAGCAGAATCACCAGCTGGGCAAGGGGACAGCCGGGCACAGGGATGGGGCTCAGGACAGGGAGCAACACCAGTGGCCTTGGGAGAAGAAAAGGGGAACCCAGGAGCTGCAGCTGGGGGTGGCATCCGGGGCAGAGCAATGCTGAGGGTGACATTCCCTGCCAGAGCCCCGGAGGAGGGAGGGAAGCCATGATGCTCCAGCCAAAGGAGCAGGGGCACAGCTCCTGCTCAGCCATGCCCAGGCTGGCAGCCAAGTGCCCACTGCTGTGCTGAGATCAGGGTGATCAAGCTCAGCCCAGGCCCAGCTAAACGTTTTGCTTCTCAGGTGCCCTCAGACCAGGCTGCTGCAGGGCAGGGTGACTTTGCTGACACCTGTGAGCTCTGCAGGGCGCTGCAGAGTGCAGGCACCCAGCAGCAGCAGTGTGCCTTCAGAGGGGAATGGAGGGGAAGTGATTAAAAATAGCACCTGGCTTCACCTTGGCACCGTCCCTGTGGGGATCTCATAATGTCCTTTGCATGCCCCATCCTTCATCCGTGGCTGAAGGGAGGCAGGGGAGATGTTCCCATGCCATTTGCACCTGTCCGGTCTCTTGGGCTGCACCTTGCCAGCAACACTGAGCTTGGATCCTGCAATCTGACAGACCAGACACTCCAATTCCTGTTAAACTTCCCCAGTTTTGATGGGCTTAATGCTCAGCAGTACCAACTCCTCTGTAAACCTGCTGAGATCCCTCCCAGAGCCACACAGGGTGCCAGTCCCTCACCAGCACTACCCCCTCCCCAGATGCTGCTCCAGCCCCCTCAGCTGCTCATAAGCCTTTTCCTGATTTCCAGCCTGATTTAATTAATGACTAATTTAGAGCCATTTGATCTTGTGCTGATGCTATCACTCCAGGCAAATGGTTTGTCTCCCTCCCTGGCGTTTGCTCCCCCAAATATGTTTATGTGGAGTCATGGCATCCTCTCCTCACCTCTCATCTCACCGCAGACTCAGTGGATACAGAGCTGAAAAACAGCTATTTCAGCCACAGGCAATTGCCTCCAGCAGCCCAGCCTGAGCAAGGTCAAGTCCAAAGCTGCTCTGAGCATCATGCTGCCCTAGTTCTCCCCTTCACATTTCTCTCATTCGCTACCGGGCATCCAACTCAGCCATGGCTCTATCCAAAACAGCCCGTCCAGTGTCCCCCGGCCCCTGAAATGGGTCTGCTCCTCGTGACTGTGTTGCAGAATGAGGGTCTCACTTTAACAGCAGTGGCTGGGGAGGCCCAGGCAGAGATAAAACACTATTAAAAACCCAATGAGCTAAACGTTAAGGGAGGAAAAACTTAATAAATTAAATGTAAATCTATTTTTGTTACATCTGTTCAGATCTTTTAAGGAGCTTTAGGACAGCTGTTTCTATATCCCATTTAATCTTGATGTTATTGTAATGAGCTGTGTCTCAGGGTCTGAGCTGATTGTCTCTCCAGGCAAATTCCTGAGCTCGGGTGAAAACGCTGCTCCAGGCCAGGGGTGGCTCCCCCAGCTCCCACCTTGGTGTGTAGGGTGAGCAGGGGTCCCCTAGGGCAGCTCTTGGTGCTGAGCATCGCTGGCACCTGGGGTGAGCTGCTGCAGGGGTTCTGGGCACACAGGGAGCTTTCAGTAGCCAGCAGACCCCCAGGAGCAGGGCACAGAGGGGACACACCATGCCCAGCTGATGGAAGAAGTGCAGCACTGGGGTCCTGCACAGCACCCTGACATGGCACCAGCCCCCTCCTGCTCACCACAGCCCCCCGAGGACCTGGAGCTGAGCTCCAGTCCCATTACCCACCAATTGCCTGCTTCCTCACCACCCCTCCCAGACCCGAGCGGTGGCCGCTCCTCTGACTTCCTCACCCCAAGTCTTCACTCTCCCCTTTGCTCTTCATCCCTTCCCCCTGCTTGCTGGCACAGTGATTACTCTGACATTAGAGGCTTTGTTTTTAATTTCCTAAATTACAGCATAATTTAGGCTAATTATTGCTTCATCCCTCTGATCTTATTAAACCTTTAATCCCGCAGTGATTCCCCACCCAGAGCAAAGTCTGCTTTTCTCACATTCATTCCTGTGCTGGCTCTGCTCTCACCTCTTGCCCGAGGCAGCCTCACCTCCAAAACAGGCTGCAGATGCCCAGGCTCCTCACTGCCTGGCCCCCTTCCCCCAGCACCACAGAGGGGCTTAGCACAAGCACACAAACACCTCAAGAAGGACATGCAATCCTACCAGGCTGGCCCATATCTCTGTCACTGTCATTATAAACCTCTGTGGCTTTTACCTTGCATGATGTCATCCAGTTACCCCTTGATTCCAGGCTCTTTGGCAGCCACACATCCCACCAAGGAGCCCCACAGCTCAGCATATTGGCCCTGCTTCTCACCTCTCCACCCAGGTCTTGAGATGATGGAACACAACCAACAAGAACCTGCCCCTCTCCCTCCTCACCAAGCCAAATGACTGCTTTTAATTACCCCTTCCTGCCCCTCACCCAACAACTAACGACTTCCAGTTGGCCTGGAAGGCACCTGGAGGCTCCACTTCCCAAGCAACCCAGGGGCAGAGGGAGGTCCCCAGGGACATGGGGCCATGCGGGAGCCATCACTCAGGACATCCCCAGATCAGTACAGCCGGGACCACCGAATTCTCATGTTCATTTGCCTGGGCAAAACAGATTATAGACATTCACTTTTTATGGCTACAAAGTTGAAGGATTTTCTGACCACAGGCTGCAAAAATCCCCTTAATGAAGCCCCACAGGTCTCCAGGGCTTTAGGAAGAGCTCTGGCCCTCGGCCCCCCTTCTCCACTTGAAGTATTGTTTCTGTCTTCAGTCTCCTGCCAAGAATCTCTTCAGCTCTGCAGCTGGATTTGATACAGGGGTGGGGAGAGGAGCTTAATCACAGCAATAAAGAGAGTGAGAGAGAAGCTGTTCTGGGAGAGTCTTTCAAGAAGCAGGGTTTAAAGAGTCCCCGAGAGCCAAGGGGGCTCCCAGATGCACTACCCGAGCTGGAAAAAAACCCAAAAACAACAAAAAAAAAACCCAGAAAGACCAAACAAAAACTCTTCCAGGCCTTTTCTGCCTCTAATTTATCCCAGTCCCCAGATTAAAAGCAGGTCATTAAAGCGGCTGCAGGGAAGGGGTGAGGGTTGCACTGCTCGTGTCACCTCAGTGACAGTAAATCACAGCCCCCAGCCTCGGCGGGGGCTCACACCACTCTGGACCGGGCCGAATTCACAGCCGGGTGCAAGAGATGCTGTGGCAGCACCGAGCCCTGGGGAAGGGGCAATGGCTGCAGCCAGAGCCAGCGTCCCTCCAGGCAGTGCTGCCTGCTGCTGGCACCCACTGTAGGATGGGCAGGAGGGTGGGCAGGCATGGGACTCGGCTGGCTTTGGGCCAGGGAAGCAGGACAAGGATGTCAGGTCAGAGCTACAGAGGGAGCCGAGGTCACCATTGGCTTCACACCTCCCACTCCCCAGGCACCCGGGGGCCATGGCACTGTGGTGGGCCTGGGGACAGGGCACTGCCATGCAGCATGGTATGGCCTGCCTGCTGGATTTGCTTCTCTTATTTCATTATTTTCCTGATTTGTGTGAATTAAAGGTGGGAGGAATAAAAGCCTTCGATTCCGAGGTGTAAATGAGCAGAGGGGTGCAGCTGGGCACCTCTGGCTCCTGCTCCTATATGCAGGGTGGGCATCAGAGCTGCCCAGGGACCCACGGCACTCCGGGGGGTGGCCAGTGCCCTCCCTGCTTTGGTCCTGGCCAGTGCTTCCAGTTACCATCTCTGGAGAGCCGGCGAGTGTGATACACCTGCAATTACCAGGCGAGGCGGCACAGCAGAGCTCGTGTTGCTCCCGACTCAGCACAAAGAAGCCCTTACATCGACTCCAGCAGCCGGCGTGTGCTTGAGAGGGGAACAATTATATTTTTATTCTCTCATTTCAGCACTTATTACCATTTCTTCACACGCAGCCGAGGGCCAGGCCAGAACAGACAGGAGCCGCAGCGAGGACAGGCACAGAGGCAGATGTCAAGCTCAGTCCACAACCGCCTCTGCTGGGCAGGGTCCTCTCTGGGTGACCACCAGCATCCCCTGGGCAGGGGGGTCCTGCTGCCTCCCACCCCTGCGTGCAGCTGGGGATAAACCTCCCCTGTCAGGGCTGGGGGAGATTTGGGGATGGCCCTCCCTGTCCTCCCCCACCTCTGCTCCATGAGAGCCTGCTCCCCCACATCCCTGCCTCTGGAGATGAAGAGATCCCTGTGCCTCCTCTGCTCTCTTTTCAGTTCCCAGCAGATCTTTCCCTTCTCTCTCTCACCCCGTGCACCATCGTCTGTGATGGCTTGGGCACAGGAAGGTCACTCGCCATGCCTTGTGCCCCTGGGAGCCCAAGCCACCTTGGAGAGCTTGGTGCCACCTGGACAAAAGCTGCTGTGAAGAATTGTGTGCTGAGGTCCCAAGCTGCTGGGGACATGGGGCAGCAATGTCCCACCATCATCCACCTCTGCCAGCCACCAGAATCCTCTGACAAGAGGAGAATCAGCAGGGCTGTGTCCTTCCCACACTGCCTCTCCCTTCTCTCCCTCTCCTGAGAGGGGCGTCTGAGCAGGGAGGAGAGGCTCAACCCCACAGCAAAGGTGGGGTGACCCTGTCCTGGGGCACAATTGCCCCCCAAATTCCCCCCAGACGATGTGCAAGAAGATGGATTGGGTGGGGAGAAGGGGTCCATCCCACTCCAAACCCAGCTGACTCCCATCGGCTCCAGGTGGCCGAGCTGCCAGCCAAGGGGGATGCTGAGAGCTACAGGACCCTTCTGCTCCTCCGGAAAGAAACCACCACTTCACACCAGGGGTGAGCATTTGGAGGCCGAGGAGGAGGGGAGCTGCAGGGGCTCCTGTGCCCACAGCTCCCAGTGCCATCCCCGTGCCCACAGTGAGGGACGCGGTCCCTTCCTGCTGCCATTTCCATCCCTGCCAGCTGATGGCTTGTCCCGTGGCCAGGGGGACAGAGCTGTGCTGCTGCCTCCAATTAATATTTTGTGCCTGCAGCTCAGCCAAGTCCAACCAGGCATTTGTGAGAGATCTTCAGCTGGCCACGAGCATCTCCCCCCACTGCTCCAGCTCCCTGCATCACCCGCTTGGCTCCGGCCATCAGCCTGGGGGAGAGCAGACAGGGGCTGGGGAGGCTGGGAAGGGCTGTAAGTGCTCTCCTGCACCTGGAATGGCTCAGAGGTATCTCTACCCCCTGTGCTTGGGCACCCCAATGCGGACGGCTGCTCTCCGCCTGGCTCTGGGGCTCCTTCAGGCCATCCCGGCTGGTGGAAGGGGACAGTGCCGGGCTCGCTGGGACCCAGTGTGCCCGCAGTGCTAACAATAGCGAGGAAGAGCTGGCTCCCGCTGGCGCCGGGAATCCTGGGCAGCCGGGCTCACCACCCACGGCACAAAAGCAATTAAAAGTTGCACACAGAGGCCACTGTGAAGAATGAGGGCATGTAGCCATGTCACCGCTGCGGTGTTCACGCCTGTCACACCAGCAGAGCCAGTCCTGGGAGATGCAGCCCTCCTGGAGATGCTGGGAGTGCCGTAGAGGTGCTGGTCCAGCAGGGAAGGGTCCTGGGCAGCCATCAGGAGTGGGTGCAAGGGGCTCGTGTAACCCAGGCAGAGCTTCCTCCACCATCATCTCCATCAGCTGCAGCTCGGGTGCTCCCAGCCCATGAGGGTGACCATCAGAGCATCCTCAGCAACCACCCCACCATCCTGATGGAAACCCCCATGGAGAGAGCAGAAAGCGATGCGCTGCGGTTTGGAGCCCACCTGCATCCCCCCGTCACACAGCGTGGGCCCCGGTGCCACACGTGCGGGGCTGTGAGTGTGGGGGGGGGCCCGGCCCCCCGCCCGGCTGCCGCAGCCCATTGTATGGCACGGCCGGGCCGTCAGCCCGCATCTCGTCAGCCCGCGCCGCTGCCCTCCCCCGGGAGCCGGCGGCAGCAGCTGCCAGCACGCATTAGGCAGGGAGCAGGCAGGGGCAGAGCAGGGAGAAGGGGCTCGGGCTCGGCTCACGTGGCAGCCCCTTGTTTCATCACCCACCGTCCTCCTGGCCCCAGGGATGGGGACCACCAGGGACCCCCATCCCCACAGCCTCCACCGCCTCCCTTGCCAGCTTCGCTGCCACGGCATCTTCCCAGCCAGGAGGTTTCAAAGGTGGTGGGGGTGAAACACCACTCACCCTGAGCCCCCCGGCTACCCTGGGGGGGTCAGAGCAGGACGCCCCACGTCGGGGGGCTGAGCTCTGCTGGCTGAGAGCTCCACCACAGAGGACATGCATCCCACTGCCCTCCAAAAAACAACCAACTAACCCAAAAGGAGCCCAACCATCCCAAAAGGAACCCAACCAACACAAAAGGAACCAAATCAACCCAAAAGGAACCAAATCAACCCAAAGGGAGCCATCCGTGGGAAGCAGTGCTCCCGACCCCCTTTCCTGCTTGCAGATCAAACCAGGTTTAATGTGTTGTGTGACAGGACAGGGGGGAAAACCAGCTGCAAACAGCAACTGTGAGAGCCACTGAACTGGGGTTTCCTTCAGCAAGCAAATAACAATAAATAATAAAACCCCAATCATTTGGAGCTACCCGAAGCAAACAAGAAACACCACAAAGGCAAACGCCATTGCCTCTGATAGGGTAAACAAACAAATACGCACTGGATGCAGCCAAAGGAGAAGCAAAGTTTCCTTGGGGAAGGGAGAGTTATGTTTTTAAAAAGTCCTCCATATAGCTTAACCTGATCTCCCAGCTTGAACTCCAAAGGCAAAGCCAAAATATTCTATTTTAAAAACGCCGAAGTGAGACATTTTTATATTTTAAAAATCCATTATTTTGGCCACGTACCCAGAATGTATGAATAGTTCAGGCCAGTCCAAAACTGCATATTTTTGTTGAGCAAAGCATTCATCGGAAACGTTTCACCCCGCTCTGCTGGAAACAAAAGCAGCCGCAGCGAAGCCGCTTCCATCGTCCCCCCTGGGCAGGGACCAGGACTGGTCCAGTCCCGCGTGTCCCTGAGCGAGAAGGGGGAGCAGTGATGCAGCAAGAGGGGCTGGGGCGGGGGGGAATTTAAATATCTGTGATTTATGCAACAAAAGCATCTCTTTAAAAACCCGCTGGCGGGGGAGGGAGGCAGAGGGATCGCTTCGCCCACGGTGGGTGGCTTTGCGGGTGTGGACGGTGAGAGCTGGTGAGTCCCAGCGCTCCGCAGAAACCCCCCCACTGCTGCTGCCCCAGAACATCTCAGCTCTCCGGGGGATGCCAGGAGCATCCTGGCTGCCCAGTCCTGCTCCCGAGCTCTGGCACAGCTGAACAGGCTGCTTGGTCCCCCCAGCATCCCACCGCAGCACCGGGGGACGGGAATCTGCAGGCTTTGCAATGGGCTTTCAGCACCGGCTTTGTGCCACTGCTCAAGCCAGAGGGACACCAGGGCCAGGCGGTGACCAGGTTGCTGCGGTGCTGCAGGAGGATGGAGCGGAGCCCCCCCACCCGCAGCGGGAGCAGCCCTGGTGCCGAGTCAGGATGCTGCAAAGCACCCAGCTGCCAGCCGTGCGCCTCCATCTCCCCTTGCCCTGCAAATTTCACTCGTCCTCAGGCTCACAAAATCCCTTCTGTGCATCCAGCCAGGGTGCGGGAGGGTGGCGGGGGCACGGGCCAGTGCCCACGCCCTGCCCGCCCCCTCGGGCCCGGCCGCACGCCGTGCATGGCTGCACTCCCTGAAAGGCCCTTTCTCTCCCATTCACGCCGGCCACGGCAGGATTCGCCCTCCCCG
>VZRW01001798.1:1057281-1080832 GCA_013398125.1 Aegotheles bennettii
TTTTTTTTTTTTCTTTCTTTCTTTTTATAAAGAGACTAAAACAAGAGTCAACAGCTACGAACACAAAAGTTGAAGAGGGCAGTGGTGGTGGTAGCGGCGGGGCTGGCCCCGTGGGACGGCGTGCTGGAAGGAGGCGACGGCGTGTGCCCGAGGGCGGGGGGGCAGAGTCCCACCCGAGATCCACAAAAATAAAAACGTTACAAAAAATTAAAATAATTATAATAATAATAATAGTAGTAGTAGTAAATCAGGTTTGCCAGCTTCCTCCCTGCACAGTTGTCTGCATCTCGACACCTCGGCAGAGCATCCTCCTCCTCCTCCTCACGCAGCTGCTCGCTCCTACTTGCACCAGGGCTCCTCGCCATGGCCCTGGCATCAGCCCGGGCTCCGGGACCCCGGTGGCTGCGGCACCGGGCACACGGGCACTTCCCAGAGGGACAGAGGGGTGACGCGGGCAAATCCCAAAGCCGAACGGGGAGGTGGAGTGTCCGGGTTTGCCGGCGGTGTCCGAGCCGGCGCAGAAAGGCACGGCGCCCGTCCCCAGCCAGCTGCAGTCTGGAGAAGAGGAGGATGCTGAAGGCTCACCCTCGAGTCTCGGGATTACAAAAGCTGAGAACTACAAAACTAAATACAAAGGGGAGGAGGGGCGAGCGAGCCATCCGCTGTGCAGCGCCGGACCCTGGCACTCCCCGCACCGTGCCGGGGGGTTCGTTCCGCTTCCTCCCTCCCGGCGCCAGAGCGCCCGCGGGGAGACCCGGGGGGCGGCTGCCCCCCGCGCCCGGCGCTCCCCTGCTCCTGCATCGGCGGCTTGCCCAGGCTGCTCCTCACACCTTGTAGTAAATGTTGGCTGGGCTCTGGGGGGGCATCTCCTGGACGATGTAGACGGGGTGCCCGTAGTCCCCGCTCACCTTCTCATAGTGCGGGCAGTAGTTGTTCTCTGTAGTCCGTAAGGGGATGATGATGTCGCTGGGCTCGGAGCCCGCGTTCCCGCTGCATTTCGGGCTGGCCAAGGTGCTGAGGGACAAGGCTGCGGCTCGTTGCTGCGTGTGCTTCCGGTGCCGCTTGCGGATCTTGATCAGGAGGATGACGAGGAAGATGATGATGAGGATGAAGATGACGCAGCCGGCACCGATGGCCGCAAAGACGGCCACCTTGGAGCTCAGGAAGCCGTCGCTGGGACCTTGGGTCTCCTGGCCGTCCTGGTTGACGGAACCTGTGAGGCAAGGGGAGAGGGGGGTCAGGGCCTGGCTCCATCCGTGCATGGACTCACACACTCCATGGGCTGGGCCTCGCTCAGAGCCAGCTCTGGGCAGGATTCCGCCCTGGGCACCTGTGAGGAGGGACCACGCGCCCTTTCCCCCACCCCACATCACTGCTCCTTCCCAACTCCTGGCTGAGGGAGCACAGCGCTGCTCCTGTCCAGGTCATGACCAGTCCAGACCACAGGAGACCTGGCTCTCCAAGAGCTGGATGCTCTGGTGGAAGTGGGCTCTGATACCTGGAGCCCCGTGATATCCGATTACTGACCCCCACCTCCTCCTGACCCCCGGGCTGGGGCAGCCCCAGCCCCCCACGGGCAGAGCGCTCGGCTGGCTGTACTGGGCAAGAAGAAAAGAGCAACTCTTCCCTGCTTCATCTGATTTCACTTTTCTCTCAGCAGGGTCAGGAACTCAGGAAACCACCTTCAAAGGGCTTTCACACCGGCTCGGCTCAAAAACCCGAGGACCTCAACCTCCTCCAAGCCCTCTCGGATGTACTGAGAGAACAGATGGGCAGTGAGGAGCAGGAGGAGGAGGAGTGCTGAAACAGCACTTCCCTGCAAAGCTCCTGCCGGGACACACCGGAAAGCAAACCCAACTGTCCATGCCCCAAGCAGTCCCCAGCCAGCAGGCGCAGGGCTGGGGCAAGGAGATGCTGTGAGCAGAGATGGGCACAACGCTTATGGGAAAACCCATCCGGATCCTGGCTCCGGAGTGCCCAGCATCCCTGGGATCCAAGCAACAAGTCTGGTGGGAGTTGCTCTGCCTGCCGACCTCCAGCAAACCCCTCCCGGGGTGTCCCTGGGGAAACTCACCTGGCTTGCCAGGCTCCTCAGCTGCGGGGACCTTGCTGCGCGGGCTCTGCGTGACGATTTTCACCGTGTTGTCGGCCTCCTTGCTCGGCCGGCTGGTGGTCAGCTGCTCTGGGATCACGGCGTTCGGATCTGGGCAGGACAGGGAGAGGTGGGTGAGAAACCTCCACTCAGGCTGGATGGCAGCAGCTCACTCCCTCGCCTTCAGAACCACCACCCCAAAACCCCAGCCTGCCGCCCCCACGGGGTGCGAGGGAGTCGTGGGAGCCATGGGAGATGCCAAGGGCAGCAGAGCAGGGCTGAGCTGCTCCAGGGCTTGTGGGAAGCAGCTCCTCCACCCTAATCCCCCCCAGTTTTTGTTTTCTGAGCTCCCGTGCGTGGGCTGGGGCGAGTTTCTCGCACGGGCAGTGGGAGGAACAGGAAGGGAAGGGAGCCTGCCAAGGCTGCAGCACTGCTTCTTCTGTTTATTATAAATATTGGTCCCAAAGTGAAAACACAATAATGAGAAGCAGCCACCAGGAGCTGTGCATCCGAGTCGGGGGCTGAAACGAGCCCGGGGCATCGCTGGGGCTGGGAGGCACCGGCAGTGCGGGGTGGGAGGTCCTGGGGAGCTCCCTGCAGGAGCAGAGCCCACTGCCAGCAACACCCCCAGTGTCCTGCTGCCACCATCAGCCTGGCTCAGCCCACAGTGGCCACCACCCTGCTTCAGGGACCAATGTTTTGCTGGGCAAAGGTGTTTTCAGTGATGGGAGACCCAAGGGTGCAGAGGGACTCACCCTGCCCCACTTTCATGACAATCTTCATGGAGCGTGTCTGGCAGACCCCTCCTTCCCGGTTCTCCAGCCCATCCAGCGTCCCGTTGGAAGTGGCTGCAAGAAAAGACAGGGAATGTTATGCAGGATTCCTGGGAGCTGGAAGGGCTCCGTCAGGCAGGTCCCAGCTCCCCCTGGGCACCATCAGACAGGTCCCCACTGTCCCCAGGCACCACCGAGGATGTGGCAGGAGCTCAGCCATTCCTTCAGGTCCCAGGCTGGAGCCCACCACAAGTGTTTAATGCCCCAAGTTCCCATTTTCTGCACCTTCCAACAGTGTTTGCAGGGGTGAGGATGTGATCCCTCCGGCTTCCCCTGGCTGCCACATCCACACAAGCGAGCCATTCTCCGTGCCTGCACCCTCCTCCCCCTTTAATTCCTGGATAATTTCCTTTGCTCCTCGGTGTATAATAGGAACACATGCATATGCACAGTTTAAATTATACATATATAATTACACACTGTGCCTCGGTGAAGAATGTAAACTCAGAGCCCCAGTGGGGTTGAGTGGCTTTAATTGCAGGGCAGAAGTCAGTTAAATTCACATTAACTTTTTTGCTTTAGCCGGCACGGATTTTTAAGCCCTTCAATCCTGTGGGAGCAGAGGGAGCCGCACGTCTCCCACTACCACCACACAGGAAAGAACCCCCCAGGCACCCACCAGCCCTGTGCCGCGGCGGGGACAGCTCGGGGCAAGGCGGGACACGAGAGGAAAGAACCACCCAGAGCAGAGGATTACAGGATTCAGCACCCACACAGCAGATTCTGCTAAACAGACTCAAAAAACCAGCTCTGAGCCCCGAGGGGTGCTCATGGCCCAGAGGATGCTGTGCTGGGACGGGCTAGGGGCTGAGCAGCACTGCCCCAGCTCCCCCCACCGAGTGGGCACAGACCCCAAGTTGGCACCTGCACCCATCACGGCAAACAAATCATCCCGGTGCTCCACCAAATCCAGGCACGGGGATTTCTTCACCCAGGGAAGCAACAAAACCTGGGAGAAGCACAGTGGTGGCACCCAGCAGGAGCGGGGCTTGGGAAAGGCGATGGGAACTGTGAAGGCATGGGGATGGTTTTACTGGGACAAGGCAGCGAGGCAGAGCAGGACTGGGCTGGCACAGCACCGCCAACACCCCCCCCAGGCTCAGCACCAAACCTCAGCCCCGGGGTCTCAGGTTGCCAACTCCCACCTGCACCCCACAAAGACTCGGGCTTGGGGACGGTGGGTGACTGACGGCTGTGGGGACAAATCCATCAGGCCCTGCCAGTGCCAGCCAGGAGGTGATGGGAAGAGGCTGTGTTATGCAGCAAGGTCTCCCCTTCCTTCTGCAGGACCTCATGTGCCTCTACGAGGACGCGATGCTGGAGCCCGGACCATGCTGAGATGCAGGCTCCAAGTCCATCCCAGTGCTCTGGGCAATCGAGGCTCTCGTGTGAAACACCAGCAAACCTCTCACTGATCAGAAAGCCACTGGGCTGTTTTGTTGAGCTCCCTGGACAGAGCCGTACATCCACACATCTGGGATTCACTGGCGTTAAGGGCACCATCAGCACAGATCCCAGCACCAACACCTGGGAACCAGAGAAACGCTCCCTTAAAACCTGCACAAGCTCTTCCCAACATGAACCAGAGCACAAACTCCCCATGAAAGTATCTCGGGGAGCTCCCTCCAGCAGAAGGCACGTCAGCCCAGCTCTCCCAGGCCAAAGGCACTGGTTTGGGTATGAAATTAGATGATAATATCCCAGGTCACAGTCCTAAAGCAGCTCCCTGAGCAGCTTCCCAGCACCACGCCACGGGTTGCTCCATCTCGAAGAGACTTCACCCATCCATGCTGTAACCCAGCGGGGCAGGGAAACCAGAGCAGTCTGTAACAGCCAGCCTCTGTGAGACCTCAGGCGGCCTCGTTCAGGAGGTAAAAACCCAATTATATCACAACAATCTACAGCGTCAGTGTGGCTCGAGCGTGGGGAGCCAGGAGATCCCGCCAAGGTGGAGCAGACAGCAGCAATAGGAGACAGCAGTTCCTCCAGAACAACTGCAGAGACGTCGTGTTTGGGTATGACAAAAATATCCCAGGTCCAAAGAGGCCAGAGGAACAGCAGCTGGAGCCACAGGGACAGGGGAGGGGACGCAGCTGAGCATCCTTCCCCCGCGCTGCACACAGGACTTTGTTCAAGAAGCCTCTTCTTGTTCTGATCATCATAATGATGAGGGGAGAAAATAGCTTTGAAAGGGAACTGCATGAGAAAAAACGAAGTAGCTCCTTGAGGGAACATAAAAGGGGCAGCTAAAAGGGTAAAACACTTCCAAAAGCCATGGTGATCATCTCCACTGGAGCCTCTTGAAACCAGGACACGTGCTGCCACACTCCGTATAGATCCAAAACGGGCCAAAGCAAAGCAAATCAGGATGCTCCACACAGCCAACGGGCTTCCAGAAGTCAAAATCCCATCCAAAAGGCTAAAGAAGTCCAACTTCTGGTGAGTTTTACATAGGCACATTGGACAGACCGACGTGTTGCTGAGCAGCAGGTCTGGAAGCAGGCAGGGGGCTGTGGCTGGGGGGTCCCCACCAGCCCATGGGCTCTGTTGTGCCCCACTGCAAAGCTCGGAGATGGAGAGCTGATCCTCCCGCTCTGTTCCTTGCTTTCACAGCAGAAGATGCTCCAGCAGAAGGCCACAGGGTCAGGCCAGTGCTGCTCCAGCAGACACACAATCCGGGAGGCACCTGGCATGGTGGAAGCCCAAAGCATCCATGGTCCTCACTGCCAGGAGAGCGGTGGGGGCACCACGATGGGTGAGACCCAACATCAGCAAACACATGGCAAGGCAGGGAGAGAAAGGTTAACACCCAGGCAGAGGGGACAGGCAGCCCCAGCCCAGGGCAGGAGCACACGGCAGAGCTGTGAAACGCTGAACGCAGACAGGCAGGGAGCTGGGGAGCCCATGTGGGACAGGGAATGGCAGGTCTCAATGATGGCTCTTCACACCCCACATGGGCAACACACAGCACCACCACACCAGCACGGCTCAAACCACCAGCCCCTGCAGCATTGGGTGTGCTGGAGCAAGGTCCTGGCCCCTTCCATGCTGGGGACACTGCCAGGCTGGCTGCGGGACTGGGAGAGCAAGAGCAGCCTCCGGACAGGCGACTTCTCCTCGGGCTTAAAGCAAAGGCAGCTCCAGCCCTGAGAGCCATGAGATGCCCTTGCCTTAATGAAGCATTAAGCCTCAGGCTGCTGAGTGATGAGGATTTAACATTGATACCATTAACCATGTAATTGCTTGTCAATTTAGAGGAGATGCTCAGCCTGCATGGAAGCACGGGCAGGATCTGCGCTTGCTGGCACAGCCCACCCCACTCCTCAGGCACGACAGCAGGGAAACGCCGTGTCCCAGCCTGGTGACAGGCAGGGAGGTGAACCCCAACCACCCCCGTGTTCCCCCTCCAGCAGCAAGCAGTGCCACGTGCTGTGCCCACCACATCACCCTCTGCCTCCCCACCGCTGGCACTCCAACCGCCACCGGAGCTCTGCTTCCTCCCCCTAAGAGATTTCAAAGGAGAACGTGGGTTTTGGCAGAGGGAGGCTCTGGAAGTCATGCCTGGCAGCAGATGAAGGCCAGGGTCTCTTAAATGGTCAGCTTTGGCCAGAGTGAGACATTCGGTTTCTCTTCTGGACTCCGTTACGATCTGGGCCCCAAAGCACAATTAATGTGCTGAGACTGTAGCGAATCCAAGTCTCTTTCCTTTTATTATTCTTAATCACTCTTCCATCTGTGCTCGGCAGCCCTGCTCCAGCCCCAGCCAGGCGCTGTGTGGATGCAGCCCAGACACCCTCCCCTCGCCCCCAGACCTCTCCCAGCCCCACGTTCCCATCACACAGCTCTAGGCTGAAGCATCCCACGGGCACCACCGGCTGCCAGGGCTGTGGGGTGCCCTGGACTCAGCCCCACCAGCACAGCCAGGGCAGTGGGGAGGACTGACCAACTCTGTGTGCAAACACACTCCTGGGAACAGGGATGGAATCAACAGCCCTGGCTCTGGCTGGGATGGTGCTCACCTCCTCCGGGCCAGGGTCAGCTCCCCCAGGGATAAATAAAAACATGGAGTTAGCCCCATTCCTTAGAAAGAGCAGCAGTGGGGCAAGGGGTGCAGGGGGGGGACACCATGTACCCACGCTCATCCTCATGTGCCACCATCCTAGGGTGGCAGAGGCGGACAGCAGGCAGACATCAAAGCATTACACAGAAAAAGACACTTTGACACAAGCTGAAATGAAAACCTGATTTCTGACCAAAACAGCTTTCTGATGGAAAAATTATAACCAACTCTAATGAGCATCTTAATTAAGAGTCACAGCTACATCACAGGTAACCTCATCAAGGCTAGGAAGCAGGACCACTGCTTGCTTACTCACTCACAAGCCCTTCTGCATCCATTGCTGTGGAGATGTCACATAGGGCTGTGCAAGGTCCCAGCATCCCCATCCCTGAGGACATGGGCACCCCGTGTCCCGCGGGGAGACCAGGGCACTGAACAGAGCCCTCACCTTCAGGTCTATCCATCCCTTGGCTCACTGTGCCTCATCCTAGGGGCTGCAGCACTGACACAGTGCCCTCGGGTCCCAGCAGGACCCGGGGGGTGGCCTTGACCCCCTGCTCCAGGGGGACACCAGCACATGGACCCAATGGTCCCCAGCAATGCCCCAACCCACAGGATCTGAGATTCCTGATTCAAGCCTTGCCCGCTCGCTCTCTATGTGAAGGATGGAGGATGGGGCCTCTCTGCCCCCCCTGTTAGGGCTGCCCCCCTGCAGAGGGGTGAGCTGCTCCCCCCAGCCTGCTCACGCTGAGCCATGCTCACACCCCCCTGCACCGCCAGCTGCGATCAAAGCGACCGGCAGCACACAGCCACGGCACAAAAACCATCATCCCTGGGGCAAAGCGACTTCACACGGTGAGCAAAACCCACCCTCCCCAGGACACAGCCTGCTGACAGCACCACACACAGCCTGGGCAGCCCCCCCAGCACAGCCAGCCCAGCGAGAGGCCTCCAAATGGATCATTAGTGATGAACGAGAGGGAAAAGGGCTGTGCATCCCAATCCATTTCCCCCAAATCCAGCACGGCTCGTGGTCCACGTGTGGGGATGCTTTTGGGAGCCCCAGTGTGCTCTTGGTCCGACAGCCAGCACCCACCAGCATACACCCCCAGCATCCATTGGCATACACCCCAGTACCCACCACCGCACACCCCCAGCACCCACGGTCACCCCAGGCCATCACCCAGCATCCAGCCAACACCACCACACACAGCCCTTCCCACCAGGACGGAGCTGGGGTGGTGCCTGGACGCCTCTTCCCGGTGCCTGGGCAGCAGGAAAGCACCAAGAGTACAGGAGCAGCAGGGATATCCCAGGGAAAAGCCCAGTAGAGGATCTCAGTGAAGAGGTGGTTATTGAAAAAAAACGCCAAGGGAGTGGTTGCTTCTGCTTATCCACAGCACACCCTTCCCAGCTGGGGGTTCTTCAAGTCCACATCCAGCCGAAGGCTTCTCCTGCCTTTCAGGTCTCTTGCTGGAAGTTTAGTCCAAAGGGAGTCAAGTTTTAAAGTTCCAGTGGCTTGGAGGTGGCCATTGCTGAATAGCAGGGTCCATCGGGGTCCAGGTGCCTGCAGCTCCAGGAGATCCCGGGGGTCTTGGCTGCTGTGGGTCAGCAGGGGCTGGAAGGGGACGGGGCAGAGGCATGGCCACAGCGGGCACCACAAAACCACCAGGGCTGAGACAAGAGTCAGCCCTCCACCCCTTCTGCAGGAGGAACACCTTGGGGGGACAGGCAGAGTCACACGGCCCTGGCAGCACCAAGGGGTGCAGAGCAGGACCAGGATGGTGCCACATGGTGCCAGCTGGATGTCACCTCCCACTGCCATCGCTGGGGCTGCACACCACCTCCACATGACACCCCAGCTCTCCGGGGTGCCGAGGGGCTCCACACACTTTGTTTCCTACTGAAGGGTCACGTCAGTGTTAGGGATGCTCTTGGGAACAGTTCCTCCTGGGGAAGAGCCTCCTCGGGGGCTGTCCCCTGGGCAGGCACAACCCAGTGCCTGGCTGCCCATGGCACGGAGAGCCCTTGGCCATGGGGTGCAGGCAGGACCTGGCTGCCCAGCAGCCAGAGAGTTAAGTGGGCACTGGCACCCCTGCCCACAGCCTTTGTTGCAGGCAGGGCCCCCCTCTCCTGTCCTCTCCCGTCCCAGGAGCAGATCAAAGCGTGGGTATTTACCTCCTGGCTGGGTGCGGGACACTGGCCCTTTCTGATAGGGCTTTTCATCCCTATTAGGGCCGTGAAAGGCTGAGCTATGAGATCAGCTGCCAGGGGCTGTCCGGGGACAGCGCTGAGCCGAAAAGGTCAGGAGGGAGGAGGAGAAGAGAAAAGAGGCAGAGGCTTAAGGGACAGGGCTCAACAAAATCGCATTTACCGTGGTCACGGTCTTCAGACAAGCCCCCAAGACAAGGAACCGCGTGTTGTCTAAGGGCCATTATTTGGGTTTGACATGTCCAGTGCCTGGGCTTTGAAGTCAGGAGCAGGACACCGTTAGAGACCCATTTGTCCCCGGCACAAGCCCGCTGGCTCCCACACAGCATCTCCCGTGGGGACAGGGTCTCACCCACCCTCCACCGCCAGCTCCCAGTGGGATGGGGAAGGTGGAGGAGAGCCCATCCCCAGAGCCAGGCGGTTATGCCACCAGGACAGCTCTGCTTCACCCAAGCCTTCAGTCACCACAGGCATGTGGCAAGCCGGCAGGACGAGGACGGCGTCGGCCCAATTGGGAGAGGAATGAGGAAGCCAGTTAATTGGGTTTTTATCAGCAGAAGCTCCCGGCTCTCATCGCAGCATCAAACAGCACTCCTGCTTTCAACTCATCGCCACCAAACAAGTTGTGGGACGGAAGATGAGGAGCATGAAAGTGGCCACATTTAAATGCAATCAGCAGAGAAAAGCAGCAAAGAGCTGGCGGGCTGACAAAGTGCCCCGGGGGGCTGCACCCACCCCCCCAGTATGGCACCATCACCACCACGGCACCCACTGCCACCACGGCACCCATGGCCAGGGCGAGGAACCAGGGAGGAAATCACTGAATGCTGAGGGCTGCAAAAGGAGCTCAGGTGGCTCCACAGACGCTCTCACACATGGGCTCAAGCCTTCCCAACCCAGCAGCAGCTATTTCGGAAGCTGGAGGGGTAGGGCCAGAAAAGCCAGTATGGCAACGTGTCCCAGCAGTGGAAGGAAGGGCCATTCTAGCGCTGGGCTCTATGTAGGTGACCCCCTTCAGCACGCTGAAGCATGGGCTGCAGAAAAGCGCTGATGCAGAAAGGCCCTGGGACGGAGCCCACATCACAGAGGCAGCAATGGTTTACAACAAATGATTCCTGCCAGGTTAAGTCTAATTGCATCTAAAAACAGAAATGCAAGACAAGGGGTTTGAGGAGACACGCAGGGTAATATATCTGGGCTCGCTGAATCCCGCTGCCAAAAAGCGTTAGATTGGATTACGAACATTATTACATCAAAAACAGACCGAAGGGCTTAAAGACGAACAATAAACAGCAAATGTATTGGATTTATGGGGCAAACATCTACCGGGGCCTCGCTGCTACTTCAGTGGTTTCACCAAACGAGACCTCCTTGCCTCAACCACCCCTCGCCCAGGGATGGGCTCATGGGAGAGCTGGGACACCACAGGAAACCTGGGAACCACCAATGCTGCCCATTGCACCACAGAGAGCTGCCTGGAGAGCATCCAAAGGCTGAGCTGGGCTTTGCTTGGAGGTCTGGGCTCCCCCGCACCCCACCACACACTGGAAGGGCTGCAGGGACCACCACCATGCCCAAGGATGGGGCATGCACCAGGCTGAAGGACCCATGGCACTGCTGGGCCACGTCCAGAAGATGTCGAGCCCTCCTTGCACCGCCCTGCTGCCAGGCCATGGGGATTGATGCAGCTCTATCTAGGCACCTCATTACCAGAGATAGCAAAACTGGAGCAAGTTCAAAGAGTAGCAGTGAGCACAATTAAGAGCTGGAGTAAGGAGAGAGCCGAACCGGCACGGCTGGCTACACAGTGGGGGGGCCAGGGCTGCCCACGCGCACCCCAGGAGCACAGACACCAGGGAAGGGGGACGGCTCCTTGAGTGGGACATGGACAGCCAAGGAGGCAGAGAAAATAACCAGGAACTGGTGAAAAGCAAGGCTGAGGAGCAATGTTGGTATGGTCAGGTGCTCAGACCAGAGGCAGATGGCTCTTGGGCATGAAGCTGGACCCCCATCCCACCTCCAGGACAGCACCTTCACAAAACAGCCTTCAGCTCTCATCTTCTACAGCCTCTTGCTCCTGTGAGCCCGAAGAACAATGGGTGGATCATTTTTAAGCACTTGGACACATTCTACCTTCCCATTCCAGCCACACACAAGCAACCAGCTTCTCTACCAGGGATGGAGGAGGAGTAACCCACACGCCTGCTCCTGAGCCAGGAGCACCTTCTGCCTTGAAGACAATGCTGCAAATGATCCTCACCTCCCTGCTGGCCCAGGGAACAGCAGCTGCACTCCCATCCCTCGGCACACCTCTGGACAAGGTCCCCTGGAGACCTGATCAACTCTCCAGCAGCCTGCCCACAGCTTTCTGCTTGGCTGAGGAACCCCCAGAAGGATTTTCTCTAGGGCAAAAAGCAGAATTCCTTCCTGCTGGACTTCACCTTCCTCCCTCCCATGCAGCACGGCAGGAGGAACCGCCTGCAGAGCCATCACCACACCTTCCCCCAGCTGCCCGCAGCACACAATGCTTTCACAAGGACACTGGGGACAGGAGACCCCCACCCAGACACTGCAGGAGACCCAGGACAGAAGAAACCATGGGCTGCCCTGAACACCCAGTCTGCCATGGAGCAAAACACCTGATTCCCAAATTCCCAGCTTCCCTGCCCTCTCCGGGACCTGGCCCAGGGATGGTGCCCCAGGTCCTGCTGGAGCCCCAGGTCCTGCTGGAGCTCCAGGTCCTGCACTGAGCCTCTGTGAGCAGCGTGGACCTGCAGGCAGGAGCTGCCACATCTCGTCCTTTGTGAAAGGCTGAGGAAGAGGCACCAGCCCTGGGGGAGAAGATGCTTTTAACAAAAATCCAGGGCTGGCACGGAGGGGCTCGGTGCAGGCTGCGGAGAGGTTACGTGCGCTTTCAAAAGCCTCTTCAACAGCTAAGCCAAGGGCTGGGGCCGTGTCCCTCCGTGATAAAAGTGGCCTTAAACAAGGCTTGGCGTATCCGAGGCGAGGGGGGACCAGCCCTGAATGGGGAGGGACCCCAGGAGCCCCCTGGCTCCGACGGGAGGTTTCCCAGGCGGAGCGGCACACGTCCCGCTGCCATCCCCTCCGCTCCATCACCGCTCCCCGGCTTAGGGCTGCGGCAAATGAAAAGGAAGAAAAAACCCCTTTGTGTGTCAAGGCAAAGCTTGGGGAGAGGGGAGGGGAAGGGGGGAAAAAAAAGCAGGGGGGGAGCAAAAAAAAGCAGGGGGAAAAAAAAAAAACATGTGGGTGGTCTGCTCGAGACTTCTGACTTTGTTTTTTTGGCTATTTTATTTCTGGGCAGAAAGAGCTCCTGGGGCTGCTCAGCAGAGGGGACGGCCAGATCAGGGGAGCATCCCCAGCCCACCCAGGGGCCAAGGTTCAGCTGGCAGTGGCCGCCCGCTCCCCGCGCCGAGGGGGCTCGCATCAAAGCACAGGCGAGTCAAGAGGAATTAAAGTCAGAAACGGTCCATGGCAGAGGCGACATGCAGAAGGCTTTACCCCCTCTCCCAAGCCCTGCCTGCTGCAAGGACAGCTCGCTGATCAATTAAACCCCCTACTAGCTGAGGGACAGCAGAAGGGCTGACCTTTTGGGGTCCTGAAGCCACCAGGCTGGTGCCACCCCTGGTTACTGGGGGTAAGGGAGATGGGAGCCTGCAGAGGACTTGTGCCAGGGCTTCTGGCATCCTGAGGGCTGGCAGCCAGGGTCCCCTGCATCCCTGACAGCTGCAAAGTCGGTGACCCCACCTGTGCCACCAGGCAGATGGTCCCATCGAGAGTGACAGCACTCCCCTGGGCAGTGACCACCCCACCACATGGTGACTCAGCCCCGTGCAGCCCGCGGGCCCCACCGCCACCGTGCTGAGCAGGCTGGGCGGGTTGGTGCACCAGGTCCTCCCCACCATCACCCCTCCTGTGGCCACGCGGTGACCAGGAACCCCCGCGAGACCCTCGGCCACCACCCCACGCTCGGCCAAGCACTCGGCACAATTCCCCATCAAGGAATTATGGGGAAGCAATGGGGGCAGGCAGGGCTGGCTGGGGTACAGGCAGGCAGCACCCCTGGCCCCCCGCTGCCCCCGCACCGCCCCCTCCGAGGACGAGGATTTCAGGTGAAAAATACATTTATTTACCGAGTGGAAAGCTCTGGCTCCCACGGCTCGGCACTCGCCGCCCCCGCGGGCCACTGACCCCTGCGCCGGGCCACCAGCCAGAGAGCACAGGCACGTGACAGCGAGGGGACATGAGCCACACGGCCACCCTGCCCTTCCTGAGTGCTGAGCTGAGCCAGGGGGAACATCAAGCCAAGTTACACCGAGAAACATGAATGAGCCAGGGTGCACATTTCATAGAATAAAATCATCAGATTGTTAGGGTTGGAAAAGCCCTTCAAGGTCACCCAGTCCAACCACTAACCCAGCACTGCCCATTCCCACTGCCCCATGGCCCGCAGCACCACATCTCCATGGCTTTGAGATCCCTTCATGCATGGGGACTCCACCACTGCCCTGGGCAGCTGGGCCAGGCCCTGACAGCCCTTTGGGGCAGGAATTGTTCCTCACATCCAACCTAAACCTCCCCTGGGCACCTTGAGGCCGTTCCCTCTTGTCCCATCGCTTGTTCCTTGGGAGCAGAGCCCGACGCCCCCTGGCTCCAACCTCCTCTCAGGGAGTTGCAGAGAGCAGAAGGTCTCCCCTCGGCCTCCTTCTCCCCAGGCTGAGCACCCCCAGCTCCCTCAGCTGCTCCTCAGCAGTTCTCCAGATCCTTCTCCTTGTGATCCAGCCCCTGCCCTAGCTCCATTCCCTTCTCTGGACACACTCCAGCCCCTCAATGTCCTTCTTGGCATGAGGAGCCCAGAACTGACCCCAGTGCTGAGTACAGGGGGACAATCACTGCTCTAACCCTTTCTTACAGCCTTCAGACCACAGCAAGGCCTGGGCACCACTGGCAGCCTCCTGCTGTCAGGGCTGCTCTTGGAGCCAGCACCCAGGGAGTAAGGACGAGCACGTCCTTGGTCACCATTCCTCCTGATCCTGACTGCCCCACCAGGAGATCCCCAGGGCAAAGCCCTACGAGAAATGCCCTGCAACACCTCCAGCCTTGGAGGAAGATGGCAGTAAAAAACCAGCTCCAGAGTCGAAGTGCCAGGGCTGACCCTGGCTGGGGGGCCCAGCACAGCACCGGCCAGCGCTGGTGACCCCCTCGGCCAGTGGCACGTCCGTCCCCCTTGTCCCATCCAGCAGGAAATATTTTCCATACGTGTCAGCTCTCTGCAGCAGCCAAGTCGCGAGCGAGCGCCTGGTGACAGCGGGCAGGCCCTGGCAGCCCTCCCGAGCTGGGGACAGCGCTGAGGAAGAGGAGGGCGACTCACATGTGATGAAGTAATCCTGCTGCCGCTTGAACTCCAGGCCCATGTAGTTGGGGCTGAACTCCTGAAACTTGATGGTGAAGCGGATCTCCTGCTCAGGCCGGTTGCACGTCACCAGCACGTTGGGGTCCATGACGGTGCTGCAGGCATCTGCCTGGTCCTTCTTCACCAGGTACAGCTTGTAGTACTCGTAAGGCTTGGACGGCTCCGCCCGCGGGCAGATAATGTCCAGTTTATCCCCGATCTCTGGGTAGATGACCAGTCCCTTCCCAGTCATGAACCTGGAAGAGAGGAGGTGAGAGGTTAGCAGCACGGTCCCCGCACAGCCCTGATCTCACACCTTTATTTCACACTTAATTTCACTGCTTTCACCTCACAAGGTGTTTCTGACACCAAAACAAAGCTCTCCTCTCCCTTCCCCAGTGCTGCTCACAGGAGGAGCCAATGCAGGCTCCCACTGACACAGAGAGGGGCCTGCTGGGGTCAGCCCTGCTCACCACCCCTCCTGCCACACCAAGGGTGAGCACCCTCCCCCAGCCAAGCCCGGCATCCCAAGGGCATGGAGCCTTCCCACCAAGGGCTGCGAGCGGGCAGGCTGGCGACACCACGGCTCTGCCCCACGGCCAGGCAAGGAGCTTCCTGCAGGGACAGGCAGTGATTAGGCACCGGGAGAAGCCCTGACAATGGGGTGCAGGGAAGGATCCCTTCCACGCCCTGGCTCCCCGAGGAATTCCTGCCCTTAAATGGAAAGGAGGGAAGCATCCTGCAGGACAACTTCCACCACGGCAGGCTCAACGGCATGCCCAGGAGCGTGGGAGGACCGGATGGAGCAGAGCAGAGCTATTCGGGGCTGGGAGGCAGGGCACTGTGATGGGCAGGAAGGCAACGTGCTGATCATCAGCATTCAGACTGCATTATTGGGGAGCAACACTCCGATAGTCATTTATTGGGTTTTCCCAGCTTGAAGTAGAGGATTAGGGCAACAAGGAGGGGAGCAGCAGATCGTCTGCTTTGATCCAGGCAACGTAACGTGTTCCTGATGGGAGATAAGGTAGGAACGGATGCTCCTGCAAAGTTCTCCCTGCTGCAGCTCCCTCATTTGATTTGGGCACGGCAAAACCCAACTTGTGTGCACGTCCATGGCTTCCCCTCCTGCACCCAGGCACGGCGGGTCAGACCCAGCAGTCGGATGGAGCACAGGGCCATGAGGACACCTCCTGCCCCCGCCAGCCACACCGGCTGAGGCTGCAGGCACGGCAGGAGGGAGATCAAACACACCAGGCCAACCTGCTCCGTGGCTCTGGTGCAAGTCCCAGCAAGAAGGCACCGAGATGAGCCCAGCCCCGCTGCGGCAGCCCCGGCTGGGCTGGGAGGAGTCCAGGCCCACGCACCCTGAACCAGGGGACAGCCAGGACAGACAGACAGACAGACAGACACCGGTGGCACCTCAGAGGGGGCAGCCCCGGCGCCCACCCTCGTCCACCCCAGGGCATGGGGACAGCAGGTCTGGTCCCTGTCACCCGTGCTGCTCCGAGGCAGGTCACCTGTGCCCCATCTCCCTGTCCTCCCCATGGCTCTGCCTGCCCCACACCAGTCCCAGCAGCACTGTGGGAGCCCAGCCCAGCCCCGGCACCACCATAGTAGGGCCCGATTCTGCTCCATGTCACGGCTGCGGAAAGCAGTGGGTGCAGCATCCTGGGACAAGCACAGGTGGGATGGACACAGCACCCAGCTCAGCTCCATCCCAGCCAGGTGAGCCACCAGGCATCACCCCAATGCCACCAAGTAGGTCAGCTGGCCCGTGGCCAGTGATAAAGGGCTCCCCACCCACGGCCGGAGCCCTGGTGCAATGGTGGAGCCGGGCAGGGGATGCAGCACAGCCCCAGCCCCTCCCTCCCCTCGCCCGGCCGCAGACACGCAGTGCAAGTGAACACTTGCACGCTCGCTCCCGGGTTCCCACCCCGAGAGGCAGCTGGATCCCACACTCCTTTCTCCATGGCCCCGCTGAGTCAGAGGCTTTCTGGCACAGGACTCACAAGTGACTCAAATTGCCTCCTCCAGCCCCTGCCAGCTCTGTCCTGCCCTGAAGATGCCAAACAGGAAGCCACAAACAAGTCGAGCAGATGTCTCGCAATGCTGGAGCAGGAGGAGAAGGCTCCTATCCACCCTCATCTCCATACCAGGAGGACCTATCACACCTCCTTGGCCAACACCTGCAAACCAACCGGTCCACACGGCAGCAGCCCGCGCCGCCGGCACGGCCCGCCGGGATCAGGTCAAGCCCATGTTTAAGCAGGGGAGAGGCCATAAAGCAACCGAGGGAGCTGAGAACGTCCCAGCACCACATCCTGCTGGCACTCCTTCATCCCAGAAAATCCAGAAAGAAGTCCACGTTTGTTTTATTTGTCTTAAGGATAAAATGACGAGCCGTAATTCTTCCACAAAGGCTCAGTCTCAGCTCCAGAAGCACACGGCTTCCGCTTGGGAATTAGCCCAGGAACATTGCCCAGATCTCCTACACAAACATCAAGCAGGACCAAGCTACCAGCCGAAGCAGGTGGCACTTGATGGCACGCAGAGGTGGCACTGTGGGGGCTTCTGGGGGTGCTCCCCCCATCCCAGCCGCACTCCTGCCCACACACACACGTTTTACCCTTTCTCCTCCAATATCCCTGAATTTTTCTCCTCCTTTTGCCCCTGTGTCCTCCCACTCTGCTCCAAGAGGCCGGGCAGCACGAGCAGTGATGAGAACCCTAGAGGTGTGACACCACTCACTGCTCTTGGAGCTTGTGACCACACATTGAGACTTTCCCCCCCCAGAATATCTCATCTTGTCGCAAGCAACAGCTTGTGACCGCCATCCTGGGGAGGACTGGCAGCAGCTCCCACCACGCGAGAGGCCAGTTCTCCAAGAAATTCTCCTTTAAGACACAGAAGGTGAGAGGAAACGTTTGTCACGCGAAGAGCAGAGGGAAAAAAAGCCCAGAGATTGTCACAAGCCACCCGTGTGTGGGATCACAGCGAGAAATTTGACTTCACGAGGACCGTTGGAGGCAAAAAAAGAATTACACTCCTAACTTGCCTTCACAAGGACATGTCTTCAAATCTATCCTGACTGGGAGGAATGAGCAGATCTTCTTCTAAATTACCAGGGGAATTCACCGCACCCCCAGAGCTGTAATGGGGGTGGATTTATGCGTTCCCATCCCAGTCCAAGTTCCCTGCTTTGAGGTGAGGAGTGGAAGAAGAAGAGAACCCAAAATTCCATTCAACCTCAACATTGGAATGAACACAGACACCTGCAGAAGAACGTGCCTGAGACATAGCCCTGGACACACACACGGGTCTGGGTCTGGCAGAGCAGCGGGGCGCCGAGAGGGAGGACACACACCTTCCGCCCCTTTCCATCTCCTGGGAGCAGGATGGTGGCTCCAGCTTTCTGTAGTTAGTGTTGGTGCTACCACCAGAGCAGCTCACAGGTCATGTCCCTGCATCCTGGCTCCCAGTGCTGAAGGTAGTGGGGAAGATTAACTACAACCATTAAGGTTTAAGAGGAAAATTTCTGCCGGTGCTAGAAACTGGACCCAGGTTATGGGCAGCTCCATCACCCAAAGCCCCTCCAGGTGATTTTTAGGTGGCACCTGCACTGCCCACCCGCAGAGCCGTGCCGAGCATCCTGGCCAGGCATCCCTGGCCCATGGCCCCCGGCTCCCGGCCCCGCAGGTTCCCTGGGAGGGATCAGGTGGCAGCGTCCAATTTCCTCATTGTTTCGGGAGGTGTTTTCTGATGGGAAAGGTGAAAAGGGTATTTGTGAGCCTTGTAAACCGATTCCTCCGAGTTGGGTAAACAAGGGGAGCTCTGTTGGCAGCGGGATGCCGGGATGCCGGAGCAGAGAGATGGGATTAAAAAACAGCCTCTCCCCTGCCCTGGGCTGGGGGGCTGCTGGCAGAGACCCCCAACCCCCTGCAGACCAGGCAGCCCCCTCTCACCAGCACAGAGGGTCAGTCCCTGCTCTGGGTCCAAAAAAGCTCCATCTGGACTTGATGGGGTGAGCTGGAGCTACAAGTGCTGGGAGGGCCATGGGCCAGGTACCTGGCCTGGAGGACACCAAGAACCACAGAATTGTGGCTCTCCCCCTAGCCCGGGCACTCCTTGCACCCTGTGAGCTACAGGATCTTCGGGGCAGCATCACCTCGGCTCACATCTGAGGAACACGACGCACCTCGCTGTCCTTCAGGCTTTGCGGTAAACAGAACAACATTTAACAACCACCTCCTCCTCCGAGAAGATGCTCTAAAGCATTAATGCTGACATACATACAAGATGACATATGCTAAATGCTGTTTTCTTCAAAGAAATCCAAAAATAACCAGATCTTACAAGGAGGACATCTACTTCTGGCAGTGATGGCTGCCGATGCTCGGCAGAGCATCGTCTGGGCAGCTGAAGACCACGCTGGCACAGCTCTTCATACCAACACAACATATGGGTCCCCCCAGCAGGAGCACGGCTCCCACCAGCTGGGAACCACCTCAGAAAAGGGACGGGAAACGGCTCTGCAAGCGAAAGAGACCCGGTAAAAAAGCCAGAACTCCATGTACAAACTGGGTGTGCTCTCCTGGAAAACACTGAGACCTGCAAGAGCTGCCCTGATGCCCAACTGCACGTGAAGTCAAATGCCCGCCTCTCTGCCCCATCCTTACTCGCTCTCTGGGACACACCACCACTGTGTAGCAGCTGCCCGGGCACAGGGCACTCTCTCTGCCCAGGACACTTGGCCACCAGCTAGAAGAAATCAGTCCTGTCCCTGGAGGAGTCCTGAAGACCCTCCCAATGCTGCAGGTCATGCTCCAGCTGTCAGAGGGTCCCTCCAGAGCTCCCACTCCAGCCACTGCTCCAGAGCTCCTCAGATGATGCTCAGCCACCTGTGTGTCTGCCAACACCCGTGTTGGCACCGAGCAAGAAACACCAAGGGGCTGGGAGCAAATACCAGGACCTTAACAGCTTCATCAGACATGGACAACCGCCAGGTCCCCTCTGAGCTTGAACCCAGAGCCACGAGTCATCCCATGTCACGGGGACAGGGCTGGGCTGCCCACAGCCACCAGCACGACCACGGGGGTCCCTGGCCAGCCCTGCAGGACACCACAGCCCCCCACCCAACCCACTGCGCCTCTCCAGAGCCAAGGACAACTAAAATACAGGAATTCCGTACTTAACCCAACAGCCCACCTCGTCCCAGTGCACCATCGCAGTGCCCCAGCAGCACTCACAGCCCTGTCCCAGAGCAGTGTCGGTGCCCAGAAGCACAGGACCCTTTCTCCTTCTTGTCTCCTGTTAAATTCTCGGGAACAAAGACATCCAACGAAAGGAAGCTAATTAAAGCTTGACTAAAAGGCTCCCCGCTCTCCTCTGCCTCCCATCCCTATCTGTCGCCTCCACGCTTCTTCAGTCGAGTTCTTCGTCACCGGGAGAGGGTAAACAGGAGCACACCAACCCCCCACTCCCAGATCCCACTGCTTCCATGCGCTCTCTATTATTAGCCTCCTTTAAAAAGAGCCTTCGATCTTTCTTCCCCCCTGCTAATCTATGTATAATTATTTTCATTGCCCTTCTGCAGACCTCTTCTATTTCTGCTGCATCCTGGTGGAGCCGAGGCGGTGAGCGCGGAGCCGGGGTAACCCTGAGGCCAGCCTCGCACCCCCAGCCTCGCATCCCATCTCCTTGGCTCCTCTGGAGATTTTTCAGCTATTCACAGCAGCACCTTCCAGCCCCCCCAGCCCCTCGCCACCCCGCAGGGCCGGCCCAGCCCGGCCCCCTCCCAGCCGCACTCTAAGGCCCCTTTTTTCCACATCTCAGGTTTAATGAGGCCCATTCAACCCTCCCAAAGACAAAAGGCCCTTCTCATTTCCAAACGGATTTACACGACGCATCAGTGAGGCATAAACGGGTCCCCATGGCAACCCGCACCACCACCCCCCCTGCACGGGGATGCCATTTTCTAACTCTGCTGCTCCCCAAAACCCCCCTGTTGCTTCCCTACCAGCCGTAGGGACCCTCATGGGATGGCAGGGACACCCACCCCACCGCAACCCCCCCGGCTGCCAGGGGTGCCATTCCCCGAGGTGAAGCTGAAGGATGCTCAAGGCAGTGCCCCCCCGGCGCAGGCACCCTGGCAAGCTCTGCTGTGACCAACTCAAGGTCACGGTCAAGCTGGGGTTCAAACTAAGCAGAAGGCAAGGAAACACCAGCTGCAGGGAGAAAACAAGACCAAAATACCCTTCTCTGCCCCAAAAGAGCCGTGACGCTCAAGATGGCACAGTCAAGTCCATGTTCAAGCGCCAGCCCCAACTCAGCTCCCAGCATCTCTCCACAGGGAAGCCGGTGGCTTTGGCGATGCCAGGAGGCCACGCCAACACAGGATTAGTAACCACAAGCCTTGTATTTGATGTCTTGTACTGTAACTCTCCCCAACCAGCTTCAATCATTGAAGGCCAAGAGAGCATCTCGCTTATCCACGTGGAGCTGCCCACCCAGGCGGGAAGCCCAAGAGATGCCACCATGGCTCTTGGAGCTTTGCTCAGAAGTTGCACAAGTTGCACATTTACAACACGTAAAGGGGGGCAGCTCAATTACACCTCATTAGCAAATGGAGGAAGACCAGAGAACCTATTTTCTCACCAAAACACAGAGCTGGAGTGTCCTGTGACAGGAACCAGGTGGCTCCAGTGGCGGTTCCACCACCATGACCACCAGCAGAAGAGGGCTCCAGCCACCAGGGATGCTGGAGAACAGGTCAGCAGCCAGGCCCAGGCTCGAGGGCAGCAGGCACAGGTGCCACGGGGTGCCGGTCACACCTCGGTGCCCACAGCCAGCGGCTGCCACCACAGCCAGCGAGGTCCCCAGCCCCATGGCCGCCAGTGGCCAGGGCTGGTCCTGGTGACTCAGAGCCCTCCTGCGCCGTGGCAGGGCTGTGGGAAGGGCTTTCTCCAGAACCACCCCTGTAATTAGAGCGTGGTGAAAGTACACACCAAGGGAGAGCGTCCGGGAGCACAGACAATGGAGACACACAGCGCTGGCTCACCAGGGGTGGACACCACAGCCCCCAGACAGGCAGGGTGCCCAAGGAGAAGGCTCTGTGTCCCGTCCCACAGCAAGGGCAGGGACATTGGCATGTCCAGCTACCTCTCCACCCGCCCTGTCCCAGCCACAGCCCATCGGCCACCCACGAACACCCAGCAGAGGTTGGGTGGCTTCAGGCTTCATCCCACAGAGGCCAGAGCGTGCCCCAGCGACAGCAGAGCCACCGCAGCCACCACTGGGGCTCGCTGGAGAGGGATTCCTGGGCCAGCCCTTGGTGTCCCCTGCTCAGGACAGGCATCTTGGGGCTTCAGCTACGCCCCAGCACCGTGCCCAGTGCTCCGTGCCTCCCCCATGGCTGCAGAACATGCCCATGGGTGGTGGGGGATGAGGGAGGACACCCAGCCCGTCACCACGCCGGGGCTGCCAAAGGCAGGTGGCAGCACTCACAAAAAGGCAAACGCCTTCCTTTATCCCCCGTGTCCTCCTCTGTCCCCTCTGTCACCCAAGGCTCATCCACCACCGCAGGGGATGGCTGCTGACCACCCCAACAGCCGGGGGAGGAAAAGGGGGAGGAAAAGGGGGAGGAAGGCTCGCAGCCCATGCAGGAGCCCAGTGCTGATGGGAGCAGCCACGTGAGGCTCCACCTTCCCAGCTCTGTTCAGCACCCTGTGCCTTCAGAGTTGCACCCAAACCCTGCAAACAAACGATACTGATCCTAATCCAGCTGAGGGGGGTGGGCTAAAAAAAAACAAAACAAAAAGCTGCTAATTGAGGGAGTTTGGAGGAGATTTAATTGGAGCCGGAGCACTGTCACAGGCTGCTGCTGCCACCTGCAGCGCTCTCAGCAGCCGGTGGCCCCGGGGACCCCGGGCTGGGGGTGCAGACCCCCTTGGGCAGGATGAGGAGCACTGGGAGGTGCCCCAGGCGTGTCCACTGCTCCACACCCCCCCCTGCAAACTCATCATTTCTGAGCACAATAAGGAGTTCCGCCGGCGACGGAGCCAAGGGCTTGGCCAAAAAAAAAGAGAGGAAAAAAAAAAAAAAGCTGTATTTTCTCCCCCAAGTAATATCATCCCACATCTCCCCTCGGAGAAATAAAGAGGAGCCAAGTTATCTAATTAATACTGTCAAGGAGCAGGGAGGCCGGGGGGGCCCCAAAAGGTGGCGCGGGGAGCAGTCCCCACGCTGCCGGCATCGCCGTCAATGGGGCCCACGCTGGGAACCAGGGCCGAGGGGACTCAAAGGGGGGTTTGTCAGGGGTTTTGTGTTTGAAAACGGGGGAGGGGAAGGGGACAGGGCTTGACAAGAGCTGACAGACAACTGAACAAAACCATAAGGGCCATGAATGGCAACACGGCTCTTTAATTGGCGTAGGAATGGGGAGAGAAGTGAGACAATGAGGCGCGGGCAGCGGCGGCGGGGGCCGAGGGTGGACAGTGAGTGCCCCCACCACACCCCGGCCGGGGCTGGCACGGGATGCGGGGCTGGGACCACCATCCCAAGCACCAACCCGACCCCCGGGAGCACGGGGAGTGGCACTGGGGAGGCGCTGAGAGAACTGGGCGGCAGCAGAGGCCCGAGCACGGGGCGCTATGGGGGCTCATCGGGATCCCGCTCGGCCCCGCTGCGGCTCCTCGTGCCCTGGGCACAGCCCCGCTCATCCGGAGCACGGGGGGGCCGGAGGGGAGCAGGGGGGACGTGGGTTAAAAGGGAACAAGGCTGGCGCAGCGGGGGTCCCACTCCCGCCCTGACCCCGCCGAGGAGATCTCGGCTCCCGGTTCCAAAGCAAAGAATTACTTTGGCAGGGCCTGTGGCGGCGGCCGGGCGCCGATTTGGAAGGGAAAGCGGCAGGAATATGCCCAAGGAGCCCCAGAGACGCCCCCCCT
>VZRW01001798.1:1080891-1098136 GCA_013398125.1 Aegotheles bennettii
CCCCAGCATGGGCCTGGGGGTGCAGGGGACGGCTCAGCCCAACACCAGCCCCAGTGTTTTCCAAAGACCTCCCCCCCTTCCCACCTCTCACTTTTCCAACTCGGCTGGAAAAATGAGAAAGCAAACAGCCAGGAGATGAAGTTACAGCCTGTGGTTAGTCCTTGGGTGAGAGGAAGCCCCCTCCTTCCCGCACCCCAGGAACTGACACCACAGTGAACCCCCCTACTGACCCAGCCTGGAGCTGGGAGCCCCAGAACCGGCCACGTCCCCATGGCAGGGTGTGCTTCTGACCCAGCCAACACCAGGGGCTCAAGCTGTTGTGACCCCAGGGGTTCAGGAGGGGTCCCCAAACCCCTCCACACCACACCAGTGGCCGCATGGCCACCTCCAAAGCGGAGGTGCTTCACCCATTGTTCTGAGAACCTGCACAGAATGAAGCTCACGCCTGCCCTGGGAGCAGCAGCAGGGGCCTCCTGGCCAAGGCCAGGTCCCCAGAAAGCCCCTTCCTTGCCCTGGTACCCAGGAGCCCCCCACAGCATGCCAGGGCTTGCACCTCCATGCCAAGGACCCCACCGAGGGGGTGACAGTCCCTGTGCCCCGACCCCCTCATGGGCAGGACCCCGGGGAAGCGATGCTGCGGTCTGAAGGATTAATCCCAACGCCAGGCACGGGGCAGGGAGAGGAGCAAACCCTGCGGATGGTTACCCACAGCCCGGCCGCGGGGTGCCCTGCCCTGCCCCGACAGGTCCCCCGGGTTTCGCCAGCCCCGCCAGCCCCCCGTGTCCCCGGGCAGCAGCGTCACCCCCGCCATGACTCACCCTGGCCCTTTGATCTCCCAGGGGCAGCCAAACCAGTTCTGCCCTTCTGGCCCAGCCTGGAAGTGCCATCTTCCCAGGAGGCTGCAAACCCCTCGTGTCACTGCCAGGAACACTCAGCTCACCCTACAACTTATTAAGAGCTTCTTAACCAGCCCATCGTAACAAGGTGCCTGCACCCAGCCACCCTCCAGCCACCCCCCAGCCATGCGGTGACCACTCCACTAACCAGGTCACCCCGTGCTCCTCACCCCTGAGTCAGCCCCAGCATGGCCACCAAGCTGGGCCATGCAGGACCTTCAGCTCCACACCACGGGAGAGGATGAGGCTGGCATGGGTCGAGGACAAAAAGCTGAAGATGAGTCACAGACCTCAAAAGGTTATGTTTTTCCTCCCCTCTCTTCTTGTCCTGCACACAAACTGTGAGCGAACACCAGAGCCTGGTGAGCAAGCTCCATAAGAAAGTGTGAATCACAGAATCCAGCCTCTACCTCTGGCTGTGCTCCTGGATGGCCCCCAGCGGGGAAGAAAACGGCCCCTTTCTCCCCAAAATCTCTTCCTAGTGCCGTCCACACTCCATCTTCACTGAGAGGTCCCATTCGGGCACAAAGCTCCCAGTTTTCTACTGGGAGGAGAAGACCCTCCTAAAGGCTTCACCACTGGGAAGGGGTTGGGACCCACTGTGCTCCCCCCTGCCTGCCCCTCCACTGCTCCCAGTTCACCCAGTTCGGGGCTGATGGGCAGAGCGGCAGCTGCGAGAGGGGCTGGGCAAGCAGCCAGCACAACACCAGTGTCAGGTTCAAACCTCCCCCCTGCCCGAACGGACCTGGCTGTGCTCGCTGTTATTTTTAGGCCAGATACACGTCCGGCTGAGCTGCAATAAATGCAGAACTTCCTGCTAGGAGCAGGGGAAGGGCAGGAATCGGAGAGCCCAGCGGCCTCACGGACACTGCTGGACCGCGGGACTGGTGCTCCCGCTCTGCACGGAAGAGCTGATGGGAGGTCACAGGGGACACCAAGGTCTCCCCCAGCCACCTCCTGCCCCCGCCTCACTGGCACATGCCATCCCCCAGAGCCTTGCCCCAAAATCCCACCAGCTCAGGCATCCCCAGCCACGGCCCTCGACCTGGTTCCCGGTGCCGGAGGACCCACGCTGCCGGCCGATGCCTGTGGAGCGATGGATGAGCCTGGGTGGCACTGTGGCCTCCAGCTGCTCCCTGACACTGAGCAGCAGAAGCGACCGGAGCAGAGCCCAAGCACCCACACCTCAGCATGTGGACAGTGAAGGTTTCGGGGCACCCACCAGGAAAGGGTCTTCATGGACCACACCATAAAAAAAACCCCAAGCAAGACCCCCTTCCAGGACTCAACCCACCCACACGAACCCCACAACCTGCCCTCACCCACCACACCCCACATCACCCCCCAGGACCCTCAGCTCCCCTTTCCCCCTCTGCCTCCTCACAAGAGCCCCTTCCAAAGGGCTCCAGCCTCCATCCGCTCTGCTTCACTCCAAGCCCAATGCCTTTCAGTCTTGCTTTGCATCTAAGGTGCTGCTGCTGCTTCTTAACTGATTAAGGAGAAAGTTCAAACCGATGGCAGTGGCTGCGACGCACTAATTTGGGACTCGCCGCGGTGCCGACACTGCATTAAGTATTTCTGTCAACCGTGAGGACACACCATGTCTGTGTAAGAAATTACACCAGCAATTATAGCTAAAGAGGCATGTAAAATTTAAAAAAAAAAAAATGTAATGTATTCAGGAACGATAACTGACATTCTTATTAGGATTAATCTAATTTTAGTAGAGTCATTTATACCCTGCCTCTGGATAAAAAACGAATTTCAATTTTAAAACCTGGGTAAAAAACTGGCGTTTAAAGAAGTACTTTTAGAAGTCACCCCTCGTGATTGAGCACGATGATAACGTGAGAAAGCTGAAGCAAAAGCTTTGCCATTAAGGAAGGTATTTGTTAAACAAAATGGAAACAGATACTTATCAAGCCAGGTTCCGGGGCAGCTCGAGGCGCGGCGCTGCCGGGTGCTGCTCAGGCTCAGTGGAGAGCAGGAGGGCACCTGGAGATAACGGGGATGGGCCAGGAGGATGCTCAGGGCTTTGCCTTGGGATGCATCCTGCACCCAGGAGCAGGGAAACGCCGGGCACCAGGGGAGCGATCCTGGGCACCCACAGCCAGGACAAATCCCGTGGGACACGAACAGGGAACAACTGCAGAGCACAGGGGCTTTGGGAAAGACAAAGCCAGGAGGCCAGCAGCTCTGGCAGAGATGAGCTGCCTTGCAGAAGAATGAGCTGCTGGCCCCATGTGAAGGTCTCAGAGCCGTGGTAACGCAATGGAAATCCACAGTTGGAGTGACAAAGGTCCCCAGAAGGGGACACAAGGACCCTCTCTGCTCCCTTTCCTGACCGGCCCAGGGAGGACACATTCCACAGCAGACACTTCCTGCTCCACGTATCTTCACCACCAACAAAACAACCCCAAAAAGCACGTGTCATCCATGGGGCCCAGCCAGCCCAGGCGAGAAACCAGCTGAGATGCCTCCTCCAGGCACGCACGTTGCTCCACGTCCCCCACGTCCACATCCTCCACGGCAGCGGTGCTGTCACGGACGTGCCCATGAACACCACGCACTGGGGCCCACCAAGGAGATGCTTGGCCTGCCTAGGATGGGGAGGCAGGAGAGCGTGTGAGGAAGGGACAGGACTGGAGAGCTTGCTCCTGGGCAGGGACAGGAGACAGGACACCCAGCACCAACCAGGGACAGGAGAAAGGACACCCAGCACTGAGCAGGGACGGCAGATGGGACACCCAGCACTGACCAAAGATGGACCACCCCGTTACAAAGGCATTCAACATGCAGGCAAAATGCAAAATCACTTCAGAATATGTGGAAGGAGTCAAATGCCAAAGAGGAAAAAAAAAACCTGAAGTCCCAGGCTGATTATTTTATTTTCTCCTGACAGTTTCAGCCACAATGGCCAATAAATCCCGACCAGGGATTTTAAAAACGCTTCCTGCAGACACGTGGGCCATCAAGGCAGTTCTGGGCTCCCATCACTCCTGGTTATGATGGCCATACCTGTCAGCCCTCCCCAGCGTCCAGCATTTCAATAACCATGACCGTAAACCTACATTAGAGATTAAAGGACTGACTCAGGACTTTGTCACAGGGAGAAGCAAGTCTCCCTGCAGTTGCCTTGCCATCTCCACCAGCTCCCACCAACAGTTCGGATTCTGATGGCTTTATCTCGGCAGTAAACATTCAGCCTGCTGACAGCTCGGTGTGCAGCGACAAGGGCCCGGGGACAGCGGGGAGGACGCCAGCGCAGCCGGGGGCTCAGCCGCCAAGGCGTGGATCAGAAGTGACAGGTCTGCTCCTGGGCTCACCATCACCTGCCACAGCACAGGGATGCGGGCACCGGCTCCCACCGACCTTCCCGGCTCTCCCCTCCCAGCCCCCCAACCTGTCAGACTTCTCTCCCGTCAGCCTTCCATCCTCGTCCCTCCTCCCCTCGCCTCAGCAGGGTCAGCAGCTGCCAAGCAGAAGAACATGAGCACGCAGGAAGGTGGCAGGAGACCACCAGTGACCTCCCAAGGGCTCCCCAGCATGCAGGAAGGTGGCAGGAGACCACCAGTGACCTCCCCAGGGCTCCCCACTGCCCAGCAGAACCAGGGATCCCAGCGACATGCACAAGGAGCACTCCAGCCCCCCACCACTGGCAGCCACCCCGCAGCCCCAGACTGTCAAAGCAGCAGTGACAACCATGACAGAGATGTCCTTTAGCCCAGAGATGCCGTGAGTTATTGTGCTCTTGTTTCCTGGCTGAACGCGCCGCCTCCCTCTCACAAGTGCTCTCGTAGGAGAGGGAAAAGGGAAAATATCAAAAGCAGCAGAGAGGAAGGAGGATGACTCATGGCCAGGCCACATCTCCACGAGCACGGAGAGCTGCCGAGACAGTGCCAAGGACGAGGGCTGGGATCAAAAGGATGGGAGCAGATCAAACGTGTGCCCTCCCCAGGGAGGGGAAGGGTTTGCGGGAGCTGCCAGGGAGGAAGGTGGGACACGGCCGTGCCCGCCCGGCCGCCCATGGCTCACCATCTCCCTCTGCTCAGGTTCAGCCACCACCTCCACACTTCAAACAGGAGTTCGTTAAAGATGTGCACATGGGGCTGCCCCACACCAGGACATGGGTGGGGATGGGGAGGACCAGCAGGAGCCACGGGGGCACCCAACGGGAGATGGAAAATGCCCTTTTCCCCGGCAAATGAAAGAGCCGAGCGCAGTGCTCCGAAGGGGGCCGGTGCCCTTTCTGCCGCTGCCTCTCAAAGTCCATCAAAAAGTCCCATTTACATCAAAATGCCCTTCCAGACATGCTTCAATTTTACTTCTCCCCTTTCATCTCCTTCCACCCTCCCGTCCCACCTCACAGCCCCATTGTGCTCACAGCGGTGGAGAGGGCCGAGCGGGCTGCCAGGGTGAAAGGAACAGGAGAGGAAGAAAAAAAGCCTTAAACTAAGGGAGAAGCCGGAATCGCTCCTGGTCCGGCTCCAGCGGGAGCTGTGACCTCCTTCTCCTCCTGCCTGCCGCTTGGCAGCGGCCCCGGGGGGACGGCGCTGGCGGGAATGGGGACGGGGACTGGGGCTGCCCCGGTCTCCGCTGCCGCCCGGCTCCCTGGTCAAGCTCTGGCAAGCACGGATGGTTTTAATGAGCTCCCACAAAAGCCTCGGGCAGGCTTGTGGGATTGGTGGTCCTGCCCTCGACACCCTCCCCTCGGCCCCAGTGCTCCCCGCACACCCCGCTCCCAGCATGGTGGCTACTGGTGGCACTGGGACAGCTCTGGGCACGAGCATAACTGCTCATCCAGGTCAGTCCTACAAAACCCCAGGGGAGCTGGAACATTTCCTCCCATGCCAGGCTCTGCTCTAGCAGAGCCCACCTGCCCTGCTCCAACAACCAGGATCTAACAAGCTCCTCTCCCAGCCCCAACAGGCGCAGCATCCTCATGAGACACGGGGCAGGGCACTCGCCAGCAAACTTCTGCCAGACCCCTGGAAACAGAGGCTCTTTCCCTCGCCTGGTGGATGTCCAAGAGCAAAATCCACTCCAGGTTATGGCAAGCACAAACAAGGATTAATTCCAGTTAAGCCCAGGTCTATCAGCACAGCACAACCCCGATGCCTTTCGCCAGGCTCTGTCCACCTCCCTTGACATGGAGCTTTTCCAGTCCTCCCTTCCTATTGTCACCGTCTATTTTTAACCCTGAGCTTTATTTCTCCCTGCGTGACTTCAGACATTCCGGGGACGAGGTGGAATTGCTGAGCTGGTACCAGGCAAAGTGACTCAACCCTCACCTTCAGAAGCGCCACAGAAATCACAGGAGTAGTAAATTTCCCTCCGTGCACATTTTCCTTTCTCCTTCCCACCAAGCTTTGTCTGGGGCTAAAAGCAGGGAAGTAAAACCCGTGTCCACCAGCAAGCGTTCTGCTCCCCTCTCCTCCCCAGCACCTTTATCACCAACTAAATTTACCCCTATCCCAGTTACCTTGGGGAAAATCCTTCACCGACACCCCTTGCTGGTGTAAATCAAGGTCAGAACCATAACCTTAAAATAGGTCCTGTGAGCCAAGGCTGCAATGTGAACACGCCGGGAGAGGCACGCAGCGCCGTGCCGGAGGGAGCCGGCATTTCCCTCGCGGGGCCCCGGCCGGGCCGAGCGCGCTGCATGACAACGCTTCATTACTCCCTTTCAGCCAGTCCTCCCGGCACTGCAGAGCAGTAATTAACAAGAAGGTCAGCAGCGAAGCCCTTCAAGAATCTCTACCTTCAGGGGAGTTTATCAAAACAACCCCTTGTTCGCCACCTTCCAACTCCTGCAGCACGGAAACCCAATGCTTGGAGATGTCCCACCGCTGCGTTGGCCACATGGCTACAGGATTTGGTGTTAAGAACCAATAAATAATCACAAATACAACTGCTAGCAACGATGGTCCCTGCAAGAAAGCCAGGATGCCAAAAAACATGGTGTTTAGGGCAGGAGCATCCTGAGGTGGGGCAGAGGCAGTCTCCTCCAGCACAGATCCAGCACTGCCAATGCCGAACCACATCCCCATCCCACAGCATCGGCATTTCCCAGAACGGCTGGTGGAACTGGGAGAGCCCCAGCCCCAGCTCGCCAGTCCCGTGGCCACCCAGGACTACCCCAGCTGTCAGAAGACATGGTGCAATCAGGAGCTGTCGAGGCTGAGCAGTGTGAAGCCATTGGGATAGTGCCGTTTCTTGGGCTGACTCCCAGGCTCCGCTGGTGGAGCTGGCAGAGGGCTGCAACACCACGGCCCCGGCGACAAGGGGAGGCAGCATCTGGAAACAATCATCCCACTGCCCTTCATCCTGTCACCCGCTCCTTCTCCTTGTGTAAGGAAACCATTTCTACCACCAACAAATCTCTTCATCTTCTATAACCTAGGGAAGAGATCCTCGCCCTCCTCCCCGAGAAGCAGCAGGCATTGGAGGCTTCCCCAACGGAGGGCACAAGGTCCCTCCTGCCAGGTCGCAGGGACACGGGGTGAACTGGGCACACTGGGGACAGGCACCTGTAGGTACCTTAAGGAGAAAGCACTCATATAAGGGACACAAAAATTTCCCTGCTCCAGCCATGTTCTGGTACAAAGCCACAGCACATCCATGCTCTACACCAAGTCTGATGTCCCACAGACCTCCAGCTGCTTCACAGGCATGGAGGAATTCCTGGGAGCTCTGCAGGATGGTCCATGTGCCTCCATCCTTCAACCCACACACCTCCATCCTCAACCCATGTGCCTCCATCATCAAATCATGTGCCTCCATCCTTCAACCCACACACCTCCATCCTCAACCCATGTGCCTCCATCATCAAATCATGTGCCTCCATCCTCAAACCACGCATCTCCATCCTCAAAGAGGAAAAACAAGGACTAAAGGGCCCTGCCTGGGAGAGCAGGAGCCAGGAGGACCCCACAGCCCTTGCTCACCCCTGGATGCCCCCATCCCAGGCTGGGGACAGCAGCAGGAGTCCCAGCACTCTCCTTGCCACTGCTCCCACACCCCAACATGCTCGGGCACAACACGCAGCCTGCGCCTGGAAGGGTAAAGCCCAGCCCAGGAGGGGTGGCAGGTGGCACCGTTGCTCTCCTGGCCAGCAGCAGGACCAGCAGAGCCCAGCCCTGGGCCAGCAGCCCGAGGGGGACACCCCACTCACCTCCCCGTGCCGCAAAGGGAGGTGCTTTGGGAAGACTTTCGTGCCTCTCCTGGCTGTTATGAAACCAGCGGAGGAGCCTGAAACTGCGTCCGTGGGTGGGAGCACCCAGGGCTATGCGAAGCCGTCGGATTCCTGCGTGGTGTGGAAAAGCACGCAGTGCTCCCCGCCCCGCACACACCCTGCCAGGGCATTGCCTTTCCTTGGGAGAGAGCCGGGCTGAGCACAAACAACCAGCGCAGCCCCACATGAAGGGGGTAATTAGGGAAGCAGCGCCCATCGCCAACCAAGTCAGGGCAGAGATCAAAAGCATCAAGTGCTGAACCTCGCCGGGATGGGGAACCACTCCTGGGAGGGACTCACCTGGGACCCCCCTCACCACGGCCACGGGATCAGTACCAGAGCCGGACCCTGGCAGGGCACTGCAGGGTGCCATCCCCTCACCAGCTTTTGGGGAAGAAAGTTTAATTCTGCAAAGGAACAGGGGAAAATGCGAGATGGCACCACGGTGTGCCAGCCAGTCCCGGCACCCACCGTGCCCAGGCAGGGGACACCACGCCAAGCTGGTGTCATCACCCCCAGCATCCCACGAGCAGGCCTTCCTCCATCCCCACCCCCAACAACAAATTTTCCTGCAGCTCAGGGAAGTGAAGAAAGAAAGAAAATAGGGAAAAGTTCTCCAGCAGCAACTGGCACAGAGAGGGGGTGGGAGAGGGCTGGGGGTCCAGGAGGCAGGGCCCAACGAGGGGCCCTCCTCTCCTCCCACCGGTCCGTGCCCAGCACCACTGCCCTGCCCCAATTATTCCAGCAATTAGCCACAGCAGCTAACGGGGGTGCAGGGCGGGGGGGCCATGCCACCAGGAAGCACACGCAGGCAGGGGCACGCAGCCGGGCCGCGTCCTCGCAGAATGCACCCCAGAGAAGAATAAAGAATAATACAAACTTGAAAGCAAACACAGCTGAAGGGGAAATTCCAGCCGCCCCCAGCCCTTCGAACCTCCGAGCGCCTTCCCAACATCCCAGCCCGGCCAGGCCCCCAATCCCAGGGCACTGGGAACACAGGGCATGGCAAGGGGGGCTTTGCACCCCTCCAGGGACAGCCCCTCCCCGCCTCCCAGGAAGCATCTCCTCCTCCTCCAAGCTGGGAACAATGGGATGCAGCAGTGCCAGCTCCGGAGGGGATGCTCACGGACCACCCGCCTGGCTGCCCAGGGACACAGGGGACATGCTGGGAAGGACAGTGGAGTGCCAAGGGGACAGGCAGCTGCCGGGCCCCCGTCCCTGGCTGGGCACAGGGGGCAGCACCCCATTTGGCCAGCACAGCGGGGACACATCGGAGCTCAGCGCTGCAGGCGGTGACGGCAGGGGCTGTGCAGAGCCCCTCGCCTCGCCCCAGCACAGAGGGGCTGCTGCCTGATGCATTGCCCAGACCTTCCCCTAACAAAAAAAATTGATATTTTTTTTTTAAATTTCTCCTTCTAAAATAACTGAGCAATTGGCCGAGCCCCAGTTCCGTGCTGGGAGTGGATCCCAGGTTCACTCTTGCATGAAGCGCTGGCTGCAGAGATCAGAGGAGGAGTGGAGGGCCCGTGCAGGCTGGGGGGGGAGCGGGGCGGTGCCGCGCCCGCCTGGAAATTTCCCATGGCACCCAGAGGGAGGAAGCCCAAAAATGAATGCTGCCCGTCCCCCGCAGCACACCCCTGCCCCGGGCAGCGCCTGCGTCAGCCAGGCAGCACCACGGCCCCGCGAGCACACGGGGCTGTGAGCACGTGTGAGGGCGGGGGTCCACAGCCCCCCTCACCACACCACCCCCTTCTCTGCCCCCCCTAATCCCCAGCCCCAAAGCAGAGCCATTTTAGGGGAAAGTGTAACGCAATACCTGGAAAATTTCTCCCACCCGGTCTCTGCTGCCGGCTGCCAAATTTAAAACATATTTGCTGCTCGGCCTCGAAGAAATGTAACCTGCTGCTCCATCCCAGCACGCTCCGTCTTCGGGGGCAACGACAAAATCCACACTGCTGCTGGGGGCTCCTCTGCTCCCACCCCGCAGCCTTCGGCAGTGGGAGCTGCCAAAGCCGCCCAGGAGCGCAGCCACGCCAGCACCGCGACGCCATGGAAGCACCCTCTGCCCACCCTGCGGCACGGGAGTGGGCATGGAGAGGGGCTCCGGGCTGGCAAGGAGGGGTCCTGAAGCCCCGAGCAACGGCCACAAGCCCAAAATCTCTTGGGATCTGCGAAGCCCAGGGGGATGCAACGCCCTGGAGAGAGGGAAGGGGCAGGGAGCACTGTACTCCTCGGAGATGGGGCCACCCCATCCTCTGCTCAGCCAGAGGGTCCCCAGGCAGCCCCCACCCCATCCTCTGCTCAGCCGGAGGGTCCCCAGGCAGCCCCCACCCCATCCTCTGCTCAGCCAGAGGGTCCCCAGGCAGCCCCCACCCCATCCTCTGCTCAGCCGGAGGGTCCCCAGGCAGCCCCCACCCCATCCTCTGCTCAGCCGGAGGGTCCCCAGGCAGCCCCCACCCCTTGCCCTGCCAGTCGGTCTCCTCAGCAGCAGGAATGTTCCGGCAGGGCTGGGTCTGCGAGGGGAGGCTGGAGCAGTGGAAAGGGGCTGGGGGAGGGCACAATGTGTTTAGCAGACTGAGCGATCCAACAGGGCCCATTAAAGGAAACAATTTGTAATACAATAATTATTGTGTCGTTTCTCTGGACTCCTTCCTTAGCTTCCCTCGGACAGCTAGAGGCTCGCTGTGCCTGCGCGGAGCAGACGTGACCCATGGGGCTGAGGATGCTCAGGTGCCCGTGGGTGCCACGAGAGGGGTGGATGTGGGACACGCGCCCAGAGGGATGGGACCTCATCCCTGTTCCTCACAGCCCTCACGGGAAGGCGAGGGCAGCCGATGCCCCCCAGCCACCTGCGCGACCGGGACCTGCGGCTCCTCCAGCTCCGCTTTCATGCTCTGAAGTTCTCGGCTGCACATCTGAGGAAGGCGGCGGTGGCGAACAACAGAGCGAGAGCAAGCAACACAAATCCCCGGGATAATGAGCCTGGAGGAGGGAGACGGTGGGCTCTGTCTGAGGAGGGAGCCGTGCTTTTATTGGAGAGGCCTAAAAGGGCTATAAATCCTCAGATTCAAAGGCGAACTCGAGCTCTTTCAAGTCTGAGGAAGGCCTGGGATGTGTCAGCCGGGAGGACTAACCACGCCGCGTCCCCTGCTGAAGTGGCCTCTTCAGCAAAGCCGCGCTGCAGCCCGGGATATTACACCCAGATCCCTTCCATATGCTGCCCGACGGCACCGCGCCCACCCGGCCCGGCAAGCACCGCCACCACACGACCCACCCGACCCCCTTCCAACACACAGCAACAACCTGCCCCCCAAAACTCAGGGGGGGGCAGGGGGCCACAGCCATCCCCCGCGCATTTGGCTGTGATAGCACAGTGAGCCCAGACAAAGCACCGGAGCCCAGCACCACCACATCCCTGAGCACCACAGTGTCCCCAACCATCGCCACGTCCCCAAGCATCCCAAGCATCCCCAACCATCGCCAGGTCCCCAACCATCGCCAGGTCCCCGAGCACCGCTGTGTCCCCAACCATCGCCACATCCCCAAGCATCCCCAACCATCGCCACATCCCCAAGCATCCCCAACCATCACCACATCCCCGAGCACTGCTGTGTCCCCAACCATCACCACGCCCCTGAGCATCGCCGCATCCCTGAGCATCTCCATGCCCCCGAGCATCGCCCCGCACAGCCACCGGAGCCCAGGCTGCCGTCCCTGCCTGCACACCCACCTTCCCACCCCCCACTGCCCTCACACCTTTCAGAAACCCACGGGAACGTTAAAACTGGCAGCAGAAAGAAGAAAGCATCGAGGCTCGGCCCTGCCACCAACGCATGTGCGACCACAGCCGCCCCGAGGAGAACACGCGGAGGCTCGGCGGGGGATGCTGATGGTGTAGGAGTGCTCACGGCCCATGAGCCATGGAAATACACTGTGCTGGTTCAGAAGCACCCACCAAAAAGCCAGACAGCCCCCAGGGCCGGGCTCGTGCTGCAAGCCAGGAGCCACCAGTTGCTGCCGGGAACAAGGAAAGGCACTGCCGGGAAACAGGACACGTGTGTGCCATCATGGAGCAGAGAGGGACATGAGTCACCAACACCAGCCGGGACCCCCTCCCCGGGCAGGCACCCACCCCAGGCCTGTGCAGGGAGGGGGACCCAACCACCACCAGGAAGGCAATTCTAGAACTCTGGCTCGGCATCCCCCGAGCATCCCACCCACACCACCTCCATGGTGGCACCAGCAAGAGCCGACCCACACCAGACCGGGCTGACTCAAAGCCTTTCACCACAGCCAGCCCCGTGGGAAAGGGGGAGCAGCCCACCTGGGGAGGGCCGGCAGCGGGGAGGAAAAGGTTATTCCCGAGCAGGGATATAAATAGCCGGCATTTTTGAAGCGCAGCTGCTGGGCTCGGCCGCGGCACTGCCACTGCCACGCCGGCACCTTTTTCAGCACAGGGCCCGGCCAGAGGCACCAGCAGGGAGAGCACGAGGAGAGGCCACCACTCGCTGGAACACCCTGAGACACCCCAAAACCTGTCCCCACACCCTGCCCTCCCCAGGGCTGGAGGCCCCCGAGCCCCTGCTCCCCTCCAGGCATCACTCACAGCCTCTGCGGGGTTTGGCTCTGGCCCCACGGGAAGGATCCTGATCCCGGCAGTGCAGAGGCCACGCAAACCCCATCCCACGCACAATTCCAGCCTAACCCAGCGGGACCCTCAGCCATGGCTTATCCAACTCGTCTGGGCCCAAGCAGAGCCAGGCTGGCAGAGCTGGGATGCTGTCAGGAGCCGAGCACTGGTGCTCCAAACGGAGCCAACAGGGGGGCCAGGAGAACCCCCCTGGAGATGCCGGGTGTGCATCCCGGGGTGCCAGAGCTCTTTGTGAGCAGGAAAACCACCACCATCACCACCCCCTCCCTGCCATGCCACCAGCCCCACAGCAAGGGACCGAGGGACGGGGAGCAAGGAGAACAGCACCAAAAGCAGCAGAAAGGACCTCGAAGGGACCCTGGCAGGACCCCGGCTCTTTCCAGGCGAGCCCAACAAAAGCCCCGCAGCACCAGCGCCGCATTCCTGGCCAGATGTGACGCCGCGATAGCGCCGAGCCGAGTCCTCCTCCTGCTCTCCCGATACAAGCAATCATTAATTAGACACAGAATGGATTTCAGCTTTGTTTCTCCCCACCCAGTTTCAGCTGCCAGACTCCAAGTAGCATGTGCTACTGATCGGTACAAGATGTTTTCCCCGCGGACCCCGGTGCTCGGCGGGCAGGCCGGCTTCCCAGCAGTGCCACCGGGCACAGGAGTGAGCAGGGCAGGGACCCAGCACCACGGGGACACTGTGGGGCAGGCGGGACCCCCAAATCCTATGTGGAAAGAAGGGGTCGTCCCTACTGCTCAGCCCCCTGGTTTCCAGGGGACAACCCAAACACCTCCCAGTGCTGTCGTGCAAGGGGCTGCATATGCATGGAGGCGCCTCGCGATCTCCACGAGCCGTACAAACACGTGCAGGGCTCGAGGGGACCCCTGCTCACCCAGGAGAGCTGCTCAGAGGGACCCCTGCTCACCCAGGAGAGCTGCTCAGAGGGACCCCTGCCCACCCAGCCCAGGCCAGGGGCAGATCCCACCCAGCAGCCTCTCCAGGACCAGCATCCAAGGAGCAGCTCTGAACCCGAAGCGATGAAGCAGCTCAGGTGGGGCGGAGGAGGGTCGCCGCTCCCCACAAGCCCTCCACAGTCAGCATTGTCCCCAGTGTCCCGTCCCATCCCCGCTGCCATGGGGCTCCCAGGGGTTGCAGCAGCTGTTTTGCTCTGGAGAAAGCTACAGCTTCGTTTACAATCAATCAGCCACCCCATCACGGCTCTTTTTTTTCTTTTAAAGGAAGCAGTTAAACCCATTTTATAGAATCCAGTGGTATTTACCCAGCTACTGCAAGAGCCGCAGCCCTGCCTTCACCTTTTTTTTTTTTTTTAATTTAAGTTAATGAAGTCATTCTGGAATGCCACGCAAGGAGCCCTGGGTGCTCCTTTCCCCCAGGCACAGCCAGACGGGAAACCTCGGCACTGCAACATGGGCCGGGCACAGGGGTTTTGGCCAGAGCCAGAGCCCTCCACGCCGGGAGGGCACCAAAAATCCCCAACACCAGGAGGGCACCACCAGCACACCCCCCAGCACCCAGCAAAGGGTCCCCCCCAGCACTTTCCCCAAGGGATCCTCCATTCCAGAGGGAAACCCCAAGTGGGATGCAGACCATCCAGGCTCATTTAATCCCAACCAGCTTTCAGAGATGAAGCAAAGCTCCTGGGAGCCACTGGATTGCTGACGGGACCCCCTGTGCCCTTGCTCCTGGAGAGCTCCCACCGCCCGTCCCCACGCACTCCCTGGGAGGATGGAGTCTCCCAAGGCTCCACGAGCCAAACGCAGCTTTTAATTAAAAATAAGCAGCGTGTTTTCACTATTTCCCAACTCCTCACACCGCAAAGCACCTCCTGCACTCACCAGTACAGTCATTAAATTACATCTGCTCCGACAAGTGTGAGCCCCCCAATGCAGAGCTCCGGGCCAGCCACTGCCCTCCACGCAGCCTTCCCACGAGCACAAAGCAGCACAAAAAGGCAAAGATGCACCAGGCTTCGAACTCAGTGCGTGCAGAATTCAACAGGACACCACCATGTCATTAAACACAGAATAAAAATACCACAAAGGATTAGACTTCTGTCTGGGTTTTCTTTTCCCCTCCTCCACGCTCTTCTTTTTTTAAAAAAAGCCCACATTTGTCTTGTTTTTAGAAAGTTTCTGGGTTGCTCCGCGGAGCTGGCGAGCGAGTGGAGCCGAGTTCAACTTTATGGGAGGGGAAGAGAGGGAAGCAGAGGGGAAAGGGCCCACTCCGCAGAGCCGTGCGGATGATGTGTCCCATTTCCCCCACCTCCTTATTAAAATACTTTCTGGAGAAGCGAATTCCAGCCCGAAATGAATTTTCCAAACCATATTTTATTAGGAATGCTTCCTTTTAACGGCCGGCACAGGAGCCCACCAGGGTCAGTATTTCTCCCGAATTACAGCCGAGGGAGTTCAGGAAGGATTTAGCCAGGATTTCTCCTGCAATTCCCCGCTGCCCAACAAGAGCACGCTCCCACCAACCTCCAGCCGAGCAGCAGCAGGGCCGAGAAAATCCCGAAAGCACCCTCGGAGCCCGCTGTGAAACCCGCTTTGGACACGATGGGATGAATTAAAACCATCCACCAGCTCCCGAGAGCCCTTCTCCACGGGGTCTGCAGACACCACGCTCAGAGGGGGACCGAGTCATTTAGCCCAAGCTCATTCCACACGGAGATTTGGGACAATTTTGGACGATTATCCCCGTTTATCCAGAAAAAGCATTTCTAGGCTGTTTTTTCCCTTTTTTAAAGCCATGGAATTAAGTCACGATAGGGAGACGGTGGTGATTTCACTGCTGGCCTTCGGACACACGCCTGGGAGCCAAAGGGAAACGCTTCCCCAGCACAGCACATGGCTTAAGCCAGCCTTAACTCCATTGGGATGTGGTTCAGCCGGTCCTAGCTCCACTGGGATGCGGTTCCTTGCATGGGGTGCCTGCAGCCAGGGTCCCTCCAACAGCCCCCGTGGGATGGCCCAGCGGGGTGCCAGCCCACGCAGCCCAGCGGGGCAAAGGGCAGAAAAACATGTTCATTATTTATGGTGCCACCATGCCGAGGGCAGAGGAGCCCAGCACACAACGCTCTCCCCTTCTATCTGTCGGAAAATTCCACTTAGCAGTGTTATTTTGAAGGCTTTAGCTCTCTTTACTCTAAAAACAAGAGGGGGAGGGGACGGAGGGAGCCCCGGGGAAGGGGTCTGAGCGCGTCCCACCAGGAGCAAGCCCAGCTGACAAAGAGCTCGGCTTCTCCTCCGGCTGGAGCCGAAACTTGGCCGGAGCAGCCAGGCAGAGGCTCTGCCCCACACCACCACCTGCAGACATCAGGGGCAGGAGCGTGATGGGACAACAGTGTAGGACCCCAGATGGACCCTAAAGATGAGGGTCTGGGGTCAGGCCCCGTGGGCACAGAGCGAGTGGGAGCATGGCCGGGCACGCATGGCCCCAACCATGGCAAAGCCCAACCATGGCTCCTTCCCCGTGGCTGGGATCCGTCCCAGTGCCTGGCACACCCTGGGTGGGAACACTGACATTCCAGGCACTTCCCACCTTCTCCCGTTGCAGCGGGGACCCGGAGTCCCCAGCGCCAGGCACCCACGGGAGCCGTCCCCATGCACCCAGGGTGCTCAACCACCCAACTCCCAACTGGGTGGGAGCCAAGAACACCCAGAGCCAGCCCCGGCAGACGGGGAGGATGGTGGGAAACCCACCAGTGCTCCCACCACATCTCCATCGCCTCGCCCAGCTCCACAGGCCACGGCGGCTCCACGCTAATGAAGAGGGAGCCAACGCCAACCAAGAGCGAGCCAACGCCAACGCCGGCGACTGGGGCAACACAGCCTCCCCACCACCACTCCAAGGCACCTCTACCCCCAAACACCCATCTTCTGCTAGAAAAGGAGGTTTGCTGGACCCGACACAGCACAGTCACGACCACCAGGGACCCGTTCCCGGGGGTGGAGGCTCCTCCTGCTCCCAGCCAAGGGACACAGCTCTCCAGGGAAAGTCCCGGAGCAGGAGTGGGATCCGTGGGAGCCCTGGACCCAGCGTGGAGGCTCCCCAGGACGCGCGTGCACACGCGGGCACCTCCAAAGTTCCTTTTCCACCCCAAAAAAAAGGCATTGGTGTTCGGTTGGAGCAGACATCTCCAAGCAGGGGGGTTGTCCACATCACCCCGGCTCTCTCCAACCCTCAGAAACTCCTTTTCCTTTTTTTTTTTGAGGCTAAAACACAAAGATCAGGCTAAAAGCCGGATCGTTGGGGTTTTTTTAACCCAAGAAAGGGCTAAAATAAACAAACACCGTGCGATCGACAAGATAAACCCCAGCGAGACGGCTACCAGGGCCACCCCGGCTCCACCACCCCTCGCCAAGCACCTTCCANGTTCCCGCACCTCGCACACCGCACAGACCCCGACAATTCCCCCGTGGGTGTGCGGGGGGAGCCCCGCAGCGCCTCGCC
>VZRW01001798.1:1099312-1132764 GCA_013398125.1 Aegotheles bennettii
AATTTTTTTTGAGATTTTCGCGATTTTTTTGGCAGTTTTTTAGAACTTTTTAGAGGTTTTTTGACTTTTTTTACCTTTTTTAATTATTTTTTTTGAGATTTTCGCGATTTTTTGGCAGGTTTTTTGAGTTTTTTAGAGGTTCTTGGACTTTTTTTTACTTTTTTATTTTTTTTTTTAGATTCTCGCAATTTTTTGGCAGGTTTTTGGAGTTTTTTAGAGGGTTTTTTGACTTTTTTTACCTTTTTTTAATTTTTTTTTACCTTTTTAAAAATTTTTTTACCTTTTTTAAATTTTTTTTTATATTTTCGCCATTTTTTGGCAGGTTTTTGGAGTTTTTTAGAGTTTTTTTCACTTTTTTACCTTTTTTTAATTTTTTTTTTTTAGATTTTCGCAATTTTTGGGGGAGGTTTTCGTAGTTTTTTGTAATTTCTTGCAGTTTTTTTGAAGCTTTTTAAAATTTTTTTGATCTTTTTAGAGGGTTTTGGAGGGGTTTTGAGTGCTTGCTTTGGTTTTGTTGGGGTTTTTTCTGTTTTTCAGGGAGTTCTGGGGAAAAAAAGCCAAACTCTGGAATCAGTTCACTTTCTATTAAGAATTTTTATTTTAAACTCCAGAGTCAATTCGCTTCCTATTGCAAAAATAGTAAGAAAACCCACGGGAATGAGTTCAATTTCTATTAATGGAATTAAAAGATGCCCAAACAGCTCTGAAGTCAGTTGGCTTTTCATTAAGAAAATGTTTTAGCGACCTACTCGAGTCACTTTCAGGTGCAAAACCAAAATATAAACCCCAAACTTTGGAGTCAGTTTCATTTGTATTAAGAAAATGTGAAAATAAACAACTTCGGAGTCACTTTGCTTTGGATTACAAAAATAAACCAAAATCCCGAGTCAGTTCTTGTTCTGTTGGGAAAACTCAAAGTAAGGCTCGAGTCAGTTGGCTTCCCGCTATGGAAATGTAAAAACCCTTTGGAATCCGTTTGATTCCTGTAGGAGAAATTAAAAACCCAAACCACTCGCTTTTTATCAAGACAAATTAAAAAGAACCGGAGTCACTTCGCTTTCTAGTACAGAAATTGAGCTAAAACCCCGGGAATCGGTTCACTGCCAACCAGGAGAATCCCACACACCCTCGTGTCATGCTTCCCCCTATTTCCCATGGTTTTCATTCCTCTGTTTCCGTGTTTCTCATGTTTGGGTGCAGATCTGGCAGGATTGGGTGTCTCCAGCCCCCCCGATGCGGGGCACAGGCCCTGGGTGCAGGCAGGGCTGGATCACATCCGCTCCAAAAGAGAGGAAAGTGCTTGAGGAGGGGGAAAAAATGATTCTTTCCATTTTTTGGAGGGAGGGTTGGGGGGATGATGGGGGGGAGCCGTGGGGGAGCTGTGCCCTGCCTGCCCTGCCTGCTGCCTGCCCGCCCCTCCCGCTGCTGCCCCAGCATCCNGGCGGGGGCAGGCTCACCTTGGGATCGCTTTGGGATCACCTTGGGATCGCTTTGGGATCACCTTGGGACCGCTTTGGGATCAGATCCCTTTGCCTCGAACCAGTGGAGACCAGTTTGGTGCTGGTGGGGATGGGGGGCACTGGTACACACCGCAGATGGGCAGCCCCCAAGGAGCATCCCAAGGTCACCGGTGCCACCACACGGCGGGTCCAAAGGGCACGGCCACACCCGGAGTGCTGGGATGGTTTATGGCTCTGCTGTGCCGGAATGTCCCAGCAGACACCAAACCAAACACTCCCGGGACAGGCACCACGGGGGGGGAGGTCTCACCTGTGGCACTGTGTGCCGTGGGGAGGTGGGCACCAGTCTGGGACAACGGGAAAAGCCCTTCCCAGCCCTTCCCAGTGCCACTCCTGCTGCAGGGAGTGCCTGCCAGGGAAAGCCACTCGGGCACAAAACCCTGCTTTTCCCACTCAGCCCTGGTAAGGAAATCGGTGGTGCTGAACCAGGGCGAGTCCTCGGGTGGTTCTGGGTAAAAAACCTCATAAACTAAGAATAAACCAATAAACGTAAAGCAATAAACCAAGAATAAACCAATAAAGGTGCGAAGAGAGTGGGCATGGAGAGTGCACGGGGAGCAAGCGTGCACAGGGTGAGTGTGCATGGAGTGAGAGTGCATGGAATGAGTGTGAGTGTGAGTGTGCATGGAGTGACCACTTGGAGTGTGCACATGGAGTGAGTGTGCACTGAGTGTGCACATGCAGAGTGCGCATGGAGAGTGTGCACGGGGTGAGTGTGCATGGAGTGATCACTTGGAGTGTGCATGGAGTGAGTGTGCACAGGGAGGGCACACACAGACCATGCATGGTGCGTGCACCTGCTCGTGGCCCTGGCAGGGGCTCGTGCCGGGCAGAGGTCTGCAGTCTCTGGCACAGCACGGCACAGCATGGCACAGCACGGCACGGCATGGGATGGCACGGCATGGGATGGCACGGCACAGCACGGCACAGCACGGCATGGCACAGCACACCGCACACCAGCACTGACCCCAGCCCATGCCAAGGGCACGGATGGCACAGGCGTGGGGGCAAGCAGAGCTCCAGCTGCACGGGCCCTTCTCCTCCTCGGCAGCACCAGACAGCTGGGACTGCCTTTGATGTCCAGAGCAGGGACAGCTGCCCGATGGATTAAATGACAGCGAGTGTCATGAGTTTCAGGGGGCTCTGCTCCCACACAGGCTCCCTCCTTGCTTTTGAGGGTGGGAGTCTCCAGCCCAGCCCCAGGACCTGGCACTCCCCTGCCTATACACTGCACCGTCCCCTTCCCACCATCGGCACACCTGGGCTCCAGTCCCTTGGCTTCCCCATCCACCCCTTGANCAGCATGGCACAGCACGGCACGGCATGGGACGGCACGGCATGGGATGGCACGGCATGGGATGGCACGGCACAGCACGGCACAGCACGGCACGGCACAGCACACCGCACACCAGCACTGACCCCAGCCCATGCCAAGGGCACGGATGGCACAGGCGTGGGGGCAAGCAGAGCTCCAGCTGCACGGGCCCTTCTCCTCCTCGGCAGCACCAGGCAGCTGGGACTGCCTTTGATGTCCAGAGCAGGGACAGCTGCCCGATGGATTAAATGACAGCGAGTGTCATGAGTTTCAGGGGGCTCTGCTCCCACACAGGCTCCCTCCTTGCTTTTGAGGGTGGGAGTCTCCAGCCCAGCCCCAGGACCTGGCACTCCCCTGCCTATACACTGCACCGTCCCCTTCCCACCATCGGCACACCTGGGCTCCAGTCCCTTGGCTTCCCCATCCACCCCTTGAAACCTAATTTCACCTGATAATGTGATTTCTGGGGGTAAACCTCCCAGATTTCCCACCGGGTTCTTTCTTATTCCTGAATCCCTTCATTCTGAAGGGATGAGGGGAGGAGGATGCTCCTGGTGGAGGTCATCACCCCCAGCCTCTGCATTCCAATGTGTGTCCCACAGCCGCCTGATGTTCACATCACCTGGGATGTTCTACAGCCAGAGGAGTGGGGTAGAGCAGAGCAAAAGGAGATTTAGGCTGAACTCCGGGAAAAACTGCTTAGTGCTGGAATCCGGTCGGCTGTGGGATGGCTCCTCCAGGGAAGTGCTGGAGTTATTTAAAACTCACCTACATAAAAACTGGGGGGGAATGAACTGCGCTCATCCCACGGGCGCAGGCGCTGTGGGACCCGGTAGGCTTTTTCCTTCTAACTATTTTTCTGGGATGAAACAGCCGAGGTGGCCGTGCCTGTGGGCTCCACAGAGGGGAGCAGCCCCTCGCCCCTCACCTTTCCAGGGAGGCAGCCCCGCGCTGGCCGGGGCTGAAACTCCCGATTCATCCAATCCTCTTTCAAAAAAAACATAAAAAAACACCCAAGGGGATTTTTGAAACGCCGGGGATGTGGGGAGATGTCTGACAAACCTCGCACCTATTAAATAGCAAACAGCCAGGCAAAACGGGTGCCAGAAAGCCAGCGCTGCGCTGCTCCATCAGAGGATCGGGCTCAGGAATGAAGGTGATGTCAAGGATTCGCCTCGGCTGTGATTTATGCCATCATTCCCGCGCCCCGGCTCCTGGAAACTTGCACCTTCTGCAGATGTGCCGCCTGATTAAAATGATGCAACCCATTCGCTAGCTGTGTAATAGGAGTTAAATTAAAAAGCCCATATTCTAACTGAAAATCTGCTCCCACTGCCTCCGGCGCTTCCCACCTGCCCGGGGTGCCGGGGAGGAGAGGCGAGGGGGGAACTGGGAGCACTGGGATCATCAGGGCAAGGACCAAGCTGGGGAATGCAGCAGTGTGAGGCGATGGGGTTCCAGAAGGCACATTTTATGGGGCTGAGAAGTCTACTGCATAATGGGCCAGGGAAGGAAGTATTAAAATCTTTAACCAGTTTTCAGAGACGCGGTAATTAAGGTGGTGTAAGCTACAATTGCCTGGAAAAAAAAAACACAAAGGCAAGGAATGAGATTTTTATCACTTCAGAAGTGGCCACTCATGGATTTGAGGTTTCAAAAAAAAATAGAGAAGGAAAGAAAAACTGTGAGAAAGAGAAAATGTAAAAGGTGACTGAAGAAGGGTCCAGCCAGGGGAAGAAGAGCGGTGGAAAACAGGGGCTTGGTGTGGAGGGAACCTGATCCAGGAGAGCACTCACCATTGTCCAGAGCCCAGCCCTCTGCTGCTTTAATCAGGCGCTTTAATGGAACTTGAGCACAGGCTTAATGCTCGAGCATCTTCAGCAGAGCTGCTCCCTTTCATCGGGAGCTCTGGGAGGGAAGAATATTGGCTTCAATTAACGAGGCCTCAGGAATGGGTGAGCGAGGCTGAACCCACCGCTCTCCCCTGCCTTCTGCCAGTGGCAGCGGGAGGCAGAGGCACAGCAACAGCCCTCACCCTCCTCGAGAAGCCCCTGCCAGAGCAGATCCTGCTCTTCCAGAGAGTCCGGGCAGGGGGTGAGGAGCGGTAGGGAGATATTTTTAGCTTTTTGAACTATATTGTCAAAAACATAATGAAAATTACTTAAATTGGCTGGAGCGTGAGCAGCCCTGAGCTGCACGGTAACATATCCCAACCACAGTGTGGTGGGAATACAGATATCCAGGTATCCAGATAGCCAGATAGCCAGATGTCCATATATCCAGATATCCATATAGCCATATAGCCATACATCCATATATTTATATGTTCAGACATCCATATATCCATATATCCATATATCTATGTATACACATAAAAGGTGCTTGTGCAGAGCTTGCTGGAGGAGGCAGGAGGTAGAGTGGGGAGTATCTAACAGGGTACCACAGAAGTCATTCGTTAACATCTTCCTTAATGACCTGGCAGAACGTGTAAACACCACGTTAATGACCTGGCAGGGAAGATGAGCAGCTTGTCAATGAAATTCCCATGGATCCCCCTTCCTGTGTGCAGGGCTGAGCATTTCCACAGGCAGAGAAACACGGAAAGGGCCCAAACGGCTGGAAACGGGCACAGGAAACTTCGTGATTTTGTTAGGGGGGGAGGAAAAAAAAGCTGATCAGACTGTCTGGGGTGAGCAATTAAAAGCTTGTTGGAGGAGGGGGAGCAGCAGCTTGGCAAGGGCTGCTGGGGCCGGCAGCGGTGGCAGGTCGGGTTTAATATGCAGCTATGCCGGAGCTCTTCTCATCTACCTCTCCTAGGGAAAACATAAAGTGCATTTTCAGGTCACTGATCCACCAAAAGAAGGAAAAGCCCCAAAAAGGAGCAGAAGCTGGAGGAATGGTATGTAAGCTGAGATTTTAAAACACATGGATCTGTTTTCTTTGGACCGGTAGCGGCTGGAGGAAGTCACAACTGCATGCAAATATCCCACAAGGTTTTAACACCAAAGGAAAAATGATCGAGGGTGGCAGGAGAACAGAAGGTGACCCCAGGCCGTATCCTACCCAAGGGGAAAGTGCCAGAGCCCAGAGGCCGTGCTTTGCACCGTGCTGGTGTCGTGCTGGGGTGTGTGGCTGCTGGTGGAGGACCTCGGGGCATCACACCTCGGCTGCTCCCAGCCCTGTTCTCCTGCTTGACACAGCCTCTGCCCCTTGGCCAGGGCAGCAGATGAAGCACTGCCATCCCCAGGGTCAGACCTGCCATCCCCAGTGTTGCATTTGATGTCCTCAGGGTCAGACCTTCCATCCCCAATGTCCTATCTGCCATCCCCAGGGTCAGACCTGCCATCCCCAGTGTTGGATTTGATGTCCTCAGGATCAGACCTGCCATCCCCAGTGTCATAGCTGCTGTCCGCAGTGTCACAGCTGCTATCCCCATGGTCATAGTTGCCATCCCCAGGGTCAGATGGCAGGACGGTGGCTTTCTGCCAGCTGGCTGGAAGAGGATGAGGGACTTGGCCGGAAAGTCATGATGCTTCTGCAGGAGGGACCTGGAGGGAGCTGGGCTGGATGGGTTGGACTCCTCTCCCAGCTCCCAGCTCCTGGGCAGCCCCCCAGGGCAGGGTCCCCACAGAAATCCCAGCACGTCCCTACCCGCGCAAGTGCCCCAAACCAGTCGGTGATCTCACGTGAATGAGCTCAGAGCTGGCTGGGTCCTGCCAGGATTTACATGGGAGGCTCCAGAGAGTCTGTGTGCACTCCCAACCCTCCTGCCGAGAGCCACAGCTCTCCCCGAGGGGAGGAGGAGCGGGGCTCCCTTTCCTGCTTCCCCACCCTGCCCTGCCAGCCCCGGCTCGCTGCCAGCCGGCCTGCGCCGGGTGGCCCACGCTGCCTCGCCAGCACCGGCTGCACTGCCCTGGGACAGACAGCTCCAGCATCCCACACCCCTGCATCCTGCATCCCACACCCCTGCATCCTGCATCCCGCACGCCTGCATCCCACACCCCTGCATCCTGCATCCCGCACCCCTGTATCCTGCACCCCTGCATCCCTGCATCCTGCACCCCTGCATCCCACAACCCTGCATCCTGCATTCTGCACCCCTGCATTCTGCACCCCTGCATCCCTGCATCCCCACATCCCTGCATCCCTGTACCCCACAGCCCATCCGTACCCATCTGGGATGTTGGGAGGGGACCCCAGTTTCCCACAGGGCACCAAGTCTATTAAATCCTCCCATTTGGGCAGATTGTGGTGTTGTGCCACCTGCTTGGAACACCCATGCCACATGCTCTATGCCACCCATGATCCATGCCATCCATGCCATCCGTGTTCCATGCCATCCATAAGTGTTGCCATCCATGCTCCATGCTATCCGTGCCATCTATGATCCATGCCATCCGTGCCATCCGTGCCATCCATGCTCCATGCCCTGCCCCAGGTTTTGTGGATGCAGCCCGGGGAGCCCGGGGCGGCAGCGTTGCTTTTCCAGCCGCGCTGAGATGTTGGCTCCTGGTGCGGAGCAGGACGGGGCGAGAGGCAGAAGAGGAAAGTGGAGGAATGATGCTTTATCTCAGAGATCACAAGAGGGATAAACTGACATCATGAGCAGTTGCACAGCAGCGTTTCTTTTGTGGGGCTGGTAATTTGTGACAGTGAACATCACTGAAAATATCTTAATTAATGTTTATTTTGATGGCTGTGTAGGTTTGGGGTGACGTGTCCCTGAGTCTGGAATGGGGAAGGGGGCAGGGTGGCAGGGAAAAAAAACAGATTTTTTTTGACTTGCTGCCCAGAACCACAAAAATGTCTTTTAAAGACTCCCTCCCTCGCCCTAACAGGCTCATCGGGAGTGGAGAAGAGCTCATGGAAAGAAGAGAGATAGAGAGATAGAAATTCAGAGGAAAGGGGTGAGGGGCAAAAGACATGGGAAGGAGACAGACAAACACACACAGAGCAATTTGCATGTTTTATGAGTCTTTGATTTCAGTGTATTTACAACCTCAGCGCTAACACCCCGGTGGGAAGTTGGGGAGATTACTGTATTTACCCTCTATTTCTCTTTACATCTTTATCGAGCGATCTGTCTGTCTCGCCTCCAGCCAGCCGGTTAACGAGCTGCAGCTACAGCAGGTACCGGGCTTCCAGGAGCCCCGGCCCCGCCAGCCTCGGGCACCAGTTCCCACCACCCACTGGGAGCTGAGGGACACCCTTGGCACCCCCTCGGGCTGGGCTGCCCCCGCTCCAGCCTCGTCACACGGTCACCAGCTGCCGGGTGCCGTGGGGTGCTGCCTCTCCTCCGGGAACCGAGGAGGCTTTGCTGGAAATGCTGAGCTAATCTTAGGAAGCAGCAGAGCCCTAGAGGTTTCTGGGTTTGTGTTGCTTTTTCTCCTCGAGGGATCTCATCTCTTTCTTCTTGCTGTGTTTTTTCCCCAGCTTCAAAGGCAGGCAATGGCGATTCTGGGGTCAGGCAGTTTCTGGTTCAGTTCATGGGAGGGGGCGCCCAAGCATTCAGTTCCTACACCGGAGCAATGCTGAGGGTGTGGGAGCTCCTGCCCATTCTTCTCCCATTTTTTTCCCATTTTCCTCCTCTTTGAAGGTGTTTCCACCAAAAGAACTGAGTTCCCTGCTTTAATCAAGCATCCCAGAAATGGGATGGCCACGGACCCAGCGGATGCTGTGGACAGAAACGTGTGGCCAACGGCTTCATCTTGGTGTTCGAAATATTGACACCCAGCTCCAGAGCAACTTCTAGAAACATCTTCTCCACCAAGAGCTGTTCTGGTGGCAGGGACAGTTCTCGGCAGGAATTCCAAGCTCTGGGTGAATCTGTCACCTCGCTGTCACCCAGACACACCATTGGCTTTGCAAAGGGTGATTGGCTCGCACCAGGTTTCACATCACCAGCCTTCCAAAAATCACGCCGTGACCCCAATTAGCACTGCGGAGGAGTAGATAATGAGGGCTTCCTCTAAGGCCCTTGTCAGCACGTTTGCTCAGAATGAACCTTATGATCTGCTGAAGAGAACCCGTAATTCATCCCTTCTCCTCGGGCCCTCTGAGCTGTGGTCAGGGGAGGTTTCTCTGAAGGATTTTGGCTTCTTTTTGCTCTTGGGTTTTCCCCAGATAATCACAGGTTTTAATTTTATGTTTTTCCCCCCAGATTCAGACACCCACGTGCACAGAAGCAGAAAGGCTGTGCCCAGACCAGTGCGAGGGCAGCCCCATGCAGAGCTTTCTCCTGCCCAGCAGGGCCTTGGATGCCCAGGATCTGCCGTTGGGACCGCGGGAGCCGGCTCCACTTCACTGCAAACCCCCTGGATCGTTTCCACTCCATAATTGGGCAAACGCTGCTCTTCCTATCAGATCTCCAGCACAAGCACTAACCAGTGCCTACAAGCCGCCAGTGAATAATAAGAAATATTCAAGGAAAACCTTGTGCTTCTTCTCATCTCCTTTGAAATGATCCAGGCAGCTCATTTTGGGGGGTACCTGTGGGAAGCGCAGGCAACCAATGCACGGGCAGCTCTTGCACGAGTACTCACGGGCAGCCTTCGGAGCATCTGCCTGAACGTGGAGCAGGTTTGGAGGAAAAACAGAGAAGCTGCAACGCTCTGAAAGGCAGCACCAGGACAAAGGCTCCTCACCGTAACTCTGCTGCTGCTCAGACTCATCTCGGCACCGCGGGAAGCTTTTCTCCTCCAGCTCATTTATATTGCACACACACACACACACACACCGCTCCCCCGACGTTATTTAAATCTTGTTCTTTAATAACTCTACAACTAAAAGCAATTAAGGAGTTCAGTGAGCAGCATCGGTTTCAGCAGTGCCCCCAGAGCGTGTCCAGCCCAGATAANAACCCTCCCAGGTGCCCCCAAGCCTTCAGCTCCGAGGGTGGATGGCTGGGGAGGCACGTCCTGCACACCCAGAAGATGCTGTTCCCCCAGTCAATGATGCTTAAAACAAAATAAAGAGAGAGAGAGAGGTTTGGCTTTTCCAGAGAAGCAACAGATGAGAAGCGCCTGGGTCTGGGAGGCAGACGATGATTATTGGCAATAATCCACCCACAGCCAGTGCCAGGGAAGCAACGCTGAGCGAGACACGGGGGGGGTGAAGTGTTCCTTGAGGATTCTGGCCCAGAACCACGAGTGACAGACACGGGGAGGGGTTAGGCCATAAACCGAGACCTCCAGCCCACTGCAAAGGCAGGCGGTCCGACACCAGACCCGCCGGCAGGGCGAAGCAGCGCAGACCTCAGGGACAGGACCAAAGGGAGGAGCCTTTGTAGCACCCTGGGCAGCCCACACGGACACGGCCAGGGGCCCGAGTGCCCTCGCCGGCACACAGAAAGCCCTCCCACCCAAAGCTGCTTCACATTCCCTCTGACAAAGAGCTTCTGCTTCCATCTCAGCAGCAATAAACAGCGAGGCAGGAGAGGTAACCTCTTCCCACAGCATTTTAATGAAGAAAACACCCACTGAGATGCAAACGGCAGCCGCAGCTCGCTGCCTGATGATCTTCCTCTCCCCTTGCCTCACGCAGGGATGCGGCTGCAGGGGCTGCCACGGGGCCACCGGCACAGACAGGGCACTGCGGGTCCGGCCGTGCCGGAGAGCAAAGCATCCCCCGGCTGCGTGGGCAGGGGATGGAGGGGCAGCGGCCGGGGGGGCAGCAGGTGGCAGCGCCCAGAGAGAGGGCAGGAAATCTGCATAAATTAGCGGGAGGCAATTTTACACTCATCTGCTAATCACCCGCTGCACGCGCCGCTCGGCACAGCTAACAGCAGCGCGGGGCGGGGGCAGTCCGTGGGCAGGCTGAACAAAACAGGCACCGGGGTTCAGTGTCAACACGCTCCTAATTACCAGGCAGCAGGTACTCGATCTGGAAAAGCCAATGCCAGCTTTCCAGGAACAGGGATGCCCATGCCCAGGGACAGAACCTCCCCTGGTACCTGCAGCCCTCCCTCAGCCAGTGCTGCTCCAGCTGCTTCCCTCCTGCATCCCCCAGCACTGCTCCTGCTGCTTCCATCCACACACCTTCACCAGTGCAGGGCCAAGGTGGACCTTTGCTGATGGGCAAGAATGATGAATTTTATTTCCCCCATGGCTCCAGCCCCTGGGGATCCCATCCTCTGAGCTGGAGACCTGCTAGGTGCCCATGGATGGATCTCTCACATTGCCCAGTGTGCAGCACACAGCCCAGTGCGTGCTGGTGTCTGGTTGTTTGTGCTGTGATGACTGTGAAGAGGAGATAGGGAACGTGTCTGCTGCTAATGGAACCCTGCGGGTCCCCGCATCTCCCCTGGCCTCCCCAGACCCCCACTCAGCTCACCCCACTGCCTCTTGCTGATGGTTACACCTGACTGGGCTCCAAAGCCAGCCAGCAGCTCTGGTGCCATCTGTGAGTCTTGTCAGCAAAAGAATTAAATAAACTGAGAACGATTTATTGAAATGTTCCTATTTTCACTGAAAACACAACAGATTTTTTTCCTCCCAGAAATGTGGTTTATAGCTGGAGTTTTCCTTAACTGGAAAAAAAAAAAAAAAAAAGTGTGAAATGTGTGCAAAGACAAATTCAGGGAAAAAGCCCAACCGGAAAGCCCTGGAAAACAAGGAAGTTGGGAAAGCCTCCGTTGCAAGAAGCACAAAGACTGCCCAACACTTGGGTTAGAGCAGGCACATCCATTTCTGGTGGAGGAGCACCCAAGGTGGGCTCACCCCAACACTGAGCAGTTGCACCCAGGACACGTGGGTCCCTTCAGCACCATCCCCACATCACTCAATCCCATCAACTGCAGCCACCCCAGAGCCAGAGCAATGCCAGAACAGCTGGATTGACCTAAATGCAGATGTTGGGCACGAGCCTGGCATGCCCTCAACTCTCCTGCACAAGTGAGGAGGAGAAGACAAGCGCCATGAGAAAGTCAAGTCCTCCCCAGCAAAGCCAGACCTGGTCCCAGGGCTGGCACCACACACCCCATGACTCCCTCCCGGGTTTTAGGGAGAAGCCAGGCTGCCGGGAGCTTTCCCGGCTGTGTCCAGGGAGATGCAGCTCCCGCGGAGGAGCCCAGACGGGTGAGGCTCACTCCTGTCAAAACATTTCAGAATGATAGTCATAAAGCACAGCCAGATCAAAACAAGTTAAAACAGAGCCGCCAAGGTCTGGTCACCTCATAAACCACAGATAAAGCCAGAAAGGCCTCGCGAAAGCAGGTTTGATCTTCCTCCCTTCCTGTATCTCTTTCATAAACATCTTTGGGAGCTGCGGGAGAAGAGCCTTATTGATGAAGTCTGAACACTAACATCCTATGGATGCTGGGAGAGCCCAGCTAACTATCCCACGCTTCAGCCTCCCTGTCCACGGCAGGGACAACTGCAGCACATTCTGCCAGCTCTGCAGAACTGCCGACCACCCTGCCCCAGGGACCCTGCTGTTTACTTTAAGCCAATTCCTGTCAAGCTCCTCACTCAAGGAGAGAGAAAAATTGGATAAAATGATGCCCTTGGGCCACCCCTTTCCTCCCAGCTGTCCGACCGTGGTGGGGTGTTGGCCGAAGGAGCGGGTACCATTGACAGCATCTCAAGAGCTTTTGTCAAACCCGAGGAGCTTTCCCAAAAGTCTCCTCTGCTTTCTGCTCTTCTTGTGGTGCTGTCCCCAGAAGCTGTTGAAGAAGGAACATCCCTCCTGACCAGCCCAGCTCCTATTTGGCTGGGCTGGAGCTGTAGAGCAGAGCCCTGAGGAGCACATCCCTGAATTTTCAAGCCACTTAGCTCAGGACAGAGATCTGCAAAGTCTCCAGCTTTAGATGCTCTGGGAGGAAAAACAGAGTCCAGGTAGGGATGGAGTTGTCCCTGAGCAGCTCTGTGGCCCCTGGGTGAGCCTGGCTGCCCTGTGGCACCTCTCCTGGGCTGGGACAGGTCTGTCCACACCCGGCCATGCAATTGGAGTAACTGGGCTCAGCTCCTGGAAGATGTTTTGAGCAGAGAGGTTGCTGTGCAATTGTTGGGTCCTCCAAAAGCTTTCTACAAGGTCACATGGCAGGGGCTGGTGAAGAAAGAGCTGCCCTGGGTTAAGTGAGAAGGTCAATCACTGGTTCAAGACAGCAGGCAAGGATTTGGCATGAGAAGCCTGTGTCAGTCGTGGAGAGGACTTCCAGAAGGTCCTGCAGGACCATGGCCAGGGAGGCACTGCTCCCCTCCTAGAAGTGATAGGGGAGAGAGCAGCGAAGCAGTGAGCCCGTCCATGGCACCAAATCATCCAGGCAGCTGAATCTAACAGTGACGGCGAAGAATTGCAGGGAAATACCACGTCAAGGGGGCAATAAAATGGCAGCTGAACTTGGCTGTTCCTAATTGCAAGGTAATGAGCATGAAAAGCATCGCATGCGCACGGCAGCGGGCTCGGTGTCAGCAATTACTGCTCTTCAGAGGGATCCTGGAGACATCGCAGAGAGCTCTTTGAAGACATCCTTTCAACAAAGGGAGAGCCACAAAAGGCAAGTGGGATATTAAGAACTCTTAGAGCCCGAAGAGAGAACAAAAGAGGAAATGTCATTTTTCCTTCATCTGGAGCTGTGGAGCTCCTGCAGTTCGGCTCCAACTGACCCACACCGGGAAAGAAGAGATGGTGAGAAGCATCACAGTGCTGATCAAAGGTGTGGGACAGCACCTGTGTGGAGAGCGTTACAATGGAGCGGGACCCACAGCCTGGAACAGGGGATGAAGAGAGACGTGGCTGAAAATTACAGAGGTTTATGAAAGAACTAATGGAAAAGTTGACAATGCAACCCTTGGACAACAGCTTTAACACCAGGGAGTAAAAACACTTCCCCCACCAAGTGGCTTCACTGAACCACGAGGCAGCAGAGGAGACCCTTGGCCACCCTGATGGCTCCCCAGGATCAGCTCGGAGAACAGGCAGCAAGAAAGAACAGGATCAGCTCCAGATAAATCCTGGTGGGGTCGGGCCGTGCTGGTGTTTGCACCAAGGGCTGAGCCTGACCCAGGAGGTTGCCCAGCTCTTGCAGACCGAGGCTGTTCCCTGCCCCAGTGGAGCTCTTCATTGTGCCATGTCTGTTTCACTGTCACAAGCAAACAACACATCACGGGCCACAAGACAAGAAAGTCATGTCCCAGGAGTTCTGCACAGCTTTCCATGAAAGGTGGAGAGCTTATGGAGGAGGAGAAGCAAAGTGAAGAGGAACAAGCTGGGCACCACATTTGAGTCCTTCACCTGGTACTTCCTGGGATATTTCTGGAGCTCTCTAGGGATCCCCATGTCAACAGTTTCTAGAGGTATTTTCCTAGAGCTATCAATTTGAGGAGGGGGGTGTTCCTCTTAATTCCTTCATCTAGCTCTGTTCTTGCAATGCCCCCACTCTTTCATAGGAATTTTCCATGTCTTCCTAGGAAATCTTCAGTCTAAAGCCTTTCCATGACTTGTGTCTAGAACATTTCCTTGAATACCCAAGGGCTTCATAGGACTTCCCTGACCTGAAACATTTCAAGAGGTGCCCTAGAGCTTCCTTGACCTTCCTCCATCTAGAAACTTCCCAGGAGTTTTCCAGTTTTACAGGGAGTTTTCCATCTTTCAGAAGTTTTCTGGTATCCCCTTATCTACAGCCTGCCTAGGAGCTCCCCAATGCATTTCAAGAATCCCACAAGGGCGCTCAAGAAATTCCTCAGTCTAGAACCCTTCTATGAAATTGTCCAAATACTTTTCAGAACTCCACCTGGAGACGCTCAGTCTAGGACTTTCCTCAGACTTTTCCACTGATTCCTAGAACTTCCCTAGATGAGGACCTTTCCAGCAATTTTCCTGGTGATTTCTAATAATTTTCTTTGTGGTATCCAGGATGTTTTCACTGGCACTTCAGGAACACCTCCCATGTTCCAAGGCATTTCCCAAATGCTTTTTTAGGGATTCACCCCTGATTTGTGGTAGTTTTCCTGCCCGCTGAGGGTACCAACCTCCCTGGACAGCCCAAGTCAGCATGGAGGGAGGAAAGTCTCCCTTTGATATCCCACCCCTTGAGCCATCCCGATGTGTGGATGGAGAATAAGGGTTCAGCATCCCATGACCTGGCAGTGGTGGAGCAGATTCACCCCATGGATGTTGGTGCAGCCCCACCAGCTTGCAGAAGCTCTGCATGGTGTCTGTGTTGGTGGCACAGGGAGGGGTGAAACCACCGGCCCCGCAGAGCTGGGAGGGAGTGGGGGAAGCATCTCTGCAGCATCCACATCCTCGCAAATGGGAGTCATCCCTTGCCTGCCCTGAGCAGGGCCATCACTGCTCTCCTGGGACCTCCTCTGCGAGTCCCCAGAAGCTGTGGAGAAGCGAGCAGCCCAGCCAGAGCTCCCCTTGGCTCCGAGGAGACCGATCTGTCACTGTCACACGTTCTGGGATGGGAGCCACTCTTCCTCCCCTGCCCTCATCCATCACCACCAATTAGCGGGGCGCGCATGGGCTGCAGGCACGGGGGTGCTGCCGCAGCCAGCGCTGCCACCGGCACATGTGGCCAGATGTGAGGGGAGAAGGGAACAGCAAAGTTGTGAGCAAGGCAAGATAAATCACAGTGCTAAGCTCCTGGATTGCTGGGGTGCTCAGCCTGGGGGGGAGGAGGCCGAGGGGAGACCTTCTGCTCTCTGCACCCCCTGAGAGGAGGTTGGAGCCAGGGGGGGTCGGGCTCTGCTCCCAAGGAACAAGCGATGGGACAAGAGGGAACGGCCTCAAGGTGCCCAGGGGAGGTTTGGGTTGGATGTGAGAAACAATTCCTGCCCCAAAGGGCTGTCAGGGCCTGACCCAGGCNTCCATGGTTCTAAAAGCATAGCCCGTGGGGCAGAAAGCCCCTTGGGGGGAGCAGTGCTGGGGGAGGGTGGGTCCTGCCCCCGCGGGGTCCTGCCCCCATCCCCCCCAGCCGCACCCTGCCCGGCCGCTGACTCAGGGACCGGCACACCCCTTGGCAAACATTGTCTGAACCGGGACAGCCCAGCCCCTGTTTACTCTGTTTATCTTCCCCACGTTATTTATTTCCTACGCTCCGGTGGGAGCCTGGGGGCTCTCAGCACCAGGACAGCCCGAGCGCCTCGCCGGGGCCGTGTTGGCTTTGGCAAGGCGAGGAAGAGGAGGCTCACTGCTGACCACAACCCCCTTGTTCAGAACATCCCGAAGGACCCCAGATCAGGTCCTGCTGTCCCAGCCCGGGGCAGAGCCGCCCTCCCGCGCCCGGGAGGCTTAGAGAGGAACTGGAGGATTTGGATCCTGTTTCTTGCTTAATTCCCCTGATATCCGATCCCTGGGGAGGAAGAGAGGATTCCTCTGCCCCCGTCAGAGAGGACTTAAGCCTGGCGACTAAGCAGGGCAGAAGCACCCTCGTGAGGAGCTCTGAGCCTTCCCCAGAGCCCCGAGGCTGTGGATGGACCCCCCGGCTGTGGGTGCAGGAGTGGGGGGGGCTCCTGGAGCCGTGCACAGCCCCACTGCTGCCCGGGGCACCAGGGACAGAGGGGACAATTGCTGGTGGCCACCAAGATCTGCTGCTGCAAGGAAGCATCCATCCATTTAGCCTAACAGAGCTGAGATCACGTGGCTGCTTAACTTAAGCTAAGGCCATTTTCTCTCCAAATCCCCCCTAATTCCTCACTGATATTAATTACAGCGCATTGTGCCCGGGTCTCGGGAGCAGCAGCTCTTCCCCATGTCCCATGCTGTGTTTTTCCTGAGGCCACATCTGCAGCCAACAGTCCTTGGGCTAAATAAGCCCCTGGCCTAATGCACAGACCCAGACTGGATTTGGACCCTCCATCCCTTCTCCACCACTTCCCTTTCAGTTCCCTAAATAAGTACCACAGGGGAAACATAAGGGGTTTGGAGGAGCTGGCAGCCTTCTCCAGCTTGCTTGGACCACGGGACATGGACTTTGCCGGGGGGCCCCTCTCCCAGAACCAGTCCCCTGCTGCCTGCAGAAGAGCCTGTGAGTGGGTGGATGCAGCTCTGGTGTCACCATTGTCACCTTGGTGGTTCAGATGGGCTTGTTGGTCCTTGCTGCGGGGCTGGGGATGCTGCAGCCGAGATGATGGGTTGAGTAAAGCTGTTGGCAGGTCCTGGGGCACCACGGGGCTGTCACAGCCTCACCTGGGGCTCCCACAGCTCCATTTAAGATCAGGGTGGGGCCCCTGCCCCTTTCCTCACCTCGGTGTGGCCATGCCCAGCTCTGGCCCTGCCTCCAGCATGAACCTCAGCTGTGCAGGTCACAGGTGGATGGTGGATGCCCATGGTGATTTGTGTCCAGCCCTGGCTTTGCTCCCAGGGGCTTCAGCCCCTGTGCCCCCTGAGCAGAGGACCTCGCGGTGAGCAGGGGTAGGAAGCAGTGATGTTCTGTGAGGGTGGCTCACGGGGGGCTGTGGGGTGAGCTGAGCTGGGGGGTCTGCACTGGACACCCCTGGGATGAACCCATGGCTTCAAGTGGAAGGCTCAGCCCCTCTGCAAACAGCAGGCAGGGGCAGGCAGGAGGGCACTGCAGGCAGCGCTGCCCTGGCTGGGACACGGCTCCTGCCCCAGAGCTGTGTCCTGGGGTGGGATGCCAGGGGCTGCAGAGGCACATGTGGCTCCAGCAGAAGCTGTTATTGCAGAGCCACTTCCCAGAACAAACACCAAGAGCCCGGGCAGTGCCCTTTGCCCGCAGCCAGTGACCTGTGGGTAGCACCTCGCGGTGGCCCAGGCTCTGTGGAGAGCTCGGGTCTGCACATTCCTCCTCGGGCAGTGATTTATGGTGGCCTCAAACAGGCAGAACCCATCTGCCTGCCTGCCCACTGAGCCCAGCCCCACCAAGCCCCCCCGCCAGGACAGGGCTGGGGCGGGGGGCTGCCTGCGGGCAGGCTGGGAGGCATCGATCAGAGCTTCAGAAATGCCCTGAGAGAAACCCACGGGGTCTGGGGAGCCCCGGGACCCCCCGGGCAGGCAGGTACATGGTCCCTCAGGAGCGCTGAGGGTCGGGCAGGGGCTGCCTGGTCCCTCTCTTGCCCTGGGGATGGGCAGGGCTGTGCCATGCCCCAGGCATGGCAGCAAGGAGTAGGGTGGGTGCGTGTCCCCAGGGTGTGCTGCCCAGGGACTGACCTCCCTCACCTTTGCTCTCCCCTCCGTCCCACCCAGAGGGCTTTGGTTTCAGCAGGGGTTTAGTAGTGTGGGTTTTTTTCACCTGATAATGTTTGTGCTGCTCTGTGCCCAGGCTGGGAAGGGCAGATCAGAGGAGACGCCCCCCATCCTCCCCCTCCAGCACCCAGGTTTGGGGTGGGACCCCCTCGCCAGGCAGAAATTGCCTGGTTGGAAACAAGCAGAGCTGGTTCTCCCTCACGCAGGTTTTACCCTGTTCTGGCTGGTTTCAGCCAGGTTTGGGGAGGGGGGTCCCTGCCAGCCCCTGCCCTGTCCTCGGGCTGAGGGTGGCTCTGGGGATGCCCTTGTCCCCTGCCTGCTCCCCTGCCTGGGCAGGCTCCAATGGGTGCACCCAGCCTGCCCCCTCCCCACACAGCCCCCGCCGCCTGCCCAACCTCTCATTGCTCATTAACCAACTCTTGCACCAAAGAATAATGAGCTGTAAATCTCGCCAGCAATCTGCCTGGACTTTACACGCCGGCCTCAGCGGCAGTGCCCAGCAATGCTGGGGTGGGAAGGGGGGAGTCCCCCCATCATCCCGACCCGGCTTTCCTTGGACTTTTGCATCTTGCAGGCTCTGACTTAATCTTGGAGCAAACAGTTGTGGGAGATAAGGATCCGGTGACCCACCGAGCCCCTCTCCCTCCCACCCACACCTCGCCTTTGTTTCCCCATGCCAAGCCCTGCAGGTGTTTGCTCTGAGCTCAGCCCCACCACCCCAGGATGCCGGAGCAGCCAAAGTCTCCACCTGCAGAGCAGGGCCAGCACCAGCACTCCCAGCTCCATCCTGGTTATCCACATGGTGCCCTCGGCAATGCCAGGTGTCCTTTGCCCTGGCCAGGGGCTCTTTCCCCAGCTTGCCACTAGCCACAGCATCCGAGTGCTTGTGGCTGGGGTGAACATGGGGCAAAACATGTTCACATCCATCCAGGGCCATGAAATCTCTTTCATCTCCTCCTTTACCTCATGCTCATCGCGGGCTGTGCCAGCTCAGGGCCTGGCCATGGTACCGACGTGGGGCAACTGGTTTGGGATGATAACGCCCCGGCAGCATTACCGCCTGGGCGCTGGTGGGGCGCCCACGGGCCCCCGTGACTCAGGCACATAAAAGGGGTGAGGTAAAAGCAGGGGGGGGACACAACACTGGCCATAAACCAGAAGACACCTCCCCTCCATGTAAGGAAGATGGAAAGCAATGTGGGTTTGGTCCTGCATAGGAACTGGGGGGCACAGAAAACAGAAATTTCTTCTTTGCAGCACAATAGGGAAAAGTAAAAACTCCTCCCAAAATTCTCATTTTCCAACCTTTTCTTTCCCTGCCCAAACTCCTTCGTGTCAGGGCTGACAAAAAGGAGGTTTTAGCCCCAGGATCTGCCTGGGGTGGGTGGGGTGGGTTGTGTGTGGTGGCCCCGCTGAGGATNCTCCCCTTTGAACCCCCCCTCGGATGTACTTCTGGGACACCTGAAAGACATTACCCGGCAGATGCTCGGGTGGCTTCAGATGTGTTTACAAGTGACCTGCCTTTGATCCAGACCCCTGCCTGCTCCTCCCAGCCCCGGCTCTCGGCCTCCCCGGGTCAGTGCACGGGGGCAGCACTCGGCACCACGCTGCGGGGGCTGTCTGCACCCACAGCCACTGAGATGTGGGGGCATCTTCCGTCAGTCCTCTTCTGGGACAGCCCGTGGGGACCTTCTCCTGCCGTGCCCTGGCACAAAGGGCTCTCGCTCAGCCGGGAGCCGCGCAAAGCTCCTCAGCTGCGCGGGGGGGCTGGGTCCTGGCTCCCCCCTCCCAGTGCCGGGCAGCATCCCAGCTCGGCTGGGGTGGGATCGCACACACTCCTGAACAAAGGGCATTCATCCAGGGCGCTGGAGCCCCAGGAGCTGCGGGACAGGAGGGGTCGCGTCCTCCCCAGCTGCACCCACCCAGTCCAGGACCAAAGTCCAAGTCGTGCACCGAAATAAACCCAGTCCCGCCGGAGCCCTGCGTGGTTCCCGGGGCCAGGGCACGGCCACCCCGGCCACTTCCCCGCTCGCTCAGCACACATTTGATGGGCTCTGCAGCCACAGCAACCTCCCGGCCCTCGGACCTGCCCCGCGGGCCAGGGTGCTGTCAGGACGGGCGGACAGACGGACGGGCGGACCGAGGGACAGACGGACCGGCGGACAAACGGACCGAGGGACAGACGGACCGGCGGACAGGCGGCTGCGCTAAATCGCGCGTCCCCACCGCACACGCTGCTCCCGCACCGTCCCTTCCCTCCCCAGCCCCGCGCATCGTCCCGGGCGCCCGGCCGGGGCTGCGCAAGTGCTCCCAGACACGGGTCAGGGCATGGGGGGCTCCCCTGGCCCCCCGCCGGCAGCCGCCAAGATGGGAAAACAAGAGCCCGGCCCGGGGCTGGGTCGGAGCTGCGGCCAGCCCTGCCTGTGGTAGGCACGCCACCGGCTCACGGCAATGGGGGGGTCCCCATTCTGCCCCCCAGGCTGCAAGTGCTGCCAGGTACCCCCATCTCCACCACCAGCTCCCCAGAGAGGCTGATTGCCCCGAGGGGTGGGCTCGGGGACGGGGCACAGACCCCCGTCGGGNGAGGGACAGACGGACCGGCGGACAAACGGACCGAGGGACAGACGGACCGGCGGACAGGCGGCTGCGCTAAATCGCGCGTCCCCACCGCACACGCTGCTCCCGCACCGTCCCGGCGGCTGCGCTAAATCGCGCGTCCCCACCGCACACGCTGCTCCCGCACCGTCCCTTCCCTCCCCAGCCCCGCGCATCGTCCCGGGCGCCCGGCCGGGGCTGCGCAAGTGCTCCCAGACACGGGTCAGGGCATGGGGGGCTCCCCTGGCCCCCCGCCGGCAGCCGCCAAGATGGGAAAACAAGAGCCCGGCCCGGGGCTGGTTCGGAGCTGCGGCCAGCCCTGCCTGTGGTAGGCACGCCACCGGCTCACGGCAATGGGGGGGTCCCCATTCTGCCCCCCAGGCTGCAAGTGCTGCCAGGTACCCCCATCTCCACCACCAGCTCCCCAGAGAGGCTGATTGCCCCGAGGGGTGGGCTCGGGGACGGGGCACAGACCCCCGTCGGGGGGGAGAAGCTGCTGTCACTGCTCTGCTCCCCCTTTCCCCCATGGGAGCTGCAGCACGCTGCCATCCCGGTCCTGCAGGGATGTGCCCTCCCTTGCACGAGACAGCAGAGACTGGAGACATATCTGCTCCCACGTCCTGAACCCTGCTGCCCCTGGCCCCGGGACGGAAAGCTGTAGCAGGGCTCTTCCCTTGGGAGCATCACGGCCCCGGAGCCTCGGCGGCGATGCCACGGCAGCTGGGAAATGCCACCATTGCCCTTCCTCCAGGCCAGCCCTGTGCAGCCACCAATGTGGTCACCCTGGAGCAACTGCTGCTTGGAGCTGCTCAAATCCCTCTTCCAGCTTCCTCTCCTCCCTTCAAATCCCTTTTCCAGAGGAGCCTTGCAAAATGCCTCAAGTCTTCAGGTTCACCTATGTGTTTATAATGAATTTGTCCCATGATTAATCCTCTGCAGATCCACTTCACTCTGGGGAGGGGACATTTCGGCCATCACTCCAAATTTCTCTGGATTAGCAATTAAGACATCTTTTCTCACTCCATATCCAACGGAGAGAACTTCTGCTAGACCCATTACGGGTTTCACACAGCCTTGCTCTTTGTGCAGGAGATATTTCCTCTGCAGTATTTTCTCCTGTCTTTCACTGAGGTATTTTTTTAGGGACCATGAGTTTAATTAAAACATTATTCATTATGACTTTAGCACTTCGAAGCCTCAAGGGCTTTGTAATCCCTCTCTGAAAAGCCATGAGAGCAGAATACCAAATGGCTTCCATGTTGGCTTGAAAGTAGCCAAGAGGTGCAGCTAAAGTTACCAGCCCATCTCTCCATCCCCCCGCTGTGACACCCCACTCACTGCTCATCCTTCGGGAGTGCCTTCCTCACCCTCCTCACAGCACTCGGCCGCTGCTGCTCCAGCTCCTTGGTGGAGCATCCCCAGAGCCCCCCAGCTCTCCAACCCCCAGTCCTGTCCTCAGCATCCTCCTGGGTCAGGGCCCCTCTCACTCCTCTCCATCCAAATCCAGCTGCAGAGCTGGGTGGTGAGGGTGGCACATCTCAGAAAAAAAAAGCCAAAAAGAAGCAAGGGAAGGGAAAATAATTGCCAAGAAGAGCTCAGGACAATCCAAACGTGCTCTCCCCATATTTTCATAAGCTTTTGTTTCAGTCACGACAGCCATTTATTTTTAAATATGTTTTCCTATCATTAACTTTAATTTCAGGGTTTGGGAAACAGAAAAGAGCTAAACATTGAGCAATTTGGAGAGCTTTTCTCTTTTTGTTGCAGCGAAAAAAGAAAACAGTTCTGATCCGTTCGTGACAAAGTTGATGAGTCAGCATTTTCGATAGGAACTTTTTTCCTTGGCCAGTTCCCAGCCAGAGCTATTTAGTCTAGCAGCTGAGCTGCTTCATCCTTCTGTAGTCTCGGAGGATGCTGCCCATCCTTGGTGCTCTCTGGTGTCCTGGTGATTTCGGGAGGCCTCCTCAACCCCCCCTGCCCTTGCCCCTGCCCGTGGCTGGGCTGCCCAGCATTGCTGGTCCCTTTGCTCTGGAGGAGGCTGCTGCAGAGGAACCCCCTCTCCTCTGCAGTGTCCTTCCCACCTCCGTTTCTCTGTTCTTGCCTGTGGGTTTCTTGTGGATGCACGAGCTCCCTTGCAGCCCTTCTCCCTTTGATGTGCCTGAGGACTTTGTTCCCTACCCTTGCCTCTGTCTCACCGTATCCCCCCTAAGCCACAACTTACAACTGACCTGCTGTATTTTCTGCTTCTTTCTCTTGCCTTCAGGCAAGCTGGGTTCCTCGAGGCTGAGAAGAGCCTTTTGAGCTCCTGTCCCCGTGGGCTCCTGCCCTCTGCCTTGCCCTTCCCTTTGCCCCTCACATCCCTGCTCTGTCTCAGCTGCTCTCCAGCCAGGCTCAGGCTCCCCACGTCCTCCCTGCTGGCACTCAAGGACTCTGCCTTTCCCAAAGCACTGTCGCTCTTGGCATCCCTGCCTGCCCCCTGCCACCACCACCAAAACCCTCTGCTGAGACCCTGCCTGGGGCATTTCTGTGCACTGGGATGGTCGTGTCCCATCCCGGTCAGAGCGTGGGGACACTCCTGGAGGATGCAGGGAGTGGGAAGGGGCTCTCCCAGAGGATCCCATCCTTCAGTGTCATGAGTCTGGGACCCACAGCCCCCAGCAGGGCTCTCCAGCAGCCCAACCCGCCCGGGCAGTGGGGGTCAGGCAGCCTCCAGTGCCGTAGCAAAGGATTTGGACACCCAGGGCAGTGGTGAGCACGTTAGACGTAGGGACACGGCCCTTCTCCTGCCTCTCCAGGGATGGGACTCCTAAGGACACTCATTGCCCTAAAGAGGGGTGCTGGGATCAGGGGCAGGGGACACCTTCACTCTCCCTTCATGTCCCGACGACGGAGGGAAGGGCAGCACAGCACGCTCAATGTGATCAGGGTGAAGTCGTTGCTTCTAGAACAGCTGCCCCCTTATATAGAGTGCCTGCAGTCACACTCGACATTTGATTGGTTTCTAGAGCCTCAGCAACATCCTTCCCATCGGCCAGGGGGTCAGGATCTGTTACAAACAGTCCAACATCTCGCGCCTTTCTGCAGCCCCAAGCGCACGCCCTGCGCTCTCACACGGCAGCACCCGCACCATGGCTGTCGGTTGTCTTTGGGACGCAGCACAACAGCTTGCTGCAAACATTGCCATTGTTTTCCTGACGGGATGCTGGATGGACACGGACCGCCGCTCTCCCGGCATTACAGACATCCTCCTCATCAGCAGACAGAACGTCCCTTTCGTCCTTCTGTGCTTCCAGGACTCTTTCAGATCAAGCGGCTGAATCCTCTCGCACGGAGATCTCCGCAGCGAGGGCTCTGGGTGACACCGCCTCAGCTCGCCCTCCCTCAGCCGCTCCGAGACACGGCCGGGAGCGAGAGCGCAGCGGGGACAGCGCGGCGCAGGGAGCGGGGGGCAGTGGGGGCCGCGGCACAGCCCCACCCGGCTCTCTCGACTCGCTCCCTGCCCCACCGCCGGCAGCACTCTCGAGCTTGGCGAAGCAACGACTGCAAAGCAGTTTTATCGTAATTAATTCCTCTCATAGAGAGCAGATGTTGGAGGAGCTTCAACGCGGCCGCTGCCTCCTGGGCAGATAACTGCGCGTGCCCCATCTCCTCCCTGGCCGCTCGTCTGGCCAACGACGAGTTTCCCTTTCCCAGCTGCAGCATTTTTTTTTTCCAGGTGCCGGGGCAGCACCTACCTCCGGCCGGCCTCTCCGTCCCCTTCTCCGAGCCTGTCGCTCTGATGCGAAGTCAGGGATCGTGAGGGTCCCACGTTCTGGGCGCCACTTTGTCCCGACGACGGAGGAAAGGACAGCGCAGCACGATTAATGTAATCAGTGTGAAGTCGTTTATTCTGGAACAGTGGCCACTTTATATACAGTGCTTGCAGTCATACTCGACATTTGATTGGTTCTAGAGCATCAGCAACATCCTTCCTATTGGCCAGGGTGTCAGAATATGTTACAAACAGTCTAACTCGCAACATTTCGTACCTTTCTGCAGCCTTAAGCCTACGCCCTGCTTTCTCAAACAGCAGCACCAACAACATGGCTGTCAGTTGTCTTTGTGACGCAGCACAAAGGCCTCGGTGCTTAGGTTGCTCACCGGATGGCCCTCCATTTTCAGCCATCCGACAATTCCCCCTTCTTCTTTTTGAGCAACCCNGAGCGGCGCGGGGGGAAACTTTGCCGCTTCTTGGCGGAGTCGGATCTGCTGAACTTTCTTTGGTAACCGGGCAAACTCCTCCCTGGCAGCGGGCGGGTCCCTCGGCAGCGGCCCCCGCGTCGGACAATTTCTCTGGCCAAACGATAACGCCGCAGCCAGCACTGGCTCCAGGAAGGTGCCCCCATCCCCTTCCCAGGTGGAGAGGGGCTGACACTGGACAGCATCTGAACACGTAGCCTCAATTTATCAGAGAACCAAAGAGACCCCCAGGGTCCCCGACCTTTCAACAGCCAGATGCAAAATACCTACTCCTGTTACCCAGGTACTTACTCATTTCCAGTTGATTGAAACACAAATACAGGTCCTCAGCCTGATGAATCGCCTCGGCTCTGCATTTACCTTCGAGGGGGAGTGAGGAGCAGAGGAAATGGTTTCCTATGTGTTTTCCACCCAGCCCTCTGCATGGAGTGAGCACAAAGCACATGGAAGACATCACTGCTCTGGGATAAGATACCGATTCACCTCTAGACCTGCTCGTATGGTCTTAGGAAAGTCATTCATTTCATCCCTTCCCACCTCAGCTTTTCACCGTTTGTCCTCTCTATTTGGATTTTAAACACTTGTGGCTGGGTTTAACCATTTGTTGCTGATTGGAGCATTGTTTTGAGGCTCTGGCACAGTCTGCCCAGGGCAGGGGTGGAGTCCCCATCCCTGGAGGGATCTCAAAGCCGTGTAGATGTGGTGCTGAGGGCCATGGGTCAGTGGTGGCCTTGGCAGTGCTGGGTTAACAATTGGACTGGATGATATTAAAGGTCTTTTCCAACCTGAATGATTTGATGATTCCATGATTCTAACAGCCGCTGTGCCAAAGGGCCAATGCAGACACTGTAGAAAACCCCAGCCGGGAAGCAAAGCCACCAGGACACTCACCCAGCCCTGGCACTGTTGGGGCCCTTTCCCTCCCTGTGCCCCCCTGCAGAACCACAGGCTCCTGCCCCAAAATCTGTGTCCCATGCCCCTGCACCGGGTTAACAGGCAGTGACCCCGGGGAGGGAGGGGATGAGGCTGGAGTGCACCGGGGTGAGGAGAGGGGGCCTGGCAGGAGAGGGCACGGCCTCCACCATGCTTGGCCCTTTATAGGGCCGTGATAGCAGGGCTGAATTCCTAGATAACCCCAGGCAGATATACGGCTGGGCTGAAGGGACCTGCCCTCCCTCCCGCCGTGAATTAGGGCAGCCCTGGCAGCCAGAGCCCTGGGACATAAATTAGTGATGGAGATCAGAGATAGGAGCCAGCCCCGGGCTGGGAGGGGGCTGCGGGTGCCCAGGACAGCAGAGCAGGGATGCTCTTTGCCTCCCCAAAGGCAGGGAGTTGCTGAAGCCGGGCACTCGCTCCCCCATGGCCAGGCATGAGGGGATCGTTAATACCTGCTGACACTGGGGTCACGGGTCAGGCACCAAAACCATCCCGCCGAGCTGGGGAAGTGCCCTTTGCAGTGACACGCAGCTGCCCGAGGCACCGGCCGTGCTGGGGGGGGTGGGGTGGGGGGTGTCTGCCTGGGCTGAGTCCCCGGGACCCCGTGGTGCTGGGATTGGGGTGGTCCCGGGGTGCCCGGCAGGCGCCTGGGGAGGGATGTGACCTGCGGGAACCAGAGAAAAGCAAACTGTGTCTGCCCTTTCTCAGAGGTCAGGCAGCGAGGAGGTGAATGTTTCCTCTGCACATCCAGACACCTTCTTTTCCTTGTCCCTTCCTTACTCCCACATTTTTGCTTCAACCCTCAACCTCCCAGCCAGAAATTTCCCACTGCAAGAAACTGGGGGGGGAAAAAAACCCTGCAAAAGCATTTGCAGCCTCTGGGCAGCCATGCTGCTGGGGGCAATGGGCACCAGGATCACACTGGGGGTCACCCCAGGGCTGCTCAGGTCACCCCACCAGCATGTGCTCCCCTGAAGGTGTCGAGGCACATCTGGACCAGGTGATGCCTCAAGGCCAGGGCAGAGACCCCCATGGCTTCAGAGAAAGCAAGTGGGAAACTCCCGGGCAGCGAGTCTGCAACCCCCCCCCCCCAGGGTCTGTAACGCCCCCCCCCCACTGAGGGGGGCCCCCCACACCTCCTGCAGCACCCCAGCTGCCAGCACCTTAATAACCCCTGGCGCCAATCCTGCGCGGGGTCACTAATGAGCCCCAGCCCTCATTAGTCCCAGCTATGGGCTGGGGCCATGCTCCCGGCTGCTGTCAGGGGACACGGGGGGGTGTTTGATCTGTGCCCCATGGGGCCGGGACCCCCATCCCCACCTGGTGCCCCCAGACAGAGGAGATGTGAAATCAAAGCGCATCCTGCGAGTCCTCGTGGCTTCTCCAGCACCACCCCATCAGCCCATGGGCAGCCCAGGTTTATCTGGCAGCAGCCACACTGGGCAACAGTGAGGACCCGAGTTATTTACCTGGAGTGATGAATGTCGCTGTAATGAACCCAAAATGGAACAGGCTAAAGATTAAAACCAGCCCCCACCTTCCCCAGCCCAGCGCCCTCCCAGCCTTAACATTTTCTTGAGTGCACGAAGCACAGATAAGAACAAGTTAAATTTATCTTCAAAGAACCCCCAAAAGCGACTCTCTCTTAACCCCCTGCCCACCACCTCCCTCCTCCCCGTATAAATCTTCCCCTTATCTGAACTTCCAAGGAGCGGGGCTGGGCAGGGGAAGGAGCGGGAACACAGCAGACTTTTTTAAGCCAAAAAAAATCTCTGGTTCGTATTAAAGAGGCAGGATAAAAGAGCACAAAGGGTCCCACTGCGAGCATAAACAACGCAGGATGGGCCCTTCATGGAGATTTACACCGGCCAGTTTTCCTAGAGAGACAAAACAACAACAGGGGAGACACAAGGGAGGGTTCCCCCCTGGGAAGGGGTGGGCGAGGGCAGGAGGGATGGAGCGGGCAGCTGGGGGTCTGCAGGCAGGATGGGGACCCTGCGGCACTGGGCTCTGGCACAGCACCCTGTGCTGGTCCTGTCCCTCTGCAGGGAGGAGGGAAAGGGGAAGGGGAAAGGGGAAGGGAGAAGGGAGAAGAGAAGGGAGAAGGGAGAGGGAAAAGGGAGAAGGGAAAAGTGAGAAGGGAGAAGGGAGAAGGGAGAAGGGAGAAGGAGAAAGGGGAGAGGGAAAGGGAAAAGGGGAAAGGGGAAAGGGAGAAGGGGAAAGGGGAAAGGGAGAAGGGAGAAGGGGAAAGGAGAAAGGGGAAAAGGAAATGGGAAAGGGAAAAGGGGAAGGGGAAAGGAAAATGAAAGGGGAAGGAAAAAGGGTAAGGGAAGTCAATGCCCTGCACTGCGGCACCCCCGGCACAGCGACCTGAGCCCCCTGTGCTGACACCTCCCCCCCCCCGGGCGCGACAGCAGATCCCGGGCAGACACCGCCAGATTCCAGAGAATTATTTTTTCATTTTCTCCTTTATTAGTTTTTTATTAGAGTGAAAAAATAAACCTAAGTGGGCTCTGCTTGTGCGCAGTCTTCACCAGAGAAGCTCCTGGCTGCAGAGAGGCTCCCTCAGGCTCTGAGCACTGTGGGCCTGGCTGCCCCCACCCTGTGTCCCCCCCAACCCCCTGTCCCACAGCGGGGTGCCAGGTCACAGCCTGCAGCCCAGGGAGGGTGCTCAGAGCATGCAGAGGATGCACAGCGGGTGCTGGTAGCAGACCAGGTCTGCATGCACCTCTCCCTGTTCTTGGAGCCAGGAAAACACCCAGATGTTGGCCCCAGCTCTTTGGAGCTGCCCAAAGTCACGTGCTGGGGAGGCTCAGGAGGGAGATGGTGGCACTCAGCAGCCACCCAGGAGCTGCAGGTGTGGATTTTGTCACACTGTGGGTCCCGTAACCTTTTTCCCAACCATGGGCATTTGTTCCTTCACCCTTACACAGGGACGGGATATCCCTGGGCGGTGACATCCCTGGGGTCATGCAAGGGATGAGCTGCAGGACGAGCAGCCCTGTGCACCTCTCTGGCTTCACAGCCCAGACCTGAGAGAGCAGAGATGGAGTCCAGGGGCTGTTGGGAGCCCCCAGCACTGGTGTGTGGGCAGGGGATGGAGGGAAGCTTCCTCACACACTACAGATGCCCTGGCTGGGGGTGTCCAGGAGGCCAGGTCTGAAGGCAGCTCCCTGGGATACGTGTGCTGTGGGAACAGCAGCTGGGTGAATAAATCCAAGCAGGATGGGAACATCCCGGCCAAGGAATGATCTAACCACAGGGTCGGACGTGGATGATGCAGCCGCTCACCCTGATGCAATCTGGGGAAGACTCGGCCTGATGGGAACCATTGGAAAAAGTCTTTGACCTTCCTGAACCCTCGGAAAGATTGAAGCTGCACCTCCGGCCTGGAGAGAAAAGCACGAGCAGATGTCCTTGGCGGCGGGGGGGTGGGGAGATCAGTGGGGGGTACCCACAGTCACAGCGGGCAGATGGGGTTGTGTGGCACACACGATGTCCACCCACCACCACCCTGGCTCAGCAGGACCCCACAGGGCAGTGGCACAGGGAGCTGATGCCATCCCCACTGCCATCATCCCACAGCAGGAGCTGTGCCATGGTCCCACCACAGGCTCCTCGTGCCTGGTGGGGGGGGGGGGCTGCCAGGATCCATCGCCCTCCTGCAAAATGCTCCAGGATCTGGAATCAATTATTCTCTGGGCCAAGGAATTAGCACATTACAACAGCAAAATGACTTCAAGGACCTGGAATGGGATCAGTTTTTGCTCAAATTGTCACCTGCTGACCCTGCCCCTACCCTCGGTGTGGGGAGGGGAGGCGCGGGTGCCTCTGAGAGCAGGAAAACCCTCACCCACCAGCAGCAGCTCCGGACCACGGTCACAAAGAGGTGTCAGTGCTCACTCCCCACGTCAGGGGGATTTTTCTCATTCCTGGCTGAAGCTTTCCAGAGCTCAGTCCAAGGTGAGAGGTGACCCCAGGGCTGCCATGTGTGCCCTCCCTGGCGTGATCCGGACGGATGCTTGGTCCCACCCAGAAGCATCCTCCAGTTATCAGTGATGCATCCCCCCAACATCCCTCTGCATGGAGCTGCCAGCGGCATTGGCTCCGCTCACCTCTGCTGAGGGCTGGGAGGAGAGGAGCTCCAGTGACCTGAGATGTCCCCCCCAGGCACGGGGAACCTCGCGGAGCCATGGCATTCATCAACAGGTGACCGAGCCTCAGATTGCTTTTGGAACAGTGGTTTCTGCCTCGAATGGCTGCGGGTGCTCATGGCGAGCTGCCCGGGCTCATTCTCAATGCTTCTCTTCAGGAATCATTGACCGTCACGTATTTCTGCTTAAGCCTGCAAGAAGAAAACCTTCTCTAATGGTGACAAACAGAGCAGAACCCTCTGAAGGGAGCGGTGCCCATGGGGTGGAGGACATCTCAGGAGCCCTCCCCGGGGTGCAGCTGGCATCCCAGGCCATCCCATGTCTCTCTTGGGGTGCAGGGTGGGTATTTATTCCCTGGACATAGAAACAGCCAGCAATTTTGGGAATATGCTTTCCCGAGCCCAGCAAATACCCCAGAGTGATGTCCAGGGGCACAAGGCGATCCCAATGGTACCCCCCATGCTGCCCAGGGTAGCACGGGAGTGAACCGGGGGTGGTTTCAATGCCCTGATGCCCTCATCCCCCTGTGGGCTGCCCCCTCCTCCTCCTCCCTCCTGGCTCCAGCTGGAGAGAAATCCTGCTTTCTGCCTTGCGACCGAGCTAAGTGAGCTGGAGAAAATCAACACGGGATTTGCATTAACAGCAGTCGCTACAACAAGATTGTGGCCAAGCACAATATTAGAAACTCCGTTTCCCCTTCGTCCTTAGTGCTTCCAGATGGAGCCCTCGCGCACACCAAAGGGTAGGGGCGAGCCCCCCTTCCTGCTCTCAGCACGGACCTGTCCTCCGGCCCCAGGCTCCGGAGGGGGTGAGGAGGGACAGATCTGCCCTTTGTCCGAGCTCGGAGCTGGGGCCGAAGCATCAGGGACCGGCGGTTTCCAGAGCAGCAGATTTATTTCCTCTTACATCAGAGAAAGTTGAAAAAAAGACACAAAAACACAAAAAAAAGCACAAAAGAGAAAGAGATCAGGATATTCTGTAGGTGCCTTGGGATCTGTGTAGGGGAAGACATCCCTGGAATAACACACAGAGCCCTGGCACCACCTGCAGAGCCCGGCCAGGAGCCGGCCTCTCCGGGCACTGAAATCACTACAGCAGAGCGCTAAAAATATTCATTACCCAGGAGGGAGTCGTCATAATTGAACAGGCCCCAGGTATTAAGTAGGTAGCGAGACCTGGCACGGAGTCCTTGGCTTGCACCTACTCACACACATTTGTGTTTGCCATTAAAGCCTCCAGGCAGAGATGTTCCCGAGGAAGAGCCAAAACCCGGGAGGCTGGCTCGGTCCCCCTCGCCTCTGCCAGGAGAGCCCCGGCTCACACAGCTCCACTTCTTCATTGACCCCGAGCATTTCAGCAGTGCCCAGGTCATTTCTGATGTGAGAATCAGTTGCCTGGTGCAGATGTGGGGTGCAGCCCTGCCCACCAAGACCTACACCCCCCTACGCTGCTGTCCCCCGTCCATAGCTTGGGATTCCAACCTTGTCACACAGGGAGCTTCTTAAGCAGCCGGGCTAATTGTGTCCAGGCTTTGCATGAGCCCTTGGGCAGGGGCTCGGGCTCTTCCCAGCCAGCACAGCACCCAGTGGGTTTCACTGCTTGCTCCAGGCAGCCTGGGAATAAGCACAGGGTTTGTCCCTCAGCATGAAGTGGCCGTGTGTTGGGACAAAGTGTCCTGTAAAGCCACCACGGGTTTCTCCCAGAGCCACAGCAGCTCCCGTTAGCACCACATCACCAGCCTGTACAAAGCACTTTCTGACAGATAGGAAAACCCAGTTTAAGTCAGAAGTTTCTTGTTTTCCACCAAACGCTTTTGCAGCTGCTGCTTTCCAGCCTTTCTCTTGTGAGATCCCGGCACCCACATGTTGTGTGCGCAGGGGCACTCGGAGGGTGCCAGGCTGCAGGAGCAGGACACTGTGGCTGGGTGCTCAGCACCCCTGGCCCTGCTGGCACCCATCCCGGCTCCCATTGCCCCTGGAAACACCGTGTCCATGCACAGGCAGTGCTGGCCCTGGGACGGATGCGGCCGCTCACGTCCTGTTTAGCCCAGCCTGTTTAGGGACACGGGCAGTGTTTACCGGCCCGCCTGGACCCACAGAGCTGGAGGCAGCTGCAGCTGGAGGAGGGATGCAGGAGGGGGCTCTGCGATGCTCTCCGGCGTGCAGGCAGGATGAGGAGCACAGCCTTGTTTATCCTGTTGTGGCTTCCCTGGCTGAAACCCCAGTCGGGGACACACGAAGCACTCCAGCTCACTGCTGCCACGATCTCTGCACACGTGGAGGTCTCAAGTCCCTTCCGCAGGAGAAGGAGGGATGTGGGGGCTGCTAAACACAGGAACATTGCTCAGATCCTTCAGCCAGCAGACCCAGGCATGCTTTAATCTGGCAGCCATTCCCAATGCCACATTTGTCTCTGATAGTGTTGTAGAGAGGACCCCGGACCTGTGCCACCAGCTGGGGCTGGCACCCGCAGCCAGGCTGTATCTGCATTTGAAAACAAAAAGCCCTTTAAAAACCAGCCCTGCAAAGAAATAAATGGGGTCTGAGGGAGCCCTTGGCTCAGAAAGGTGCTGTGGAAGGAGCCTCTGTGATGGGGAGCCAAGTGCGGGGGCGACTGGAGCAGGGGGATGCTCTTGGGGCATTGCAGAGCCTTGGCCAGCTCCGTCCTCATCTCCTCTATGCGGGACCGGGGGATGGAGGGACCGGGGGCTGCAGGCACACACGGGCACACAGCACCGGCTGCGGGACATCCCAGCGTGCGGGAAGGCTGGGAACTTCCCTGCTAAAGTGAAGCTCGGGAGGCAAAACTTCAAAGCAGCTCCGTGCTGCTGCCAAGACCTGGCCCTGCACAGCACCGGGGTCTGCATGGGGCCGGGCTGCGGGAAACGGGGTGCACGGGGTGTGCAGGAGCACGGCACCGGGGGCACGGCAAGTGGGGTGTGTGGCAGCTTTGTCTGTTTAAACACTCATAAAACGTGTGGGGGGGTGTGTGTGTGTGTAAATTCCCGGGGCAGCCGGGGCAGACCTGGAGAGGGACGGGGTGGGCAGCCCCTGTGCAGAGCTGGCGGTGGCAGAGACCCCCGCAGAGCACTTTTAGGGGAGCCTTTGCTTGCTGGATGGAGCAGCCCGAAGGCAAAGTCACCCAATGGGTCATTATAGGGGGCAGCTGGGGCTGGGGAGCTGCCGGGGGTGCTGCGGGCAATGGGGAAGCCCCCGCAGCACTCAGGTTAGAGACTGCCGTGAGCAAACGCCCGTGCTCAGGACCGATTTTGGGGATGCTCTGCATCTTCCTGACCCGCTGCGCAGCACAGGGCTCGGAGGGCTCGGATGCACGGGGTGATGCAGCTGGTGCTGCCGGGGGNGCGGCGGGGGGGGGAAGGAGGGGTGGGAGCGCAGGGCGGCGCGGGGGGGAGGCAGCGCGCTCCCCGCAGATCAGGGGGGATATAATGACTGGTTTTACACGCACGGAGATACAAAAAGCCAAATCGTGGAGGATAATTGCTCCAAAAAACAAAGGGGCGCTTCATATTTCTTGGCTTCCTGACAG